>BMAU01008397.1:0-365855 GCA_019973935.1 Trichonephila clavipes
TTGAGAGATTCAATTGGATGACGACTCCACAACCGATTCCACAACGGCCAACCTGACCTTACGCTGTCCGCAGCTGTACTTATTCCTTTTTTTTTTTCATGGAGACCAGAGGAGAATCTGAAACATACAAAAAAAAAAAGACGGAACAGACAAGGACTATACAACAAATACACAAAGATTTAACATAGCATAATTTTGCTGAACTAGACAGTTTCTCCCCACATCTTCATGTGGTCTGCTGCTGTGGATGTAGTATTGGGTCCTTCATGCAGTCCAATTTTTCCGACATCATATCAATCTTTAGGTTTTACTTTTACGACTTCATAGGGACCAAAGAACTTAGGCCTCAGTTTCAAGCCAGTTCCAAACTGTGTCCGTTGGATGGCGACGATATCTCCGATCTCATACTGGTACGCCTTTTTCCGTTTCTTATTAAAATTTCGACAGTTTTCCTCTTGCATCTTCAGAATGTTTCGCTTGGCTTCCTCCCGAATTTTTTCACGATTTTCGGTGAATGTCTCCACGATTTCCTCTTCCAATAGTTTTAGAATTTCAAGATCTTGTTTGGTCCTCATCTTTACTCCGGTCAAGAGTTGAAACGGCGTCATCTGAGTGCTTCGTGAAATCGTTGAATTGAGTGTTCTCTGTACGGCTGGAACAAACTTGTACCATTTTGATGGTACAAAACTTTTACCATAGTTCTCTGATCCCAATTTTGACCAAGCTATCCATTGAAGATCAATGGATAGCTTGGACAAAATTGGGATCAGAAAACTATGAATCCGTTCAATCTGACCGTTCCCTCGGGGTATTCCAGTTGTTATGCTTAGATGCTGGATGTTCTCATTCTCTCAGTACTCTCGAAATTCTTTTGAAGTAAATGCAGCACCTTTATCTGTTATGATACGGTGAGGATTGCCAAATGTAATCTCTTGTTGCTTAAGTTTCTCTAGAGCATCACGGGAAGAAGTGGACTTTACGGGAGAGAGATATAACCATACGAATTTAGTGAATGCATCTATTATTGAAAGAATGTGGTTATAGTTTTTATTTGTAGATGGCAAAGGACCTAAAAAGTCAATATGGTAAGTGCTAAGAGGGATATTTTCCTTAGGAATAGGATTTAACAACCCTTCACCTTTCCCTCGTTTTTTGTTTACAAGAATGCATTCAATACAATTATTAATAACATTTTCAACACATTTTCTAACATTAGGAAAATAAAAACTTTGTTTTACCATGCTTTCAGTTTTATTAATACCAAGATGTCCTTTATATATAGAATGAATATTTTTAACAATTTCTGTTTGCATCTGTTGAGGTACTACCAAAACTTCATTATCATTTTCAATTTTATATAGGACATCATTTTTAACAACAAAGTCATTAATTTGCTTATTTTCTAAAAGGGTTTTCAAAGAATTAATGTACTCGTCATTTCGCTGGCAATTTGCAAGTTTAGTGGTTATTTCATCATATGTTATGGTCAGTACAGGATAACGGCTTAAACAATCTACATGTCCCATTTGTTTGCCTGGACGATGAATAATTTCATAATTAAAGTCTTCTAAAAACAAGGCCCATCTAGCAATTTTAGGAGTTAATTGTTTTTTACTCATAGTTTTTTGGAATGCCGAACAATCAGTTACAATTTTAAATTTGTTGCCAACGAGATAGTTCCTAAATTTCTTAAGAGATTCGATTACAGCCAAAACTTCAAGTTCATAACGTGAATATTTTTTCTCCTGGGGAGTGGTTTTCTTGCTAAAATAGTGTACTGAGTGAAGTTTATTGTCGTCTGATTGTTGTAACAGAATCGCACCATAACCAAATTTACTAGCATCAGAGTATGCAATTCAAGTTTTGCACCTTGTTTGAAAATATGAAGCACCGGATTTTCAGAAAGTTTTTGCCGTAAAGTTTGAAATGCTAATTGCTGTTCGGGTCCGAAATGAAACACAGCATTATCCCGTAGTAAATCACTGAGAGGTTTGGCTATTATGGAATAATTTTGGATAAACTTCCGAAAGTAACCCGACAGTCCAAGGAAACTTTGGACCTATTTCACGTTTTTAGGTTCTGGAAAATTCTGAACTGCTTTGGTTTTGTCCAAAGAAGGTTTAATTGTACCCTTTTCAATTATGTGTCCTAAAAATTCAATCTTTGACTTGAGGAAGTTACATTTTTTAAAATTTAATTCTAATCCATATTCCAATGCAGTTTTTAACACCCTGGTTAAACGGTTTAACCCGTCAAGTTCATCCGAAAAAGGAATAATAATATCATCCATGTAGATTATGACAAATCCCTCTTTAAGAAGGTCTCTGAAAACGTGATTGATAAATCTTTGAAAAACACTCGGACTATTACAAAGACCAAATGGAACTTTATTAAACTCATATTGCCCATTATGTGTGACGAATGAAGTAAATTTTTTACTGCTTTCTTCCATCTCAACGTGAAAGAATCCGTTTTTTTAAGTCAATAGTTGAGAAGAAATTTCCCGACTGCCCAACTGATCTAGAACTTCTTCTATTAAGGGTAAAGGATACCGATCTTTGTCAGTTTTAGAATTAATTTTGCGGTAATCAATGCAGATTCTTAAATTACCATCCTTTTTCTTACACAATACTATAGGTGAACAATAATCAGAACAACTTTCTCTTATAATACCCTGTTGTAACCAATCCTCAATTTGATCGTTCGTTTACCTGTAATTTCTCAGAACAAGATAAACGTCTGGTTCTCTGACACACAAGAATATCATCTTTCAATATAATAATCATTTTTAACTTAGTACTCTTAATTTTATTAGGTTTATAATTCTTAATTAGAGAACTCAAATCATTTCTAATATTAAAGTTTTTAACATGTGACAAACCATAACTAGAGTTTTCTACAACATTTGCAACAGTAAAAATAGAATAAGCACCTAAAGAGGATTCACTTTCATTCAATAAAACATCGCTCTTTGCGTGGCTTATTTTCTTTATTTCAGTATATACACTGGGATGTATAATAAATTCTTCGGCCAAGGTCGGTGATATTGCCGTTCGAACACTTAAACTGGGAGAGTGCTGAGTAAGAGAAGTATTTATTGGTGCAACTTCTACCATACGCTTTTCGTTAAAACATGAGCTTAATGTTATTCTTCCTTCGGAAGGTTTGTTCAATCTAATTAGTGAGGAATTTAGAACTGGGATCTGGCAACCTGAATCAATCAAGGCTGTTACGGGCTGATTTTCTACAAAAATGTTTACGTATTGGAGCTGTTGTGCGAACTCATCGCTTTTTTTGTTTTTCGCTCTTGACTTTCAAACTATTCGCGTTTTTTCTATTATGGATGTGGCCGATAGATTCTTTAGGCTTAAAACGCTTCTCACAATCTCTTGCGTAATGAGATGAATCACCGCATATGTAGCAATTTTTATTTTGTCTTTCGAGATTTTGGGGATAGCTATCTTTAATCTTTGGTTTATAGTTTCGTGGTCTTTTTTTAAAGGGGGTCTTCGGTATATCCACAAGCAATAGGAGTTTCCTGACGTGATCCGCTTCTAGATGAAGTATAAATTTCGCACTCTTTAGCTAAATCAATAGGCCTAAACCAATCTTCCGCTTCTCGAATGCCAATATGAGTTGCGGTTTCCTTATTTAAAGTTTCAAATAATTTATCAGAAATTAAAAGATCACATAGAGATTCAAAGGAATTAACTTTTCTTAACGAACAATAATATTGGAAGTTTGCCGTCAATCTTGCAGCAAATTGAATGTATGTCTCGCCTGATGATTTTACAGCATTTTTAAATGAGTTTAAACACTCGCGAGGGGTTACTTGGAATTCTCTGAGTACTATAGATTTTAGTTTTTCATAGTCATTTAATTCCTCCTTTTTAATATACAATAAGACATTATGAGCTCTTTCGCCCAGAAGATTTATTAAAATTTCAGATTTATATTCGTCATTTATTTTCTTGGTTAAAAATGCGCATTCTAATGATTGGAAGAAAAGATTAAAATTTTCAGATCTGGTGGGAACAGGAAGAGATAAAGTTTTAATACTTTTTATCATATTTTCTATGTTAGTTTCGAACTGTTTCTCTTCGACTTTAGCTGCAGGATTTAAACTTAATGCTTCATTTTTAGCCGTTTGAAGTTCGACTTCTTTTTCTAATTGAGCTAACTGAAGTTTGGCGAGCTCAATTTTCTGTTTTTCTAAAGTTACCTCTCTTTCGTTTCGCGATACTCTCTCATCTATACAGTTTTGAATTAAAGTTTTAACGAAATCTGGATCACTTTCAAATGTACTAGTGTTCTCAATTTTAGTCTTTAGTTTAGCTATGGTGTCCATACTCTCCACAGTACCGTCTAGATCCTCAACGACTCTTATGAGATCCTCTTTAAGAGCGTTTTTATACATTTTAGAAAAAATATGGAAAGATCCTACCTTTTTTTCTAGCTCTCTTGTTGCTCACACGAACGATGTATCCAATAATTGAAGAAAAACACTGATTCACCTCTACGCAGATGAACACAGATTTCACAACCTCTTCGCAGGTTATATCGTTAGACAAAAAATAGTTCTTGAAATTGTTAAAATGACACCTCTTCGCAGGTGTTAAATCAATAGTTCCAACCTCTACACAGGCGGAATATTCATGCTGGTTTCGAATGAAATTCAACCTCTACACAGGTTGAGCGAAGTTTCCAAAAAATGGCGGCGCGTCTCCTCCACGGTCGTTTCTTTTGTTCACGCGTTCCAAACTTTGATCAAAATCCCGGCAGAGCCCCCATAATTTGTGGGAGACAACAAGGGGTCCAAGACATTTGTCTTTCTTCAGATTTATTTAAACTTAACAAAAATTAATTAAAAAAAAGGTAGCTATTCTACAATTAGATTTCCATGATGTGACGACGGGAACGCCTGCTTGCGCACCTCCGTCTCTTTCTCCGGTTTTTTCTCATTCGTCAAAGTTTTTGTTTCACATTGGATCAGCTGCGCCTGCGCGCGAAAACTGCGTGCTTTGTTTCGTTGAGAGATTCAATTGGATGACAACTCCACAACCGATTCCACACACACACACGCACACACACACACACATATATATATATATATATATATATATATATATATATTATTTACTTATTTTTTTTTTAGATTGGCAACGACGATGAAACTCTTGCTCACTAAGAAACAACACAATTAAAAAGTTTTCTCTCGATATTCCATAATTCGATGTAAATAACAGTAATTTCTTTTTATAATTAAAATTGGTGACATTCGTTTCTAAACTTTACTGTGAGGTCTCCTATAGTGCCTATTCCTCTTGTAATAAGACATTTATTTTTTCAATGTGACCATATCATTTCTTAGTCTACTGTGGTATTACCATAGTCAAATCATTCTCAAACCTAGTTTCAAAATCTATATAGAGGGGTATTTAAATGTTGAACGTAGGTTAAAACGTCATCTTCCTGGCAGATTGTCTTTGATAAAATGAGAAACTGGGAAAATTCGCGATGTGTGTCCAATATTATACTGCTTTAGCTTAACTCTGGGAAGAAAAGCTAAAATGATGGTCCTTGTTTTAATAAAATATATGCTGTCACCTTGTAACTGTTCAATTAACCTCTTTAAATTTAGTACATAAATCTGTAAAGTAAAATCTGGTTTCACCTTGATCATATTTCTTTTAAAGTTAAAGACACGATCAGATTTATAATGAGAGCCACTATCGTAAAACCTCATTTACACCTCATGGACCCCTAAATTATTCACTGACGCGGACCCCTTGCAAGCCGTCATAGACCCCTGGAGTTCCATATAGACCGTTTTGGGGATAACTGGTATAAATGAATATTTTTTATTTTTTTGAAATTTTGTGTCAATTGAATTTGAATATACATATAATATTGTTTAAAGGTATCCGACTACGTTCGGAACCGTTGTTTTGCAAAAGCGTATAAATGGATAATATTTATGATATTTAGTATCTCTTACATTAAAAAATTTATATAAAATTGTTTTAAGAATAGTATTACAATAAAAATTATTTAAGTACAGTATTTTGACAAGAATTGAACATAGAATGACCCATTTTCAAAATATTCTCCTTTTGTGAAAAATGCTTCTATTATAATAATATTTTGCCTGTATATAGCTGAGACATCTGTACAGAGGCTCAACTAGACTTTTTGAAATATATAACTTAGAAGTGGGTTTATGCATGTTTTACGACAACAGAGGGGAGAAATTATAAGAAAAAAACGCCGATAATTATTTCAATTGGTGGTAACTCTGAAAATAATGCAAATTTTTCAAAATTCATAGTTGAGCCTCTGTACAGAGGTCTGAGCTATATACAGGCAAAATATTATTATAATAGAAGCATTTTTCACAAAAGGAGAACATTTTGAAAAAAGGTTATTCTAAGTTAATTTTTTGCCGAAATGTTGTATTTAAATAATTCTTTTTATCAAAATGTCCTTAAAACAATTTTATATATGTATTCTAATCTAAGTGACACTAAATATCATGAAAATTATCCATTTATGTGCTTTTTTAAAATCACGGTTCCGAACGTAGTCGGATACCTTGAGAGTAATAGTACAATAAAACATTATTTAAATACAATTTTTTAGCAAAAAATGAAAAATAAAAGATATATTTTAAAATATTCTTCTTTTATGAATAATACTTCTATTACAATAATTTGTTGCCGATATATAGCGATGACTTCTGCACAGAGCCTGGATTATGAATTTTGAAAAATCCACTTTACTTTTAGAGTTACGATCAACTGAAATAATAATCGTTGTTTTAGGCTAAAATATTGGTACTATGATGCATTGAATTATGAATAAATCCACTTCTAAATTTCAAAAATTCTAGTTCAGGCTCTGTATAGAAGTCTTAGGGCAAAATATTATTACTGTAGAACTGGGGTGTCAAACTCCAAGACTAACTTGGGTCAAGCAAACTAGATTTAACTTTAGGTGGGCCGCAAAATAATCAATATTTATAGAAACATATGATTATTTCGAATAATACATTATAAAAACACGTATAAAAAGAATAAGTAAATTTAATGTGTTTACACATACTGACATTGACATTTCTTCTCTGCTACTATATCTCCTATTTTGGGAGAAATTGTGCTCGAGGTTATTACTTTCGAAACTGACCCAAGGCGTGTGTCACTAATACTATTTCTATCAGGAGATTTATTTATTTTCATAACTGAAAATAACTGCTCGCGCACCGATAAGTACTTCCAAACATGGTATTAATTTCATGAGCGAATTTTCAAATCTGATTGGTAAATATTTGTAAGCTTCAGGCACGCTCTTTTCAATTAATTTTGCTTTCAAAGTTAAGGTATCCGACTACCCTAAAATCATGAATTTTTTGAAAAAAATGACATTTTTTTGAAAAAATTGAAAATTTTCTTATGATTTTATTTTATAGGCCCTTTTATTAGCTTTATAAAAATACCAAGTTTTTTTTTTATTTTTCATTCACTAGAACAAAAACCACAAGTGTCTTAGTAAAAGCATATGTCATTACTTTGTCAAACTTTGCAATGCGTTTTACTCGAAATGTGTTTTTTTTTCGAAAAGCTTAAACGGGGACAGTGATTGCTCAAAAAAGTTTTTAAAATAATTTGCTGAAACTTTTTGTGTATGATCTGTATAGCAGTAGAAGTGTTTTAACCTTCAGATTTATCAAACACTGCTCTATTACAAAATTTACAGTTCTTTATGTGAATATAACCACTGTTTTTTGAAGCAATTTTATATAATAACTAAGATAAAGGGCTCTAGTTTTTGTAAAAATTATAATATCTTTTATCCTGAAGGTCATTTCAAAAATAAATAACAAAGTAATACATCAAAATTGAAAAATTGAGAATTTGTTCATTTACTATTTGTACAAAGCGGGCCCAGTTTGTGCATTTTCTTGTCAATTTTAAACCATTTTTTCCCATTTTGGTAGTAATAATTTATTTTTCTCTTCTTAATTTTAGCGTTTTTTTTAATGTATTAAATAAATTTAAAACTCATAAAAAAATCACCATATCTCCATTTCTTTAAAAAAAGTTGTCGCAAGTAATCAGATAGATACCTTAAGGTATCCGACTACATTCGGAACCGAGATTTTAAAATAGCGCATAAATGGATAATATTCAAGACATTTAGTATCACTTAGATTAGAATACATGCATAAAATTATTTTAAGGACATTTTGACAAAGAATTATTTTAATACAATATTTTGGCAAAAAATTAACTTAGAATAACCTTTTTTCAAAATGTTCTCCTTTTGTGAAATATGCTTCTATTATAATAATATTTTGCCAGCATATAGCTCAGACTTCTATACCGAGGCTCAACTATGACTTTTGAAAAATTCACATTATTTTCAGAGTTACCACCAATTGAAATAATTATCGGCGTTTTTTTTCTTAAAATTTCTCTCCTCTGTTGTCGTAAAACATGGATAAACCCACTTCTAAGTTATATATTTCAAAAATTCTAATTGAGCCACTGTACAGAGGTCTAAGCTATATGCAGGCAAAATATTATTATAATAGAAACCTTTTTCACAAAAGGAGAATATTTTGAAAAGGGTCATTCTATGTTCATTTTTTTCAAAATATTGTACTTAAATAATTTTTTTATTGTAATGCTATTCTTAAAACAATTTTATATACATTTTCTAATCTAAGTAACACTAACTCTCATAAATATTATCCATTTATACGCTTTTGCAAAATCACGATTCCGAAAGCAGTCGGATACCTTAATTGTTTGGTTATATCAACCAGGAGAAATCATCTTGCAACCATATTGGATCGGTTAAACAATATTATGTCTTGGTTTTCAGTTTTTAAAAACTAAAATCTAAGCATAAATGATATCTAAAATATGTCAAAAGTTAGGCTACTAATTTTTGTTAGATGAAAAATGTTGAAATAATTTTAAAACATACAAACAAAATGTTTTATGAAAAAAAAATTGATTAAATAATCAAATATTACATAATTAACAGTAATTTGTTGTTGAACGAAAAGCTAAAAATATAGATTATTAATAAGATGTCCAGTTAAATAATTAAGAGCTAATCCAGTTAAATAATTATTTAGCTGTAAAACCAACTTATTTTCATAATTTTATATTGTCAGTGTGCAATAATATGGGTCTTAGTTCTCCAACTCTAGTATGGATTGGTGCACGTAACAGAAAAAAATTATGTCAGTTTTTAAAGACATACTTATTTCAAATTTCAGAGTTTTTTGAGAATCTTGGAGCAAGATAACCAACTGCAATTGGAGCAATTCCACAAATCAATAAGCGTAACATAAACTAAGCAGTAATCCTACATAACCTATGTGTCTCATTTTCTGAGAACATAAATTTTTTCTGTTACGTACACCAATCCATACTAGAGTTGGAGAACTAAGATCCATATTATTGCACACTGACTATATAAAATTATGAAAATAAGTTGTTTTTACAGCTAAATAATCTTAATTATTTAACTGGACATCTTATTAATAATCTATATTTTCAGCTTTTCGTTCAACAACAAATTACTGTTAATTATTTAGTATTTAATTATTTAATCAATTTTTCTCAAAACATTTTGTTTGTATGTATTAAAATTATTTCAACATTTTTCATCTAACAAAAAATTAGTAGCCTAACTTTTGATATATTTTAGATATCATTTATGTTTAGATACCGTAATTACCAGTAATTGTGGCGTTTTCAAAATAAATGTACGCATTTTGTTTAATAACAGAGTGAATTCTACATATCATATTATTATTCTACGCCAGTTTGCTATTATACTACCAATTATTGTGTACTGATGTATTGAACGGGCCGCAAAAATGTTTGCTGTGGACCCCCTTGCTGTAGAAGCACTTTTCATAAAAAGAAGAATATTCTGAAAATATGTCATTTTTTTCTTTGTATTTGTCAAAAAATTGCCTTTAAATATTTTTTATTGTAATTGTATTTTTAAAAATATTTTATATGTATATTCTAATATAAATGACACTAAATATATACATAAAAAAATTAATCGTTTATATGCTTTTGTGAAATTCTGATTCTGAACTTACAATTAGATAGGTACCTTAACACCCTTTAATTTTTCACCCTGTGTTAGAAAATGTACTAATGGTTGATTGTATAAGCAAAAGAATGCTTTTTTTTAAAAAAAATATTTGGTTCTCAATATTGGCAAAACGAATTACATATTTTGCTAGATATTTCACACTTACAACTGTAATAATGTGAATCAAAAGCTAAACTAATAAGGCATTATATTAAAAAAGGTATAGAAACACTGTTTTTCTCATCTACTCATCTATATTATTTAAAGCATAATTTGAAGAAAAGGAATATATTCTTCAAAATTAAAAAACAAAACTTCAAAAAGGAAATACTTTTAAAGATTTAATCATTCCTTAAATATTGCTGAAATCAAGCATTTTTACTTAAATGCCTTTTAAAAATCTTAAAAAAATTAGAAAATAGTTAGAAGAGTGTGAAAGAAATTCATCTGCATTAATTTACTTTTAATCACTTAAAAGAAAAAGGGTTTTTAAAAGCGCAACTATTAGTTAAATGCCTTGGGATAGTGACCTTTGTTTTATTAATATACTTCTGGAAACTTGACCTATCTATGCTGATGTAATGTGGGTCAAAATGCAGGAAAATTAATAAATTCTCGTTTATATTCAAGTTTATTGCTTTTCAAAAAGTTGAAATGAGAATTTTGCGTGGGATTATTTCAACCTATACTTGTCATAAATTTAGAGGCTCTATTTTAGTTTGAATGGAATCTAAAATCTGAACGCAATAATCCTTGTTTACACATTTTACTTCATGAAATAGTTTATGACAGTTTTTTTTATTACGTAGTTTTTAATGTTTCGTTTGTGTACTTTGAAATATTTTTCTTTTTATAGTAATAATATTCCTTACAACTTTTTTACCATTAATATTTCTTATGGTTAACAATAAATCTTCTTACACAGTGCAGAATGTATGATAAGTAAGTTTTTAATGGTAAAAATGCAAAAATCCATAAAATAAAAACAAATTAGCTTACTTTATTTATCAAAAATAAATAGTAATATTTTGATAAATTACCTATATTTTGGTAACCCTATACCTATATTTTGATAAATTTTAGAAATATCTTTTAATAAATAACTCATTTTCACACATTAACTTAATTTTTAAATATTTATTGAATCATTTTTACTTCTAAACTTTATATATTATTCATATTCACCTCCATTTTTTTTCGCAGACGATTATTTTTAATCATGCATTTGTTTCAAATAAATGTAAGATTTTTTCTCTTAATAATGGAATAGATATACATAATTTATATTTGAATGTGTGTGTGTTCAGCTTAAAAAAACAAATATTTAAATACTTCCAATTTATTAAACAGTCCATTTATAAAATCTATTATTTTTTTTTCTTTTTATGTGATGATAGTTTAGTTCTGAAAAATTAAGTGATACTCTTTTGTCTGATTTCTAGTATATCACAGAGACTAACAGGAATAAAGAACTTAAAATCTGCTTTAAATCACACATTATAACATTGCTGTGAAATCTGTAGTATGTAAAAAAAATCTAATGCTCAAATTAATCCCTAGATGGCACTACCACTGAAATTTTAAGATTTTCTACCTTATAAACACTTTTCTCTAAAACAAAGGCCCCATAAAACTATTAAAACTAACAAAATTTTAATAAAAGCAAAAACTCTTCAAAAATTAATACAAATTAGTAAAAAAAAATTTTTTTTTGATGATATGAAGATGAAAAAAAGATAATATCATAAAAATTGCAGTTTCGAGTGGAGATGAAATACGGAAAGATTTTTCTATTATATAATAGGCATATATTAAATAACTAGATATATGCATCGAAATTTCTACATATAATGGACATTTAATGGATTTAACATGCAAAGCACGAAAAGTTATCACGTATCAATTATTAAACTGCATTTATGAAATTATATGGAATGAATAAATATATAGAATTAAGATGCATTAAAAAAATTTTTAGGATAGTATAAGTAAAAGTCATTTTAGACGTTATTACATTATGGCTTATACATTTAATTGATGAATACTTCACATTATTAATTTCAATATGAAAAGCTTCATGTATACACAGGATAAAACTCTAAAGTATTAGCATAATTATTTAAGCGCATTTCTAGTGCAAAACTTAAGTTACAAAGTTACAGGAAAATGTTGAAACAGTTATGAAAATGTAGAAAACAGCTTCTTGTGATAAGAAAAATTAAAAAAGCCAACTCAGTTGAAAGGTAATGCATATGAAGATATCAGGAGTATTATTGCGCCTTAAGTGACATGAAGTAAATTTAGTACATATTAGGAAATATAATAGTTTTTAATGAGCTTTTGTAATATAAATTCATTCCATCATGACAATATTTTAACGGACTTTGATTGAAATTGTTGAATAAAAATGGTTTTTTTTTGTTTCAGATCTGATCTAATATTTTTAGCGATTATACAGCTTGCACTTTATATTACACGTAAAATAAATTATCATCATTTTTACGAAATTAATTATTTGAGACCAAAGTTGCAATTCAATTCAAAAGATGAAACGTTAGTCAAATAGTTTACGTTTTTCAAAAAATTTTACTTATTCTACAGTTTTTATAGCAATAACATTTAAATGTTACCTTGGTCAAAAAGGAATGATTTCATTTCATTTTAAATTAATGAAAAGTTAATAATATTAAAAAAAATAAAAGTTAATCGCGAAAGTAATTTTTTTTCAATCTTTACTTTTCCTCAAACTTGTGCAAGTCAAATAGTTTTGGAAGTTTATATCTTGAATCAGTCGTCAAATGTCGAGGCTCAAAGTCACCCTTTGGAGTGATGGGGTTGTTTGGAGAGGAAGTACCAGCTCAGGTGTCATCCTCACCACTAGATTGAGGTTTAAAATTTCGAGTTCCATCGCCAATAGCCATCGTGTCGCTTTGTAGTGAAACGTTGATAAACATTTATTCACTTACTCACTGTCTTGGATCAGTGTTCTGCAACTACGAAAGAAATAACAATTTTTATACATATTTTAAGGCATCAATATCAACAACACTCCCTAATAGACCCCTAAATAGAGGAGAGGAGTTTTCTTCTTTTTGCTTCAACCTTTCAGTGGCCCCGAACCAATTCAGCCTTTTTCTTTTTATTTCCCGAAAAAGTTTCAATAAGCTAGTCGTATACCTGACTTAACACACTCAATGGCATCACTGTTTCTGAATGTAATAAATTTTAGGAGGGCGAAGTGAAACTGTCATTGAAAAGAACATCCTCTGCGTAGATTCTAAATTTGCGACCAGCCATGATAAGGCCTACGGAAGACCTTGACACCAAATCTTTGATAAGGCAAATTTCTTACTTCTTATTCAGAAAATGAACTATTACTTTGACCCAGACGCTGCAGGGAAGAATATTTTCCTCGAATGGCGGTCGCATCACGAAAATGTCATTGTTCTGAGAAAATTCTCACACAAGTTTTCATGCCAACCTTTTTTCTGTAGGACTCGTTTTTAGATCTTCTCTCTCGATAAAGTTAAACTCAACCACAAATTGCAATTGTGCTTGGGTTTAAAGCTGGAAACAAACATATCAGTGAATTTTTACTGTTGAAATTATTTCTTCACAATATTCTATTCAAAATATAGGATTTGCAAGTTAAATTCGTATGTGTGTTATAGTTCTTTTGCAAATATATATTTTCCTCTTTTCCCCCATTGAGAAACACATTTATTGTGTTTTATAAAAGAATATTTTGCATAGGCTGTTTTGTATTTGAGTCTCAATTTTTGAAATCATAAACGCCGAAAAAGAATAAAGAAAAAAAAAAATAACAATTTGGAAAAACTTATTAAATGCCGGCAACTTTCGGATCTGGAAAAGTTTTAGAGAATCAAAATTTGTCAATTGCAGAAATGTAAATTTATTAACCGACATCTTAATCTTTTATTGCGTTTACATCTATATTAAGGTACCCAACTGCAATCAGATCCCTGATTTTGAAAAGCGTATGAATGTGGATAATGATTTCAATATTTAGTGTTACCTGATTTAGAAATATTAAAATATACACAAAATCTTCAACACATTAACATTAGCACATTATTATCGTGTAATAGCATTATTACAATAAAAAAATTATTTTAATACAAATTTTTGGCGAAAAATGAAAGGAAGAATGACATATTTTGAAAACCTTTTCTTTTTTAAGAAAAATGCTTTTATACTTATAATATTTTGCATACATAAAGCTGGAACATCTATATCGAGGTAGAACTAAAATTTATGAAAATGTCATATTATTTTCAGAGTTACTATCAAATGTATTAATAAGCGGTGTTTTTTGTTAAAATTTCCCCATACTAATGTATTAAAATATAAATATAAATCCATTTTTAAATTATTTATTTCAAAAATAGTAATTCAGGCACTGTACAGTTGTCTTAGCTACATATAGGCAAATTATTATTATTATAGAAACAATTTTCATAACGAGTGAACTGTAGTAGCAAAAAATATTGTAATATCTGAGGAGTCTTAAGGAGTCAATATTTAAAACTCCTGTTTACCTGACATTTTGAATAATAAAATCTTCTCAAAATAAAATCTCTCTCAATATAAAATCTTCTCAAACTTAGACTAATATATTAAATTGACCGCATCAAAGTGTATCCGAAAGAGGATACAAAATAACGAAAATTTCTCTAGAATTACAGTTTTTTTCCGATCTGAAAATGTTTTAACGTGTATTTTAATAATACATATTTGTATGTTTTCATATCAATTAATAACTTCTGCATATTTTTTTCTAACATTGGAAAAAACATGCTGTTCCAGAGGGACCTCGCTGTTTTTTGTTCTTTCAGTTGCAATTAATTGTATTTAAATCGATGCATATCGGTCTGGTTGTTGAGGAAATTAGTGATTCAGTAGGATTAAAATTATTTTCACGGTTTTCAAATGACCGATAAACAGAAGCCTTAGATCAAACTTTAACCTTGAAAAATTAGACCTTCAGTTTAAGGTCACAGTTATCTTATAGCAGCTTAAATAAGATCCAAATAGTTAAAATGCAAGCTCTTCAATCTTTAAAAATTATTTAACTTTTTAAGTCAGTGCCTCTCAAACTTTCGATTCTTGCGACCCAATTTTCAGTCGTAATTTCTATCGCGACCCCTTTTCTCCATACAATAACAATATATTGAATTCAGTAACACTATGCTTTGATGTTAAAGCTACAAAACGAGTTTAACCTCTTAAGTATCCCCGACGTATATAAACGTCTTGGTCAGACAATGTATTAATTGGTCCGGACGTATATATACGTCTTTCCAAAGTACAATTTTTCTGTGAACTTCTATCCATAGAATTATTCCAAAAACTTTGTAATGCAATAAAATTAACTTGACAGTGTTTGAGAAGGATTTACGTATTTCAGAGGATTTGCTTCTTTATTCCTCTTTTATCCCCTCCCCCTACTCCTATACATCTCATACGCACGCCTACATGAAAAAACAGTGGCATTGGGGAGTGAACCGTATAACTTTTAATCTCGGCAGTTAAGGGGTTAATTATAAACTATACAAATTATCAAGACAAGTGCTAATTTTTGTATATAATTGTATATATGACAAGCCCGTGGAGTTACTGGTAATTATTAAACTTGCTCTTAACTTAATAGTGTTCAATTACTTATAAAATACATTGTGTGAAGTACTGGTACATTTCTAAGTGTGTTATATTAGTATAAATGTGTATTTATTTTTTATTATGCCAGAATGTATTTTGTTCGTTTACTTTCAGCAAATTAATATTTTTTTAAATAATCTTTTGTTTTCGACTTTTTAATATCCTCGCCCCCCTTGTAGAGTTATCACGCCCCCTAGAGGGGTGCGCCCCACAGTTTCAGAAACGCTGCTTTAAGTTAAAGAAAATAACGAGAAACAATCACAATACTTTTTCCGACACACACTTTGACAGTTGATTCCTTTCTGCTTGCGTGAATGACTGTTTATTAAATTCGTACTATAAAACTACAAAGCTATACGATAGCTGTAGGAGATGGACCTCGTAATTTTGAACGTAGGTCTGGTGGTGAGGACGAAACCGATATCCCCTTCTCATAACTACTACACCACGCCAACTGGAGGACTTAGACCAGGGGTGTCCGACCTAAATGATCTTGCGGGCCACTTCGTAAAAACATTATAATCTCGCAGGTCGCACATAAAAATATGTACCTTTATATCAGATTTGGAAACAAAAAACATTAATAGGAATGAAAATTTAAAACAGAATGAATTATTATTATTGTTTTCCTTATTTTTCATGTATGCAGACATAGATAATATAATAATGTTTTTATAATATAATAATACAATGATCAAATAATGTTTAAAATATTACAGTTGCCATTTTCTTGAAAATTACGGTGCTCCTATTGAATTGATCTTTCGTAACTCATTGTTGAAATTTGATAGTGCTGTCATTCGCAAACGATTAAGTATACATTTTGCCCTTTATCTTTACCGTCCTGAATATTTTTTTAAACATTAAAAAACATCTCTGACTATCTCTTGCTTTTTGGGCACTCCAAACATAAAAGCAGAAGGAGAAACGAATGTCGCACACACAAAGAATCATGTACCATCCATAGTAAAGGATATACATATTGCAATTCGAAATTTATTAAAAAAGTAATTTACTTTAGTAAAATCAAATGTAACTGTTTGATAAAAATAAATATATTTTAATCTAAAGGACATTTCTATTATCAAAAAGGATTTATTTTAAAACAAGAACAGGTAACAGGCATATATATATATATATATATATATATATATATATATATATATATATATATATATATATATATTTATATATAATATATATATATATATATATATAATTTTTTAAAAAACGTACCACAAACACATTCACTTTCTATTGGTTGGAAAATAAAGTTTTTAGCGTTTGCAAGTAAAGTATAACGTATGATTCCCTCTGACAACGGTTATATCGATGCAAAAAATAATACATGGATTTTTTTTCACTTATTTAATTATGTTCGTTTTATTTTATTGTTAGTTGCTACATATTTCGTGGTTATCTCTCGTAATTTATTAAATATATAGAAAGAGAAAATTCTAAACAAAAAGACAAAGTTGTTTAATAAAAAGTTAAAAGTTTCTGTTTCAGAGCAGAATGTTTTATACTTTACTTGACTTTAAATTGTATTTAAAAAGGGGAGGTATTAAAAATATCTTTTTAGCAATGAAAGAAATAATTTATATTTAAAAAAAACTACAGTTGTTTTCTACTTTGACCTTCATTAAAACGAATACCATTAATTTATAATTTTCTGAATTTATATTTCACATATTCCACATTTAATTTTTATGTCACATTTTAGCGTGCTTCGAATGTAAATAAATTTGTTGATTAACATTTATATTTTTATTTCTAAAAGTATTTTTTTCTTAACATTATAGCAAGGTTAATAATTTTTAAGAAATATTAATATTACGGCTAAGAATATTAGATACAGATATTTTATCATCAAATCGTTTGCTATATTGTAGTAAATTTTCTTGTAGTAACAATGCTTATTTTCAAAGAAATCATCTTGATTTATTTTCAGGTAACAGATTGAGATATTTTTATCCTCAAAATAAGTATATACCTCTACACCATCAGAAGTTTTGCATAAAAAGTAACGATTCACACTTAAATCTTTTTACAACCATACATTTTTCTACATGACTAGACATGCAACAACGTATCGTTAAATGTTATTACATAGAGTGTTCAATGGATATATATTGTAAGAAAAAACGTCCGAAAAAAGCTGTTACGTGTGAACAATAATTATTATATTGAAAGATGCAGCTGTTTACTAATTGACCTTCATGTATGTGCAAAGAGCGGGGTTGGTATTCACGATTTTTGCCTTGAACGTCTTTAGGTTTACATTTTGGGCGTGTAACTTCTAGGCCACAGATGGAAGATTCAAGGTGAGAAGGATACAAATCATGTTTATGTACAAAATGTGAAAAATTCTTTTCTTAATAACAATTTAATATGAGGTTAGACAAAAGGGTTAGACAAGTGAAAGTAATATTTCATAATAAGATTCCATTGTTTTGTAGACAATAGAAAACAAAGAATAGTATTTTTGTAATGAATTTAAATTGTAAAATATCGTGGAAAATCTGTGCGAAAGACCCAAAATTCAACATGGCTTAAAATTTAAAAAAATGATGGTGAAAATTATTTAGCCCCCACCCCATTTTTGAAAATGAAGAATGGCTTTTACAGAATCATTCGTATTTTTTTAATATCTTTTATTAATTTCTTACTTTAATTTTTTTGATTAAAATATTCCCAAATAGTATTGTACATAGAAAAAAGCAAGGTTTTATTTTCACGCAAAATGATTAAATACGTATGAAAAATTGAGTGAAATTTTTAAGAGAATAAGTTGCTTTGAGATGTTTTATATTTAAAACTAAGTTTATTTGCGAAGTAAAAGTTGCAACATTTGAAATACTTAGAGCTTTCGAATTAGAACTAAAAGATACACACACACACACACACACACACATATATATATATATATACGATAGTTCGATGGTTATCCACAAAATAAAGACCGTTTATATGTACAAAATGAAAAACACAGCGTTTTTATTGGGGGGAGTGTAAAACAAAGCAGACTTTAAAGCAACGCGAGGCGCAATTGACAACGGGCCTCGTAGTTTTGAACTGCGAACAAAAAACGAGGATGACACCTGAGATGACACCCCACGTTACACATCACGCCAACGTGAGAACTTGAAGCACCAATAGATTTAATATGCTTCAGCCCTTCTACACAGCGGATCTTCAATGACTTCGACCGCCCCGGCCACGAGTTCATGATCACGACCACTTAACTTACACGGCCATTAAATACTTATTGGAAAAAATAATTAGATTATATACTTTAAGCTTCCTTCATTTCAAAACGTAATCACTTCCTACATGTAAAAATTTGTCGTATCCACAGAATTCTTCAAAATTGTGGGAATCCCCCTGGATTCCACCCTGGACATCAAGATTGAATTGAGGCAAATAGCGACCAGACGACATTTTTACAATAACAAACTATATTTATTCACTTGAATCAATTATCAACCATCTAATTACAAAGATTTATCAAGATGTCTACGTCAATGTGATTTACCCTTACCATTAAATTAAATCAGGAAATATGATACTTATCAAACATTAAACTCAATATCGAATGGGACTACCGGAATAAGAGGACCGAGAGATACACGCAATTTGTGAATTACCAGCATTCATTAACTTCCCACTCACTTTATTATATTTTTACTCTTATGATCCGGTAATCTAACTTTAAATCTCACCTGCCTTTTACTTCTTCACTTTCCGGGCGGATCAAATTTTCCAATTGTAGATCGCTGCCTAATGATCAGCGAGACGCTAATCGCACAATCAACTTGAATCTTCTTAGAACTCCGTCGACCTATCTCTTGGCGTAATAGCCTCTACTGCTAACTTACAACACTCTCCTTAAGTACTTTGACTAATTTTCATATCCCTGTTTCTTCTTTTAGAGTTGTTGGAAATATACGCGAATTTACAATCCCCAAAGACGCCCAAGAGTATTAGTGATAAAGTGCCGTACAGATCCGTCACAGAATGTCTACGTTATACTCCTCTGCGCTAGTACATTAAGTCAGGTGATCACTGAATTCTCCAATTCTTCATTATTTCCAAAACGTTTACCGTCCGGAAACCTTTTCAGCTTCGGAAAAAGATGCTATCTTTAGGAGCAGGGTTGGCTCTTGGGCTGGACATACCGGACCCCTGCCTGAGGCGGTAAATTGTAAGGGCCGCATTTGGATCAAATTTAATACATACATATATATATATATATATATATATATATATATATATATATATATATATATATATATATATATATATATATATATATATATATATATATATATATATATATATATATATTGTTACAAAAAATTTGATGTATTTTCTGAAATATTAGTGGGTGTTAATTTGGTATTTCATTCAACTTATCTTATTTCCTTATTTTGCAGTCTGTAAGTTGTTCAAAGACAGTTTTCTTTTGTGTTAAAACTTAGAGGCTCGAGGCAGGAGTATATATTAATTCATGAAAGTAGATATATGTGTACATATCTTTCACTAGTACAGTGTTTCTCAAAGTGTGGGGCGCGAGCGTATCGAAAATTTAAAGATTTTTTTAAAAAAAATAACTGGAAAAAGAAGTAAAACAAAATACTTTCTTCCATAATAAAAAAAAAATACACAACAGCACTGATGTAATTTATGTTTATTATCTGGCGTTTTCCCGTCATCAAATAGCTATCTTTGATCCCAAAACCAAATTAAAGGGAAAAAAAACATTTTGTTTAATGAGAGATTTTTTTATTACGTTTTAACATAAAATATTAATCGTTAAAAGAAAAAACGAAACCCAGACCCTGAGAAAAATTCGAAGAAGATAAACGTTTCATCACTGTAATTATTATTGAAATACCGTACATTAGTTGTAGAAAAAGAAAAGGAAGACATGATTCACTTTTGAGCCAGGCTGCATAATACGTTTGCTGATCATTTGATTGACCTTCAAACCTACTGGTATGGTTAATTCTACATTAGTTCCGTCCCCTCTTTCTTGTGTTTGTTTTTCGCTTAGGGAAATTGTAAATAATAAAGAGTGTTTTTTTTCAGGCATAGAAGTTTAAGTTGGCATTACTTTCCAAGATGGCGACCGATTTAACAGCTGTCAAGTGATTTATCCTCAGTTTGGTTTGGCAATTCATCATGAATAGACTCACGCCTGAACAACGCTTTCAAATTGTGCAATTTTATTTCGAAAATAATGGTCTATTTTCATAAGCGAAGTTTGTTTAGCGATGAAGCGCACTTCTGGTTGAATGGCTACGTCAACAAACAAAACTGCCGCATTTGGAGTGAAGCTAATCCACAAGTGTATGTCGAAACACCGTTACATTCAGAAAAACTGACTGTTTGGTGCGCTTTATGGGCTGGTGGAATCCTTCTTCAAAAACG
This sequence comes from Trichonephila clavipes, assembly GCA_019973935.1. Classification (NCBI taxonomy): domain Eukaryota; kingdom Metazoa; phylum Arthropoda; class Arachnida; order Araneae; family Nephilidae; genus Trichonephila; species Trichonephila clavipes. The sequence continues at coordinate 21,235 of BMAU01008397.1, forward strand.
ATGAAGGCCACAAAGTTACAGTCAATGGTGATCGGTATAGAGCCATGATTACTAACTTTTTCATTCCTGAATTGAACAATCGTATTGTCCAGGAGCTGTGGTTCCATCAAGACGGCGCAACATGTCACACAGCTCGTGCTACAATCGATTTATTGAAAGCCACGTTTGGTGACCGCCTCATTTCACGTTTTGGACCTGTGAATTGGCCTCCAAGATCTTGTGATTTAACACCGCTAGACTATTTTCTGTGGGGCTATGTAAAGTCATTGGTCTATGCGGATAAGCCACAAACGCTTGACCATTTGGAAGACAACATTCGCCGTGTTATTGCGGATATACGGCCACAAATGTTGGAAAAAGTCATCGAAAATTAGACGTCCAGATTGGATTACATTCGAGCCAGCCGTGGCAGTCCTATGCCAGAAATCATATTTAAAATGTAATGCCACAAGATTATCTTTCGAATAAAAAAAATTCATGTCAATCGAATAATACATCGTTGTTTTATTGCAATTTAAAGTTCTATACCTCCAAAAAAAAAACACCTTTTAAAAAGTTTTACGATATTTGGAAAATAATTGATTGATTTTTGAAGGATTATTTGGCCAAGATTTATATTTTTATGAGTACTTTCAAACATATAAAACACAGTGAAAAATATCATAATTCTTTTTAGATCATCCGTATTTTTTTCTGAATACACTTTTAACCCGGGAGCGGTGGCGCGGGGCATCTGTGATCTCTATTGAAGGAAGTTGAAACTGATCAAGCAAAAGAAGAACCTGCTGAAAGAATGCATATTATTCATGACTGAGAAACGCGATGAACATGAAAGGAAAATTTTCAAATGGTTCCTAAAGAACTCCATTAACTTAAAATATGAAGCCATAAGTGTACCACAAAGTTCAGTTCGCCTTGTCAAAAAGACACAAGAAAGAAAAGTTCAACTCGCTATTTGTTGAGCCCTAAAGGTGTCACGAGTTCGAGCCCAGTACCACTAAAGACCCGCCGTGAAAGGGAGAAATGCACGTTAAATCTGTCGGAAGCTCAAACGTCCTCTTGTTGGAGTGGTGTGGTAGTTAAAAGAGGCCAGCTCAAGTATCATTCTCGTCACTAGACCATGGTTCAAAATTTTGAGGTCCGTCTCCAAGAGCCCTCGTGCAGCTGAACACAGTGCGACTTTAATATTCACTCACTCGATCATGAAAGCTCATTAAAACTACAATAACTTGAACAAAATATGACAGCTTTGCCAGCAAATAACATTTCTGTAATATTAGTGAAAAGTGTCTCTGATTTGCGTCCTTTATTAAGGTCTTACACTTTTGAATCATTTTAGTTCAGTTTTATTGGATTTTTTCTCAAATCATCAAAGAAAAATTGAACATTCCTTGAAAGCCGGTAAGTATACTTTCTCTTAATTAAATTATTCACTGGAATTTTTTTTTTTTTTTTCCGATTTGTATCGTGTACAGTAAAAATAATTATAAACAAATGATTGGGGTGACCGAGTCCCCTCGCACTACCTTTAGCGTTAGTATCGAGTGCGCGCCTGCTCCCGGGTTAAAACATTTTGAAGTCTTCTCGCTTTAAATATTAAAAAGTAACACAGTTTTTCTTCATCGGAATTTTATATTCTTTTTTCATTACTTAACATTAATTCTAAATGTTATTTCTGTGAGGTTTAAAATTACAGTTCTCTTTTAAACAGTTATTTACAATTATAGCATTTATCTAAAAAAAATCATTTTACATTTTTGTATACAATGTCGTGCACGCAGTGTTACTTTCCTTACAGTTCAGCTATTATATCAAGAATGATGTTTTATTTTTTTTAAAAAAAATGAACTTGTGCGAAGAGCCGGTGTTTCAGCCAATATACGTTTAATGTGTCAGTACTGAAGAAGGTATTTTATAAATAATTTCTTAATACTAAATTAAGAACAAGTTTAATAATTATTAGGGACTTCCATGGGCTTGTCTTGAAGAGCAAATTTTTTCAAAGGAAGGTTTAACATCAGAAATTGACACTCTGAGTTATTTTCTATATTTAGCTGAGATCTATATTTTGTCTTCAAAGCAGCCACCGCAGAAAATCCGGTTTAACAAAGGTAGGATGTTGAAAATGGTAATAGTATACGAAGTGCTTTTGTTTTCAGTACAGAAAATTCATCATCCACCTCTACCCAAAATTCAAAGAGCGATTTATTACAAAATTGCCTTTTAATTTTTTACTGGATGTGAAATCTTCTTTCACATCCTGTTTGGAAGTTGAGAGCCCTTCTGGAGTATCTTGAAATAAATCCCTAATCCACACGTAACTTGCTACCAAGTTGTCCTCATCCAAAAAATACTTTTTAAAATTCTTTGCCAGCATGGCTAAATGATTTTACATGGTTTTAAAAACAACTTTCACATGTTTATCTTCAGATTTGTAAGTATTAACACATAACGAGCTGGGGCTTTTTTCCCATCATTTACTTCAGTAGTGGTAAATCCAAAATTTAAGTATTTTTGCGAATATTGCCTTGATTTAATTTTCGGAACCATGCTCGTCTGTGTACTTGTTGATTCTTTATTATCGTCGAATGTTTGCTTACGACTTAAAAATGTAATGTATGATTTTGTTTTAACCTACTGCCGTAAATACTTAATTACCGTGAATTACAATTAACGTGCAAATTAAAAAATGTACATTCAAGCTAGATTCAATATAAGTATCAAGTCGACCAAAATTCACTAGAATTGTACGAGGAAAAGCATTCTTACATGTTTTGCGCAGACATCCGATAGGTTGCCCAGACTCACACAAACGTACCCGATAATGCCAGATGTGATGGATATGATAGAGAGCAACATAGACTAGACTATTTTTCTAATGACATTTGTACTTTGAGAAATGGATGCTGAAGGAAATAAACCTTTAATTAAATATATCACTTTGCGATCTGTTACAATTTAAAAATTAGAGAAAGAAAAAGAACATAATAAAATAAGTAATATATATTTTAAGTGAAAAAAAAATTCTTAAAATATATACTACTTAAAAGTTACGTATACAAAATTTAATATACTTATCGTATTAATTTGTACGGTTTATAATTAAAATCGTATTGTAACTTTAGCGTCTCTTTCTCAAAGTGCATTTTTATTGCAGTGAATACATTATTGTTGTACAGGGGGGCGAGAAAAATTATGATTGAAAATTGGGTCGTGAAAGTTTGAGAAACACTGCACTAAAATAGCTTTCTCCCCTTTTAGGAGCGGGGTCACAACGGACATTTCTTTCAAACATGCGATGTTTGGGGTCAGCTATCCAAAAGGGAACAGAGCTAATAAGGGTTTTTGGTAGATAGAGTCATAGGAGATGTTTTATTTTAGCCTTGAGAGTAGGTACTGTAAGTTTAAACAAGTGCTTGTGATCCTCACCATCAGTAGACTCTTTATCGAAGTAATTGAAATGCTGAAATGGGTGATTCTTATTCTTATATTTTACTCGTTTGAAATAATAACAGGTAATTACGTGCTTAATTCCGAATTATTTTGTATTTTGTAAGACTTAAAATAATATATATATATAAAATAATATATATATATATATATATATATATATATAGTCGAACCTCCATATAACCAAATCGCTAAATCCCGGAAAAAGTTCGTTATATGGAAAATTCGTTACATAGAGGCTCATTTTTTTAATATACTTTATAAACCACATAAAACAAACTTTAAATTCATAAACACTATATATTAAAAAAATTAATTATTCACACCTTTTTTTCAAAATTAATATATGTTTATTTTATATATCTTACCCATCAAAAAAGAAAGGAAGAAAGAAAAACTGCAAGGAAAAGAAGAAAAAAGAATGTCGAATAATTCACTGTATTTTAAATATTTAAGAAAATAATTTTATACTAAAATTAATGAATTTTAAGGACATTTTATGATTTAAAGCTTACAAGTAATATTAAACATGCATTATTTTGTAATTAGAGCACGGGGACAAGGGTCAACTCCAATGGGGGTGAAAGAGGATATCGAAGATGTTTCTAGTGAACTGGACAATGGGGGTTTCAGGTTGCACTTGGATGAAACGTCCAGAGCTCTATTATTCTCGGCGAGTTATGATCTAATAAAACCAGTTCAAGATTCATGACCACCATAAAATGTGTTAAGAAGAGAATACCTTGAAATTTTTTCAGGAATACTTTAAAAAAGGGAGAACAAAAATTGAATCATAAAAGAAAAAGTTCGTTATACTGAAAATGCACTTCGTTATAGAGAAGTTATTTTACGAAGAAAATCATGAAATGTTCAAGATTCCAGGAAAAAGTTCGCTATATAGAGCAATAAAGAGGTTCGATTGTATATATGTATATAGTTTTATAAGCGTGTATTTAATTGAACAATTTATCTCTTTTAATTATAATTATTTTATTTATTTATTTATTTTGCTTTGGGGAGAGGGGTGGCATTTTCCATTTTTGTCCGGGACGGCAAAACCGCTACAGCTGGCCCTGTTAGGAGCAAGGTCAGAGCTATAGGGTGGATGATCAAGAATGTCACATCTGAATTGATCCAGCAGTTCTTGAGTTGCAACTGCAGTGTGAGGGCGGGTATTGTGAAGAAGCACACTTGCTTCACGAAACATTCTTCACTTCCTGTTTAGGATGGCTGGACGAAATTTACATAGAATCTCATGATAAAGACATTCATTGAACACATGGCTTAATGCATTGGCGGCAGAAGAGTATAACATAGCCATTCTGAAGCTCGTGAATGGATACAACAAATGTTTAAATGCAGAAAGTGATGAAAGAAGGAAGCTTTAGGAATTGTTTTTTCCGATAAATATTGTCTTTCATTTTTTTATCACTAAGCTTTTTATTTTCTGGATGACCCTCCTGTATATAATTTTTTTAAAGTTATAATAGAATGAAGAACAATTATTATTTTTTCTCAAATTGCATTATTTTCTCAACATTACATGGCAAGTGGATATTTGCCCGAAAAGGAAATTTTTGCAATCGTGCTTGAAATAAAATGAAAGCATTGAGTTTGGTCTTCAAGCATAATAAAATCGTATACGATGATTTGTTTCATGTCACTTCTGAAAACACTTTTTCAATCCTAACTATTAATTCACTCTCTCCCTATATATATATATATATATATATATATATATATATATATATATATATATATATATATATATATATATATATATATATATTGTTCAAATTTTCATTCATTGTTTAAACACTTTCTATTCATCCATTCAAGTTCAAATACTTTTTTTTAAACTTGTAGTGGATGACACTTGATTTTAATATATTTTTTTTCAAATATTAATTTATTAATTAAATTAAAAAATGAATAAATAGTAACAAACAAAAATAGTACTCCAACAGCATTTATAGAAAAGAAAATCGTTCTTTGCGTCCCTGTAGCACAATGCTTAGTGAGTTGGACTTCTAATACAAATGTCGTGGGTTTGAATCCATCCCACCTGGGGTGTCCTAATTTCTGAGAACGTGATTTCTCTTTTATTGTACTATTTCGTTAGAATAATAAAATTTAATTAATGAATAAATAGTAACGAGCAAACTACAACATATAAGGAAAATTGCGTGGAAAATCGCTTTCTATTTTGTCACTTAATAGTGTCATATGCATATATACATATTTATATTAATTGTAACTATTTAATAAAAAGTAACTAAAATAAAATGATTCTTTGTTGACCTAAGTAGGGATTTACTTAATTTTTTTGTATTACTTGTTACATGTATTTCTATAAAATCCCAATTCCATCGTCCAATAAACACGTTTTCAATAGTTTAAAAAAAGAATTCGAAAAAGTCGTCACATTACTCTTTTCTTTGATCGGTCTACTATTTTTTTGAATCAGTCCATCTTCCCTAATTACTGTGATTAGCTTATCCAGTGACAGTTTCTTCAGAAAAGGTTGACAATTTGATTGATATGTGCTTTTCGATTATTGATTATTATGTTAGAGCACGATATACTTTACAAACTTTTTAAATTGAACAGAAAAGTGGAAAATATTTGGAATGTTCAGGCAGTTTCAGTAACTTTTTTAACTTCAAACAAACACTTTAAAAGTTATAAATAGAACACTCTCTCTATTCCATCTTATACAGAAATTAAAATTATAAATTGTGATATTGTAATAAAAAATGCAAAAACGCTCCAAAATTAGCAACTTTGAATTTTATTTGGAGGAAAAGAAATTCAAATTGATTATGTGTGTGAGGAAACAGTTTTCAAAAAAATTATTAATGTGTAACATCTTTCCTCTCGATTGCCGAATTTTGTAGGAGTGATTTCGTGAAAAGGGATGGAAGTGGGTAACAGGAAGTGACGTAAACGCGCGCTATTTGATTTGACCAATGAGCGCACGTGATGGTGTCTCTTCGTTACCCTCGCATCAGGGTCCAATACGCATGATGGTGTCTATTCACAACCCTCGCATCGGGTCCAACTCTAGTAATTTTTTTTTTTATATTGTTAAAGTTAGCATTTCAAAAATTCGAATTCTTATTCAGGATGAACTTACGAACCTTATGCTCAATTGTTAAAGTCTCAGGACTCGTTGTGTAAGAAATTTGAGGTTAATTTATATGTGTAAATTATATTAATAATTATATTTACTGTTAAGCGTCTGACAAAGTTCAACATTCTTAAGAATATGCGAGTAAGTAATATGGAATTATTCGAATAAATATTTTAGTGCGCATCTTCTTCATACTTTGAGGTTAATTCCTGTCGCTGTCAATGTAATATTTTTAATTGTGATTAAAAACGTTTTCTCTATTAAAAAAACTAATTAATTACATGAGTAATTTTGATTTTCTCTAATATTTCTAATTTTAAACATTTACCAATCTAAGAATTCCTTTTCCCTTACGCCTGCTTGTGCCATGACTCTCCACAAATCACAGGGTGGAACATTCGATCGTATTGTTTATTCTTATGAAAATTCTCATCAACAACACCTCGTCTACGTCGCATTATCACAAGTTACAAGCCTCAAAGGACTTTTTATAGTATCACCTACTCAAGACCATGTATTTTACCATGGACAAAAATATTCGGCTACTACAGATCCACTGCGAGCTGAACTCGAGCGCTTGACTCTAAATCCACTTCGTACAAACCAGCAAGTCTTATTAGACTTCATCCAGGATAAACTTGCGATCCTTACGCTCAATTTTCAAAGTCTCGGGGCTCACCAAGCAGATTTCGACGACGTTATTTCGCAAAATTGTACGATACTCATGTCGGCCGAGACGTGGTTCGATAACGACGAACATATTTCGATACCCAACTTCGATTGCTGCGTACAATTTAAACGACCGGGCTGCAGAGCAGCTGGTGTTGCGTTCTATCTCAAACAGAACAACTCACATGTTGTGACTCCTCACATGAACATTATTTATCGTCAAACAAATGGACTGGGTATTGTAGTCAAGGTATTGGGGACATATGTATGGCGGAATGCATATTTGAAAATGGGCAAACAGTGATTTCGGTGGACGGGTATATTTCTCCCAATCAAACGGTTTAAAAAATTAAAGATTTCTTGCATTTTGTACTTTTACCATATACCGAAGATGATTCTGCTCTTTAAAAAACATACTATTACTCGCTTCCCATGATTTTGAGTGGTGATTTCAACGTTAACTTCAGTTTGCCAGAAGCTGAGCCACTCATAGCTTTTTTGACTGTTGAACTAAAGATCGAAATGAATACAAATCGAAACATTTTACAATTAACAGTGGTACTGTTATTGACGCTGTTTTTCAACGGTTTTTAAATATTTTGAAATCGCAAATATTTGTGTTATATTTTACTTATCATAAGTTTATTATCCCCGCTCTTCCCCAAATTGAACAAGAATAAATATTTTTGATAAAAAATAGCATTACTTCTAAACAAATTTTTTATTAAAGATATAATTATTTGATAGAAATATTTCCAATCATATTTGATTCAAAACTCAATTCAATCTCAATCGATTCAATCACACTCAAAATCATACGAAGCGAGTGATAGCTTGTTTTTAAAAGAGCAGAGCCATCTTCGGTATATGGTAAAAGATCAAAATGTAGGAAATCTTAAATTTTTTTAACCGTTTTATTCGGAGAAATATATATGGCCACCGAAATCCCTGTTTGTCAATTTTCAAGTCTATTGTATCCACTCTTCCCCAAATTGAACAAGAATAAATATTTTTTAATAAAAAACTGCATTACTCCTTGTGCTAAATAAATAAAAATTTCATTAAAGATATAATTATTCGATAGAAAATTATTTCCAATCATACTTGATTCATTTTTTTCAGGATTTAAGTTACTATTGCGTATTTATACCACGATAACATGTCAGATGTTACACATCATATGCGACTACTGTAAGGCTCGTTTCTTTTTTTTTTATTTCGAGAGGGGGGGGGAAGAAATTATGCTTTTTTTCATTGAAAATTTTAAATCCAAATTTTTAAATTGGCTTATATTTCATCTTTTATTCCTTTTCTTTATGAAATAAAGTAAAATATTTCTATTTATAGTTAAAGAAATATTGTGAAAAATCTAAAATCGTGTGAAAAGGTAATTTATAATGTGTGTGTGTGTGTGTGTCTTAGAAATATATTCAATAGTATTTCCATTCAAGTGAAATTAATGTACGATTTTACTTTTAAAAAAATGCCAAAAAAATCATAAAGAAATACTACAGACTACCACTTCTGGTCAGAAATACTACCACTTCTGGTTTAAATTGAACCAAAAAAAAAAAAAAATCAAAAAGTGAGGTTTAACAAACTTCTTCATATTCCAAAATGGCCACGATATAGAACTGTGGCCGATTTTCCAATCGCCATTGGCTACTACTGCCTGTCAACATGATAGGCATTGCCCAGAGTCCCCTTTGTAAACTGTAAGACTCCAATGAAGAAATGGGCACCATTCATTTGGCAAGCTGCCGTGCACTCAGCTCTTGATCCATGGGAAGCAGATATTGGGTTGATTGATTGATTGAATATTAACGTCGCACTGTTCAGCTACACGAGGGCTTTTGGCGACGGACCAAGTAATTTTGAACCATGGTCAAGTGACGTGGACGACACCTGAGCTGGCACCCCCTCTCCTAACTACCACACCACACCAACGGGAGGACGTTTCAGCTCTCGACAGATTTAACGTGAATCGCTGCCCTACACGGCGGGTCTTTAGTGGTACTGGGCTCGAACCCGTGACAAAGCAAGCCACAGTCCGATACCTATACCACTCGGCTACCGCGGCCACAGCAGATATTGGGAGGCCAGACGCAAAATGTTTGATTTATAGGCTACTGTGGACTTGTGTTTCTTTTCTTATTTTTTTGTTGTTATTGTTCCTTGTTTTTGTCAGTATTCTCTGTTTCTCATTTTGTTTGTAGGTGTCTTGTAATCCACTCTTGGAAATAAAAATAAAAAATAAAAGAAATAAAAGAAATTTTTAAATAATTTATTTATAACTCTGATATGTTAGTAAAAAATATTTCCGTATTATGTTGCCTCTATGATCTTTAGGAATAGTGTGACAAAGAATTTGAAAGTAGCCAAGTACGCAGTAGGCTAACTTATTCAGATGAAAATGTATGTATTATAAGCCCTCCCCCCCTAAGAGTGGAATTTAAGTGATCTTGGATGTCCGGGCCACATACGACGCAGAAAGCGCCACAATTTCAGTGGATAGTCTGGAAGGGAGTCTGAGGAATGAGTGAGTGAATATTAAGGTCACACTGTTCAGTTACTCGAAGCTACACAAGAAGCTACAGCAAATCACACTTGAGCAACTGATTTCTTGAGTGGCGCTTTCACATTCCAACAAATGGACCTAAAAATATGCATATGGTCCGTAAGCGGAAGACCGCAAGATATTTGCTACCCATAAATTTTAAGGGGAAGGTCAAGATTCAGCCATATGGAAGTAGTAACCCGAGAAATCTCAAACAGACACGCACTAGAGCTCGCATGTTTACAGGTGTTGTTCCTGTTCCCAAGAAGGGTATGTAAAAACTAATATAGTTGATGTTACTGTCTCAGTTATAGCAAATTGTCTCAAAATATTGTGTCACGTGGATTCTGAAAATACTTGTCCAAATCCATGACCCAACTAAAATTTCAGAAATGAAAACAGAACAAGAAATCTCGGGCGTTAACGAAAATAGACATATCCAGATTATATGTGTTGCATTAGAACTATCCCCTGACATTTTATTGTGGCCTTGGTTACCTAGTGGTTATGATCCCGAACTTGTGGTCGGCGTGACACACGGTGTGATCCTGGTGCCACTGAAGACGAGTCTTGGAGAGAGGACAGATGCACGTTAAATCTGTGTTCAAAGTCATCCCATTGGTGGGGTGAGGTAGTTTGGAAAGGGGGTATCAGCTCAGGTATGGTCCTCGTCACTTAACCGAGCTTCAAAATTGCAAGGTCCGTCGCCAGTAACCCTCGTGTTATTTTATAATGCGATGTTAACATAACTGACAATAACATTTTATTCTTGTGAATAATTAGCAGCAACGGTTTATTATCAATCTGCTTTCCAGTTTTAGTACAATATTTTTTCTTAAAATACTAACTGTTATAAATAATAATATATTAAGGAATTGATGTGCAAATAGCTGTTAAGTGTCCTTTTATTAGAGTAAAGCTACTTTCTTTATCTATAAGCTATTCAGGAAGAAACCCGTTATAGTTAATGTAAGAACGACGATAAAAAATGGAATAATAATGTTTGTTTTTCGACAACGTGGTTTAAACAGGGCTAGATTAAGACCCCTAGGGATTTTAAGTAATTAAACGCGCGCGAGATTCTAGAATTCCACTATAATATATGAACTAAAAAAATTAGCACATTTCAAATAAAATTTAATTTACGGAATTTATTTTTCAAATGACACCAACCAAATTTCTGCATGAAATGTAACTTAAAATAATAAAACTATTTTATCGAATGTAGCCTAGAATAATAATGATAAGTATGAATAGCGTGCTCAGGAATTTTTCAAGGGAGGGGTCGAGGGCCGAAAGTCCATCAATCTCGTATCAAACCCCAATACGCCGCCAAACATATATGTTTGATTTTATCGATTGTCGGGAACAAAAAAACAGTAAAAAAATTATAGAAAAAGTAATTAGCATTAATAAATAAAATAAATTATTAATAACAAATACGTAATTAATTTACCAGAATTACCATTATTTAAGTACTATACACATTGGATTACAATCAATCGAAAAAATGTCAAGAGCGACGGAGGAGACTCCCCCTTGTGTACGCCACTGATAAGTACTCTGTCAGAAAAAAAAAATCTCAACACCAAGAAAAATTATTGTAGAGTAATGAAATTTGAATAACACAACAGTTAACATGTTGAATTGATTAAATTTTCTAGATCACAGGTTAATTTAAGCTTAAGTAAAGGCATTTCAAATGTGAGATGCTGTTCCTTTAATAGCCGGTGTAGCCTACAGAATTTTGAATGCAAACCTGCAGGTGTGCATGCATCGTGTCATTCAGGTGCCGAATGTCACTTTGTGGTATGGAGTTCCATGCTTATTGTACTTGTTGTGCCAATGATGGGACGATCAGTGCTGGCTGTGGATGATACTGGAGTTGGTTGTCATCCAATGATATACCATACGTGCTCAATTGGAGACAGATCTGTAGGGCACGTTACGTTACAACAGAGGTGTGAAGGCCAGAGTTATCCCGTTGGAAAGCTCTCCCTTGAATGCTGTTGATGAATGGGAGTTCTTTCGGTTGAATTAACAGCATTTACAGTCGTTGTGTTTGAGATAACCGCGAGAGTGCTCCTGCTGTCATATATATAGGAAATTGCTTACCATATCATGACTCTGGGTGTAGAGCCAGTGTGTCTATGCCACAGTCAGTTTGGTTGCAGGCGTTTCCCTGGCCACCTTCAGAAAATCAAAGATCCATCACTGGCACCAAAGCAGAACCCGCTTTTATCAGAAAACACAACATATCTCCCCTCCGTCCTCCATTGAGCTATGGCTTGACAACACTAGCAGTGCGATGCGCCACTACCGTACGTCGAATACGGCGGTCTTCCATCTAAATAGCGCCACGTGGCTACCCGGAACCAGGTCTTCTTGAGGCAGTACCATCCCTTGACCACTGCTCCCAATAATCATGCACAGTGTATACATTCCGACCAAGGCTTTCTGCAAAATCGCGGAAGAAAAATCCACCTTCTAGTAGCCCTTTTACATGATCTCATTAACTCGGCGAGCTGTTGATAATGGCTTTTTCGTCTTTTTAAATGCATTTTTGGCTAACATCAACTCATTTTGTCAGAATTTTACAGACAAATAACGCTCACGAACTTTACAAGACGCATTTAAAGCAACCCTAATATACAAGTTCTGAGTGGCACTACTAGCGCCACACTTAAATGCAAATCGTGAAATTTGAATCGATGTCATCTTTTAGATGTATAATCAAGGCTACCAAATTTCGTTTATTTAACACAAGTCTTTCTTGGTGTTGGGATGCCCCCTTTCCCTCTCGTTTCTAACAGCGGTGTTTGTGACTGATTATGATTTTTTTATAATGCAGTCATTGATCGTATTTTAGTTTATTACAATGAATAAGTCGTTCTGTCCTCCAAGCCATGACTTGAGCTCTCGTTTTATAACAAGCGTCAGTGGCACGAGCAAGCGAAGTTCGTTCATGTGGTTAAAGCAATGGGGCCCTGTTAGAAGTCAATGTAAAGAGTGTTTTTTTTTCAGGTATAGAAGTTTAAATTGGCCTTACTTTCCAAGATGGCGACCTATTTAACAGCTGTCAAGTGATTTATTCTCAGTTTGGTTTGGCAATTCATCATGAATAGACACACGCCTCATAGAGATTCGTCGAATGGGCCCAAAATGAGATTGCCGTTGTTCCCGATTTACATAAGCGAATTTTGTTTAGCGATGAAGCGCACTTCTGGTTGAATGGCTACGTCAACAAACAAAACTGTCGCATTTGGAGTGAAGCTAATCCACAAGTGTATGTCGAAACACCGTTACATCCAGAAAAACTGACTGTTTGGTGCGCTTTATGGGCTGGTGGAATCCTTCTTCAAAAACGATGAAGGCCACAACGTTACAGTCAATGGTGATCGGTATAGAGCCATGATTACTAACTTTTTCATTCCTGAATTGAACAATCATGATGTCCAGGAGCTGTGGTTCCAACAAGACGGCGCAACATGTCACACAGCTCGTGCCACAATCGATTTATTGAAAGACACGTTTGGTGACCGCCTCATTTCACGTTTTGGACCTGTGAATTGGCCTCCAAGATTTTGTGATTTAGCACCGCTAGACTATTTTCTGTGGGGCTATGTAAAGTCATTGATCTATGCGGATTAGCCACAAACGCTTGACCATTTGGAAGAAAACATTCGCCGTGTTATGGCCGACATACGGCCACAAATGTTGGAAAAAGTCATCGAAAATTGGACGTCCAGATTGGACTACATCCGAGCCAGCCGTGGCAGTCCTATGCCAGAAATCATATTTAAAATGTAATGCCACAAGATTATCTTTCGAATAAAAAAAATTCATGTCAATCGAATAATACATCGTTGTTTTATTGCAATTTAAAGTTCTATACCTCTAAAAAACACCCTTTATTTATGTGAGAGGTGGGTTGGAGGGAGGGGGGAGGTACTGGGCTGGATGTTCACAAACTGGCACGTAAGGAGCTGGGGATTCCTCACACACACATATATATATTCGAAACATGAGGTTGTGTATGAAGAATCACTGAGACTCTTTGAATCAGAAAAATTTGTATATGTTTAGTTATGTAATTATGTGCGTGTATGTAATTAATTTTTAAGCTTCTAAGGAAGCGAATTTACAAAATGATTGCTCATAATAGGTCACTAAATGATTCTAAGCAAATATTTTTGAAAATAAATAATATGTGAAAAAATTTATTTCAAAATCACTGACGTAAACGATTTATATTTAGCTGGTTTTTATCGTCTTTATCATTGTTAGACCTTGAACTGACACTTAAGTTAATGATTTTAGATAAATTTAAAAGAACAATCTCTTATACATACGGAAGAAAACATTTAACTTCCTGACAATATTTATCTTTGGGGCAACTGATTTAAGTAAATGAACTTTAACAACGGGAGAAAGCAGAAAAATAACGTAATATTTTTAAACAATACTATTGATCTTTTTATAGATTGATTCTTGAGAAATAATTCTTTTATAAAAGCAGTCAAAAACATGTCGGGGTACCTTGGTTACCATAACGATTTTTAAAGTTTATAGAGATTTATTTTAAGCAAAACACGTTCACACAATATATATTTTAAGAGAACTGTAGTATTTTTATCACTTGGAAATCTGTTCAGTGTTTTTTATACAAAAATGGAACTTTAAATGTGCTAAATTATCAACGAAATAAAATTTAACTCAATTGAACCAATATAAATCAATGGAAATTAAAGAGAGAGAAGGAGAACAGGTTTGCGCGCTTCGTACAAATAGTATTTTTTCCCCTGCACTAAATATTCGTATTTATTGATTTGAGGTGCCATCTCCTGGTTACTTTTGGAACTAAAGTCTCAAAATAGCTGCTAAGAACTCTTTTTTTTTTTGTTATTGTTTGTTTAACCTAAATTTGAACTTCATTTTAGTGCAACATAGACGAAACAATTATCTCGTATAAATTTTATACCGTACCCTTGTACAGCATTTTATTTAGGTGATACACCAGTGTATGATAAAAAGTGTTATTTGGGGAAAAAATTTCACGCACAAAAAAGCAATATTATTTATAATGAATATTTTTATAAAACTACAGGTTTGTATTGAATTCAGAAATTATGTTTATTGTTGCTTCACACACTCTCACATTCATTCGTGTGTGCGTGTGACTGAAAAAAGACTGAACTTTTTGCAAAAATTGCTGAAATAGACAATCGGACCTCGATTTAACCAGTCCCTATTTAACTAATTTTTATCTTTCTCTGATTAATATGAAAGCAAAAACCCCGATTTTACAGATAATAAGCCCCGAAATAACGAATTATTTAAACAGTTGAAAAAAATTTCTATTAGTCAGTGTTAGAAAAAAATTATAGGATTTTTTTTTTCCAAATAGGATCATTTTTGTACGGAACAAAAAAAAAAAGATTTTTCTTGCAAAAATGAGCTTTCGACGGAAAATGGTGCTGAGCGTGAGAAGACTTAACAGATGCGGATGATTCATTAGTGTAACCTACCGTGTTAGTTTTGAATAGGACAGGAAACTCATTTTCTTATATCATCCCACTCCATAACACAGGGAATATTATTTAACGATTACGTTACATTTGATGACGGGCTACCTTTTTGTGCATCAGAAGTTCAGGAAACTGTTGATTTGTCGGAGCCAATGAATAGCGATTCTGATGCAGAAATTGATAATGAAACTCATCAAAACTGTTGCATTTTCTAATGCTTTACATTGTTTGGAAACTGTGAAAACATACCTTACGCAACAGGATATAAATGACGCAGTATTTTCTTCTTTGCACAAAGTCAAAAAGAGAACTCTTTCGAGTCAGGAATCAAAAAGAGATTTCAGGCATCTATCAGTCAGTATTTTAAAATTTCCAACTATATAATTTTCGAGTTGTAATTCACTAGTAGCTGTTGGATAAAAAGTGTAAAATTTCTAACTGTGAATATTTTTTGTGTAGTTGTTTTTTGTAGAATTTCCAAAAGAAGAGAATGCATAAAGTTTGTACTTTATTTGGACCCCGATATAATGAATAACTCCGATTTAACAAACAAAGTGTTCGGTCTTGATGAATTCCTTAAATCAGGCTTCGACTGTACATTTCTTTAAAAAAAAATCTTAATAAGAAATTATTTTGTTATAAGTAACAGCATATGTACTCAAAATATTGGTACGATAATTATGAATGTATTATTTCAGCAAGAATACAGACTGATGCGATCTGCTTAAGAGAACCGAATCATGATCTACTGGATCTACCATATCTCGACTATCTTCGGTTATCTATTACATAATGGAATTTTTGGTTACACATAATGCTTAAGATTTAAGACGAATTTACAGACAATTTTAGGAGTAGATAAAAATTATCAAGAAAAATAATTTAAATTTGTATTACTAGTTTCGTGTACCATATCACATAGGTTGATATCTTTATTTTATTTAATTGTGGTGGTATAATATATAAACTATAATTAATTCCCCCTTTTTTAAATAAATATAAAATACCTTTAATTTAAGAAGATGTATATAATCGTGTTAATATGTTTACTTTTGAAATCTATTACCGTAAAATCTGAAAGATATGCTCCCCACCCTCTGCTCACAATACAGGAATTGCGCGATATAAAGTAATTATTATTAAATACTGAATGAAATATATAATTTTAAAATATGAAATAAAGATAAGTGAGCATTTTCAGAAAAGGAAACATTCAAATTTTCAAAGCATAAGTTGGGATTTTATATTCGATTTTACAACTAGGATTTTAAGATAGTTTCGAAACATATATAATTTATGTACCGTATTTACTTGAATCTAACCCACACTATTTTTCCAGTATTGATGCTACTGAAAATCAAGTGTGGCTTAGAATCAAAGGCAAAACATTTGTTGAATGGGGAAAATTGAGTTTCCACCCCTTTCCAAAGGAAAAATGTAACTGTCCATTCTGGCCACTTGCATTGATGACTTACCCCATTCCACAGTTTATCTTCAGCATTCAGTCTGTCCTAAACATCGTTGCCTGTTCGTATTTAGAAATTTTTTTTGTATACGCTTTCTTATAATCACCTAAACATCGAAGGTATCGGTAATAGCATCAAGACGAGTTCACTATGACGCAAATTTGAAAAGGGAGGCAATGAAGGCAGTGGCCATTGAAAATTTGACGCGGATGAAACAAATATACGTACATCGATGGCGTAAGCAAAATATGATTTTTGTTTGTGAATGTTCAACAGTCTTTTACTGGACCGAAAAATGGGGAAGATATTCTCAAGTATATGATAGTGTTGCTCAATTTGTATGGGACGCTCGATTTAAAGTATTGCTTGTTACAATACGAAAGCTGCAATGCAAGGCAAAAGAAGCCATTCGAGAAGTGCAATTGCTTCGAAACAGAACGTGATACAGAAGTTTAGAGTAATTATAGGTTCATGTACACATTTGAACGTTTTTAATACTGTTGAAAGAAATGAATTAATTATTCGGATATTGTGTGTGTGTTTGTGATGAACATCTTACACAATTTTTTATTTCTTTCGCAAAAACGTGTAGAAAATTAGGAGTGTGGCTTAGAATCGATCACAACATTTTTTCACAAAAACATTTTGAGAATTTGGGGTGTGGCTTAGAATCAATGGCATCTTAGATTCAAGTAAATACAGTATATGTACGCATCTACATGGCGGGACTTTAGTGACGTCAGGGCTCTAACCCTGGACCCCAAAACGCCCATCATAAGCTCATTGAACGTGACCAGAGTCCTTTATAGCAGACTCGTGGTTCATCAGTGTTCAGAGATGAATCCCATTTCAGTCTTGGAGAAACTGAGGATGCTAAACCACGAATCGACAGTTCTTTTTTTCTCTGTTCATGAGAAAGGAAAGTAAACATTTTTAACAGACTTTTATTAACTTCACTTGTATGTTACGGAATCTTTGAATTCTATTTTTACCCACTTTAAAAGGTCAGATTAATTTGAAATTTTGCACACTTGTCAAGGATCGATGACAATACAATAATTTCATAATTTTGTTCCATTGTCCTGACTAGGATCCTCAGGATTAACTATTTCCCATTTCCAGAAAATAATTTCTCACAAACTCTTCAATTCAAAACGTGCACTTTCATGTCTAATTCTAATGCATGTATTAAAAACAATATTGAGCACTTTTTAGCGAAAAATATCCCTGACTTTACGCCTTCTTCCGCTTTAAATATTTCAAACTTAACTCTTCTATATTTCCTTCAGTTGGCTGATCCAACATTTTGCAAACCAGGCCGTATCGACGCCCTGATAGCCTAGTGCATTGATACTCAAACTGCGGCCAGTAACTTTAAACGCATTACTAGAAGATTCAGAGATTAGATTCGTGAAGACGTCGTGCTGCTAGACGTACCAGAAAGCTGATATATGCCAGCGGTAAATATAATTCACGTACGCTTAAAGTAAGCGTCAGTTTGAGATACTTAGTTAAAGTTAATGAAAGTTAAGAATCCGAATACGTGTGTGTTTTCGGATCTCCTATTTCGGTAAACATTACTTTAGTTTGAGCTAGATTATTAATTAATTGTATTCTTAGTAATTTAATTTAATATAAAGGCAAATCCCTTTAAGCGACGTAACATTATCGTATTATGTTATCAGAGATTTTTAAGGAAAATTATAATAATAAAATAAATATTATTATACAAAATGGCTCTTGGTGGTTCTTTGCCTCAAATTAATCTTGGTGTTCAAGGTGTGACCCAAGGGGGTAATCACAACTTGTTTATTTACACACACATAACGTAGCTAGACAATCACCTTTATATTTCACAGCTACTTGGAAAGAACACGAAAACAGTCACATATAACAGAAGCGACAAGCAGCAGCGACATTTCACAGGACGAACACAAAGACAAAGAGAGCGATCACAAAAGATTTTCGCCTTTTATACCGACAGTGAAGAATCGCATGACTCCTTTGTAACAAGAGCTCTGATTGGTTAAAATGTGCGGGAAAGATATTTCTGATGTAATAATATTAGTTGATTACGATTAAGATTAGGGCGTTAGTTTTGAACCTAAGAATTAAAAGCTTATTTAAATATTATTAAAAAGAGTTAATTTACAGGATGCTAGAGGGAATTATTACATTTATATATATACTAATCTATCGCGTCCGGTCATACCAGCTCAGTGAAATCTCTGACTTTAACGAAGTCCGAGATTAGAAGTGGACTATCAATGATATATTCCCAGTCCAGTTCAAGGCAGTCCAAGATGCGCTGGAGTGAAGCCTGTTCTAGCTGGCATTCAGGTCAAATATAATATGAAACGTCTTATTGCCTTCATAAAAAATAAGACTTTTTAAATGCCCACTGGCAAGTCGGGACAGCCAAATATTGGACTGTCTGTCACAAGGAAGAGATAAAAAGATAGCAGAATCTAAACAAGAGGTATGGTCATGGATGAAAGGAAATAGAAACTACCCCATAACTTAGTAAAAAAAACATAAAAGTTAATATTTTTTGTGTATGTTTAATAGAAGGGTTTGTAAATTATTAAAATAAAAATCGAAAATGAGAGTTTTGATATATATTTTGATCCATTTTGTTTCGTCCAGTGCTGCTTTGGTCTTATAGTGTTTCCCCCCATTATATTCATGTTGCGGCCCGCGTGAAATGCCTGTCATATGTATGCGGCCCACCGGGAAAAAAGGTTGAGTACCCCTGGCCTAGGGGTACGACATGGCCGATGTGTCACGAGGACGAGCCTTCGTACCATTAAGGTATCCGACTACGTTCGGAACCGTGATTTTGCAAAAGCGTATAAATGGATAATATTTATATTTAGTGTCACTTAGATTAGAAAATGTATATAAAATTGTTTTAAGAAAATTATTACAATAAAAAATTATTTAAGTACAATATTTTGACAAAAAATGAACATAGAAGGACCCATTTTCAAAATGTTCTCCTTTTGTGAAAAATGCTTCTATTATAATAATATTTTGCCTGCATATAGCTCAGACCTCTGTACAGAGGCTCAACTAGAAATTTTGAAAAATTCACATTATTTTCAGAGTTACCACCAATTGAAATAATTATTGGCGTTTTTTTTCTTAAAATTGTTCCCCTCTGTTGTGTGTGGCCGCGGCAGCCGAGTGGTATAGGTATCGGTTCGTGGCTTGCTTTGTCACGAGTTCGAGCCCAGTACCACTAAAGACCCGCCGTGTAGGGCAGCGATGCACGTTAAATCTGGAGAACTGAAACGTCCTCCTGTTGGTCTGGTGTGGTAGTTAGGAGAGGGGGTGCCAGCTCAGGTGTCGTCCACGTCACTTGACCATGGCTCAAAATTACATGGTCCGTTTCCAAAAGCTCTCGTGTAGCTGAACAGTGCGACGTTAATATTCAATCAATCAATCACCTCTGTTGTCGTAAAATATGACTAAACCCACTTATATTTTTCAAAAATTCTAGTTGAGCCTCTGTAGAGAGGTCTGAACAAAATATTATTATAATAGAAGCACTTTTCACAAAAGGCGAACATTTTGGAAAAAGATTATTCTAAATTAATTTTTTGCCAAAATATTGTATTTAAATAAAAAAAATTTGTCACGATGTCCTTAAAACAATTTTATGCATATGTTCTAATCTAAGTGACACTAAATATCATGAAAAGGGTCCATTTATGTGCTTTTTTAAAATCACGGTTCCGAACGTAGTCGGATACCTTAAAGAACCTCTTTGCAGAGGGGCTGAAGCACATTAAAGTTCTTCCGTTGCCGTGGTGCAGTAGTTTAGAGAGTAAGATGCTAGCTTAAGTGTCATCCTAGTCACTTGACCGAGGTTCAGAATGACGAGGTCTGTCGCCAATAGCCCCCATAAGACTTTGTAGTTCGATGTTAATAAACACTCTCACTCATTTAAAAATTATACAATTTATTTTTCCTTAAGCGCATTTAGCATATAGTGTTAGTATTTTTTTACACAATTCTTACTATCATTAGTCCACTCTCTCCTTATATATGCTACCGGAAAAGTAGGAAATCCGTTATTCTATAGAATGCCTAAAACTAGCCGGCAATGTATGAAATGATTTTTATTTCATACATTGCCTATAGGCATTCTATAGAATGCCAAATGAGAAACCGGCAAAGTATGAAATACAGCAGTTAACTGAGTCTTTGATGAGGGAGGAGAACGAGAGGAATGACTTGTGTGTACGTGCAACCCTTTGATTGACAGGGGAGAAAGAATCATGATTTCACCCCTGATGGTCACCGCCTATATGTCGCAAGGAAACGATGAAATTAGGGCTTTCGTCAAATCCCTAAAGGAGAGGATCAATTTACGAAAGATGTTATAATAACGTCTCTTTGATGTCTTTTCTCTGTTGTAAGTGAGTGAATTAGTTAAATTCCCGAACTGTTGTAGTAAAATGATGAAATGAAAAAAATATGCC
Organism: Trichonephila clavipes; assembly: GCA_019973935.1. Taxonomy (NCBI): domain Eukaryota; kingdom Metazoa; phylum Arthropoda; class Arachnida; order Araneae; family Nephilidae; genus Trichonephila; species Trichonephila clavipes. The sequence goes on from BMAU01008397.1 coordinate 42,525, forward strand.
CCTTTTTTGTGCTAGGAGACATATATTTGGGGGATCGTAATAACTTTTGTTATGGTTAGGATCTGCTGGAACAAATCCCTCCCGGTGCATTATCACCCCCTCTACAGCTTTTTGGCCAATATCTCGATACCCGAACCTCACAGTCCATTCAATCCCTCTCTAACTGATCTTCCAGTTATTATAATTTCATGCTCATAGGGTTATTCCGTATACAGTTTTTAACTGTTTTTTAAACTTTTAAAATTTATTTAAATCCACAATATCTTGGCTACTGCTTGAGTCTCGAACTTGAGATTTGAACCAACTGTTCCACTCGTCGAGAACCATCCAGTCGTATACTTGACTCCCATTGTGTAGGCATGGGGAGGGCTTAAGCACTAAAATATCATGTTCCCATGTTTCCCCAAGGGGTCTGAAAAAATTTCACCCCCCTAAAGAATTGAGCTTGGGTCTTGATTTTTGGAAGTCCGCCATATTTACGTGTATGCGCGAGCCTTACGTGGAATTGGCCCCCTCCGGTTCTCCCCCTCCTACAGGGCTTCCCCATTAATAACTCGAATCCTATGCTACCTTGGTCGACCGCACCGGCAGGATTCGATTGTTCTCCCTATGAGCTCTCCAAATATGAATAGCCCCATCCCCCCTTCCATTTCACGTTTTTAAACAATTTTAAAATTCTTTAAATTTCACATAGCTCCGAGGATTTTTGATCTGTATGGTGCGGAAGTACAAGGACTCGACCTCCCAAGTGTCTCCCACCCCCCCTGGACAGTATTTTGCCAATATTTTAAAATAACGTCTCTTCAGTGTCATTTCCATGATAATAGAAAGTGATTTTATTACACCCTGAACCGTTTCAGTGAAATGATGAAATGAGTTAGTCAGGATTTCCATTGGCAAAATGCTGTCTGGGGGTAGGTCGAGTCCTTGTACTTCCGAACCACACACACACACATGCAGGTCAAAAATCCTCGGAGCTATGTGGAATTTAAAAAATTTTAAAATTGTTTAAACAAGTGAAATGGGGGTGGGGAAGGAATGAAGCTATTGGGATAAAATTATATATTTGAAGAGCTCATAGGGAGAACAATTGAATCCATCCGGTGCTGTCGACCAAGGTAGCATAGGATTCGAGTTATTAATGGGGAAGCCCTGTAGGGGGGGAGAGCACCGGAGGGGACCAATTCCACGTAAGGCTCGCGCATACACAAAAATATGGCGGACCTCCAAAAATCAAGTGCCATGCTCAATTCCTTAGGGGAAAGAAATTATTTCAGACCCCTTGGGGAAACATGGGAACATATTTTAGTTCTTAAGCCCACCCCATACCTACACAATGGGAGCCAAGTATATGAATAGATGGGTCTCGACGAATGGAACAGTTGGTTCAAATCTCAAGTTCGAGACTCAAACAGGAACCAATATATTGTGGATTTAAATAAATTTTAAAAGTTTAAAACAATTAAAAACTATATAAGGAATAGTCCTTTGAGCATGGAATTATAATGACTGGAAGAGCAGTTAGAGAGGGATCGAATGAGCCAAGCTTTATTTCCCTTAAGAGGACTTGGCACCCTAAAAATGATCAAAATCTCATTTGTTTATTTTTATTTAGTTATGTTCTTTGCATTATTATCTTTCGATTGATACATCATTTTTGCATGCCTGAAAATTAGAAGTTGGAAAAACTTCAATTGAAAAATGTAAACAAACATCCTTTTATAGATTAAAAATGAGAGAGATAAAAAAAAAGCTATTGTAAAAAGTGAAATAATAACTAAAAAAAGAAGCTTTTATAAATAAAGCAGGATATTTCTTAAATATTACATTAATGTAATTTGTATTTCTTTAGAAAAGTGTGCATGTGAAATGTTTTTATTAAGGTTTTTAAATTTTTTTTTATTATTTCAGTTCTTATTCATCATATGTTTTCCATAAAAATATAATACGTCAATATTATGTCGAGAAAAAAACTTTAAAATTTGTGCAATTGCAGAAAAAAAATTTTTTAACATTTTTCTTGAGTTTTCTTACGCAATTGATACTCTCTAAAAAGGGATCGTTTATAAAATATATGATTTGAAATAATTTGAAAATGTGATTATTCTTATGAAAGTATGCAGCTAATGTTTTAAAGTGATATTTTATGTTATTTAAGCTTATAATAATTATTTTTTTAGAATTACAAATTTTACAGTGGTTTATCTCAGTTAGCGTTTTTTCGCATTCAAAATGCTGTTTCTCCTTCCATAAATATTAATCAATCACTTCGATTTTTCCCCTGTGTTTTATGTATAATGCAAGTAACAAAATTAGGCTTCCAGTTTGTGCTGTAAAAACTTAATACTTTTTTTTTAAAAAAAAAATTTTAATGTTGGAGATTTTGGCATTTTGTTGAATTTTAGCATGCATATCTACATTTTATTTTCTATTCTCTAACCTTAATTAACTTATTGCAAAATCGATTCATAAATTTAATTAAGATATTCTTAGGAAAGTTACAAAAAAATTCAGGTCAAATAATTAGTAAATACAAAAGGAGTATTATTTTAAAATGTTCCATAATTTTTTAAAAACTTGCAATTTTTCTAAATTGTGTGAATAATTTACACAAAATTACATCTCGTATTATTTTCTTGAATAAAAATATTATATGTAATGCTAAAATAAAATTCTTAAATACATAGATAAAAAATAATTGTTCAAAATATGCCAAGTCCTCTTAATATAAGAAAGGCAATAATCTTGTTCAGTACGACGTTCATTTTTCTTTAAGTATTTTGAATAAATTTTTTTAATGGCACTCTTATTATTTTTCTAGTATAAAATTTGTGTTTCTTAGGAATGCACGTCATTTATAAAATAGCTTTATTAGGACTTTTTTCATACTTTGCCTAAATAGCATTTGACATTCTATAGAATGCCTAGGCATTCTATACAATGCCTAGGCAAAGTATGCAATAATTCTCCTATTTCATACTTTGCCTAAAAACGGCATTTCATACACTGCTGGACAATTGCTAAGGACGGATAACACTATCATCCATAGCAACCACAAAATGAAAGGAAGCAAAATGTGGAAAATTAGAATAAGTGCGGGATATTAGTAAGAAGTATGAGTATGCAAATGTTTTTTCCACATCTGTTCATCACGTGATAGCGTTCATAAGAGCTTTAAAGGTTTTGACGCGTGTGGACAGTTGTTGTTTCAAGTCAAAGTATTACAGGAAAGATTTAATAGACGAAATTAAAATTTTTGGCATGTCTTCCCGACATCACATAGATGATTTTATGCGTGGCCGAATTATTAGAAAGATCAAAGAAGGGCGAAAAATAACAGATGTTGCCAGGGAGTTCGACATCGCTCACAGCGTTGTGTCACGGCTGCGGAAGTCATTTAAAACTACTGGAATGTGTAGTAGACGGCACGGGGGAGGTCGCGTTAGAAGTACGACGCCTGCAGAAGACAGATATATCGTCCTATAAGCAAAAAGGAACAGGCGCACCACAGCTCAGCAGGTGGCAAATCAGTTTCTTCCTGCCTCAGGAAAGCAGATCTCCCGAAAAACTGTTGCCAGACGTTTGAGGGGAGGAGGACTATACGCACGCAGACCTGTTGTGTGTGTCCCATTGACCAGACAGCACCGTACTGCCCATTTGCAATGCTGTCGTGAGCATCACAATTGGACTGAACAGGACTGGGCATGCGTACTATTCTCAGATGAGAGTAGTTCAGTCTGTCATCGGATTGTAGACGCCAACTGATCTGGCGCGAGTGGTACTGCTTATCGTCCAGAAAATATCCAGGAAAAGGACCGATATCCGACATGCAGTATCATGGTGTGGGCCGGCATCATGATCAATAGCCGCACGCGCCTACATGTGGTTGTGAATGGGACTATGACGGGCCAACGATACATTGATGAAGTTCTACTTCCTCATGTTCGTCTTTTCCGTGGTGCTGTCGGTGATAAATTGTTTTTATGGACGACAACGCAACATGTCATCGAACACTCGCTGTTCAGGATTGTCTAGACAGCGAGGGTATTCAACTCTCGTATGGCCAGCACGTTCTCCAGATCTAAACCCCATTGAAAATGTGTGGGACGCTTTGGGGAGGCAAGTTGCTGGTCAAAACTATCCTCCGACAAACAAGAACACTCTCATCCGTTCACTCACAGAGGAATGGGATAAATTGCCTCAACATAAATTGCGCAAAGTATGGTACGACGTGTGGAATGTTGCATCACACTCCACGGTGGACATATCCTGTACTGATACCTTTCTTTAAGGTGCCTGCTGACTTTTAGATGCATTGTTCCATTTCTCCGTACGCAGATCAAATGAACATTTTTTTTCTTTCAGATGTTTCACAGCTTTTGTACTTTCCAGAACAATAAATATTCTTTATTCTAATGTCTGAACAGTGTGGCAACTATATTTTATCCTACTAGGCTTCATGTCTCGATTAATGTTATGCTACATAGCAATTTGTGATCCGTCCTTAGCAATTGTCCAGCAGTGTACTTTGCCGGTAACATATATATTTACTAGCTAGTATACCCGTTCTTCGCAGGGGTGAATTGAAAAAATTAAGCTATGCAGATTGAAGGATAAATAAATTTTTAATAAGTTAATTTTACGTGAATTGCATGTTAAGCGCAAAAAAAAGCTTTTTGCATATATCATCTGAACAAAAGAAAACACATTTGTTACATTTTAAGTCTGTAGATCTAATAGTTAATAAAAAGGATTTTTTTTTATTTATTTATAACGCTCCATAACTCTCTTGTGGGTCGATTTTTAAAAACACCTTCCTTTGATCTCTGCTCAGCAAAAGTAACACGTTGTTGCATATTTTGTGTAATGAAAGCTTAAAATAATGTAAATAATTTATATATGTAATACGTTAATATTACTTTCTGTTGTGTTTATTTTATGTTAAATCTGCAATATTCGCAGGCAATGCCGTTCTTTACATTATAATGGCGATTCAAAGGAAACATAACGAAATGTTGGCGATTGAGCCAAGTTAACTTCTTTTTTTGGTGACCCTGTTAGCAACTTGGCGATTGATTGAACGGTGCAGAAGTTGATATGTTATGCATCAAGTGGGGGAACTGCAAAAAAGAGGATAGCACAAAAACCCTCTCCACAAAAAATACATCTACATGCCAATTTTCATAGTGATCGGTTGAACGGTGTTGGAGTGATGCGATTTCATATATACAAACATCCATTTATATAGAAAGAGATTTATATATATCTATATATATAAAGGGTGTTTTTTTAGAGGTATAGAACTTTAAATTGCAATAAAACAACGATGTATTATTCGATTGACATGAATTTTTTTTATTCGAAAGATAATCTTGTGGCATTACATTTTAAATATGATTTCTGGCATATGACTGCCATGGCTGGCTCGGATGTAGTCCAATCTGGACGTCCAATTTTCGATGACTTTTTCCAACATTTGTGGCCGTATATCGGCAATAACACGGCGAATGTTTTCTTCCAAATGGTTAGCGTTTGTGGCTTATCCGCATAGACCAATGACTTTACATAGCCCCACAGAAAATAGTCTAGCGGTGTTAAATCACAAGATCTTGGAGGCCAATTCACAGGTCCAAAACGTGAAATGAGGCGGTCACCCAACGTGTCTTTCAATAAATCGATTGTGGCACGAGCTGTGTGACATGTTGCGCCGTCTTGTTGGAACCACAGCTCCTGGACATCATGATTGTTCAATTCAGGAATGAAAAAGTTAGTAATCATGGCTCTATACCGATCACCATTGACTGTAACGTTGTGGCCTTCATCGTTTTTGAAGAAGGATTGCATCAGCTTATAAAGCGCACCAAACAGTCAGTTTTTCTAGATGTAACGGTGTTTCGACATACACTTGTAGATTAGCTTCACTCCAAATGCGGTAGTTTTGTTTGTTGACGTAGCCATTCAACCAGAAGTGCGCTTCATCGCTAAACAAAATTCGCTTATGAAAATCGGGAACAACGGCAATCTCGTTTTGGGCCCATTCGACGAATCTACGTCTTGCTTGATGATCGTTTTGATGAATTGCCAAACCAAACTGAGAATAAATCACTTGACAGCTGTTAAATCGGTCGCCATCTTGGAAAGTAATGCCAACTTAAACTTCTATACCTGGAAAAAAAAACACTCTTTATATATATATATCGTGTTTAAATTTTCAATCGTTTTTAATACTTTTTATTCATCCCCCGAAGTTCAAATACATTTTTAAACTAGTAATGAACGACGCTTTTACCAAAAGGACATTAACTTTCTCGTTAACCATTTTATTCTTGTATTAAGAATTACTTTTTACTTTTTAGTTCGATTAACTATAAAAGCGTGTGTTTTAGATTTTAAAATTTTAATTTATCTAATGTGAACTTTTATTTACTAGGTAATCTTCTGTCGGAGATGTTGTACTCGAGGCTTATTGTTCGTGATATGAAGATACATATAGATTAACACATATTCTGATTCTCGAAATCTTTCCTCAAACTATGTATGCCTAGATTTAATCACTTTGATAACGCCTTTATATTAATAATTCTTATTTTTATAAAATATCAAAAAGAGGTAAATGAATTAATTCATAAAATTCCAAATGCGCAAAACATTTTTTTCTTTTTAGATAAAATGGCGTGCCAGACAAAACGCATATTATATATAACTCTGAACTGCAGTCATACAATGAGATGAACTTGAAAACTAATTCATCATCACCTTATTTGCCATGCCTTGCTTAGTAATGTTTTAGAGGAGTCCATTTTACGATGAATAACTCTATGAAATATAAGGAACAATTAAATTTGGTGGAATAGAATTCTGAAACAGCCATCTTCAAGCTATTAGTTGCCACTCAATTCCAGTTGCCAGATTACCTTACATATCTATTTGTTTTATGAAAGTGTGTGTATGTGTGTGTCTCTCTCTCTCTCTCTTTGATTTTCCCCTTTTCAAACACAGTAATGTATCAGATCAATTCTTCACACAACGATTGTTTATAATAAGGAACCACCCTAAAGCGTCCCAAAGAACGATTGAAGGGGATCTCGCGGTTTCAGATCACATGACTCCTAAGATAAATCCTAGCGTATCAAGTTTTCTCACCAAGTCGCATGAGGACTTTAAAATCACATTCAATGTGAGTGTGACACCTTCGTAAATTCTTTAGTTCACTCAGGATTTGAGCCAGTTGTGTAACGTACACCTCCTCATCCTGGAAGGGCTCACGGCTCTGGAGGAGCCCAAAACCTGACTACGTCAAGTACGTATTTGGGCTGGAGACCCAAGACCTGACTTGGCAAGGGGGCCCTAGTATTCTCCTTTACGCCACTAATTCGAACTCACAACTTAACCTTTAGTCATGAAAGCGGGAAGAATACCACTACAGCTCCGCTGCTCTGATGCACGAAATATGATCTCATGCATGTGTGTGTGTGTGAGATTAGATATGTTACCGTTTAAGTGTATGATTCAGTTATTTCATAGAATAACTAGGTATTTCATAAAATAACTAGACAAGTCAGATAAAGTGTATAATAGATGAGCAATTTCATACTTAACCTAGTTATTCTATGAAATAACTAGGTATTCCATGAAATAACTAAGGTATATATAGACCATTAACGTGAAAAATGAACAATTCCAAAAATGTTTTATAAATCTAAAATCTCTCGAAAAATACATTTTATCCCTTTTGCGGATGAATAGTTAATAAATAATTAGAGAGAAAAAGCGCGGAGATACGATCTAATTTATTATATTTCTCATATTGCTATTAGTTAATCGGAAAAGGGGGAAAAAAGAATATGTTTCAAAAATAGATTGTATTTAAATATTATCAACAAAATACATGCTGGGAAGAAAAGCTGTTGTGCTTCATAAAAACACTGTGTAAACCTTTTCAAACTAAAATGTAAGATAATATTAATTTATGTAAATTTTATGAGATACCTTTATTTTATTTTTCATTATTTATTAGAGCATGGATTGCTGTGATGACACTTTGGATCGAACTGCTTATTATTTCTAAAACAAGCACAGTGTTTACACACTTTTTTTTTACACGGGCGCTTTTTAAATCCTTGTCCAGTACCGTAACTTTGAGCTGTTAAAACAAATCAAAGCGTTGTTTCAATATTTGGAACTTCTTCAATATGGAAATTATAATTCTCGCTGACATAATATTATACTGAACTGATATCTAGAGTACAATTGTTTTATTCCGCCTAATCGGAAAAATTCTTCCCAAAGCAACAAGAACCTGTTCAAAGAACTTTCGTGTGTCGTATTTCATACTTTAACGATCAAGTAATCCTTATTCTATAGAATACCTAGTTAAATCGTAGAATTCAATAATTTTACATACTTTAACTGGTTAATTTAGTTATTTCGTGAAAACCTAGTTATTCTATGAAATAACGGATTTCACGCTTTAACGGTAACATAAATACGGTGCACATTTTTATACATATATCTACGCGTATAACATCCTTCAATAAATTATCTGCAAATATAATATTTGTCTGTTTCTTTGGAAAAGGGTTTTTCCGGAACATTTGGACAAAGTCGAATTTCATTTTGTTTTATTTTTGATTATCAATCCAATGGACAGATAGAAAGTTGTTTCCTATACCTGATGCATTGTTCTCCGGGTAGTAACCAAGAGAAAAAAAAAATACGGTGACCTACAAGGAACAGAAAGGTCAAGAGGAGAAAAAAAAATGTTTCGTATTTTTTTTATTGGTTAGTTGCCGATCACATTTTGAGCAGAAAGGGGCAATAAAACAAACCGTCTACAAGAAATATCAACCTATCGAATTTTTTTCTGCATTCCTATGTATCTGTATCTTTTCCCATACAAGGTCAAACAAACCAGCTTTTTCCGCAAATTTTAAACTTTGCAGCTGTCCGAAATACAATATGTGCAATCGAATGTTTATTGTCTCGCTCAGTGTAACCTATTGCTCATTCTGCGTCATGTTAACTCGGAACAAAAACATGCGACACAATTTTACTTCCCAGGATCCTAATGTCAGCAGATAGTGCAGAATTTTTTTTTAAATTTCAGACTAGGTAACAGAATAAGATTTTTATATAAAACGCTGAATTTAAAAAAAAAAATGGGTTTTTTTCATTTAAATTAATAAAAATATATTAATAATGTTATATGTTATTTAAATTATCTTTTCTCCGCTTTTTATAAATCAGTTGAAATACATATACAAGGGATGTTGTTGAGCATTAGAATCTTTTAATAAAAACTTAGCCCTTTGATTAAAATATATAAATATAGGATTATTAAATTTATTTCAAATCTACATACTCCTTTGTTCTTACTTATCAATAAATAATAAACCAAAAGATTATATACACAATTATACGCTTAAATTACGACACACACACAAATTTATTTACCTTAAAATTCGGCATATTACGCGCACCTTTGCTTTCAAGTTGTATTTTTTCAATTCTTACTATTAACTCACCCTCTCTCTCTCTCTATATATATATATTTATCTTGTTAAAATTTTCACTCGTTAATAAAATTCTTTCTATTCATCCAATCAAGTTCAAATACATTTTTTTAAACTTGTAGTGGATGACACTTGATGTTAATACAGTTTTTTCAAATATTAATTCATTAATTAAATTAATCACCAGTTTTCAATGCCAACTTAGATTCGTCTCGATTGTTATAACAATATAATTGTTAAAAAAATGACAAAAGTTGGCGTCGAAAACCGGTTTTTCAGCCAAACTAGGGTGTGCATTGTTACAACAATGCAGACAAATCATGTGATTTTTTCAGTTCTTACTGTTTTAGTGTTTTTTTCCTACTGTGTTAGTTCACTCTCTCCCTATATATATTATATTATATTTATTTATTTTTATATATGTATACATGTTAAAATTTTCAATCGTCAATAAAATACTTTCCATTCAAAGTAGGAATTGGCTTAAAAATCTTTTATATTGCTTAATGTTGAGGTATATTCGCACTATAGCGCACCCCCCTTTTTTACAAAGGAACCGCAATGTAAGTTAGTAAATCTATTATATTTTAAAACCATTTGTTCAAGATATTAACCAAGGATTTTCAAAAATAGTATGTTTCTAGAAAAACAACCCTTTATGCTCATAAGGTATGACATTTCTTTTAAATAAACAGTATTCCTATCTTTGTAGAAGTCTAAATTTTTTTTATATGCACATTTCTTTTCTTTTTTATTTTTGAAGCTATCATTTTTATACCCGGCGTATAACACGCCCCATAAATTTCGATCTAATTTTTTGTGATATTGTACGTGTTTTGCCGGGTTTTACGGCATTTGCTTTGTACACTCAAGGACAAAAAAAATTAGCGCACCACGAAGAAGTCGTCAAAATGAAACGAAAGTTTACATACGTAATGACTACTTTAATACACTCATGTCCATAAATTAAGGATAATGAAGTTCAGGCAAGGAAAGAGACAGAAACAAAACAAATTTGACTTATTTGTAAAGTCTATTTATTAAACAAAAGGCAAAGAGCAAAAAGATGCTATATGTTTGACATAATGAATAAAAAATGCAATTTTTACTCCCTGGAGCAAATTTCAAAAAAAGAACCTATTTACAAAAAACAGTGTAGCAGGGTTAGTATGATGGTTAATACGGAGTATGTCTCCGGGACGATGCAATACAAGCCTTACAATGCCTAGGCATGCTGAGTATCAAATTATCAATCTGATCGTGGGGGATATTACACCACTCATCAAGCAATGCCCTCCGAAGTTCCGGTAGACAGGTGGGAGGGGGCTGACGAGCTGCAATTCGTTGGCCAATCATATCCCACACATGCTCCATTGGATTCAAGTCCGGTGAGTATGCTGGCCAAGCCATACGGGTGATATCCTCCGATTGAAGGCATTCGTCTACAATATTTGCCCGGTGAGAACAGGCGTTGTCATCCATACACAGAAATTCAGCACCCATGGCACCCCGAAACAAACGTACACGTTGTTCCAGAATGACATCCCGATAGATATGGCCTGTCATCGTTACACTCTGAGCATGCAGGTCAGTTCTGGAACCAAGAATAATTCCTCCCCAAACGAGCCATCTTGCACCACCGTAACGGTGTCGTTCAATGGTGTTCTTTTGGTGGTAATGGGTACATGGCGCTCTCCATATTAAGGTCCGGCGAGAATCAGACTGCAAACTAAACTTGGACTCGTCGGAAAACATCACACAAGACCACTGTTGTGGTGTCCACAATGCATGCTCTCTACTCCAGATTAATCGCAGGCGACGGTGAGTTGCGGAAAGTGGAACACATCTGACAGGCCTACGAGCATATAGACCAATATGCCCTAAGCGTCTGTACACGGTCTGCCTTGAAACTGTCGGTAACTGAAGAAAGCTGACGAGACAGGTCTGATGCTGTGCTCCGTCTGTTTCTTTTGGCAGTAACTGCCAAATACCGGTCCTCATTCGGCGTTGTAACTTCTGGGCGACCTGTGCTGTAACATCTACTCACATTACCATCATCTTGGAATCGTTGCCAAAGCCTGAAGATGACACTCTGGGCGATTCCAAGTTCCTCCTATACTTCCAGCTGGGTACGTCCACATTCCAGTCGTCCAATAATTCTATCACGTAAAAAATCATCCGAATGCTTCCTTTGTGCCATAACTATGCGTTTATTGCACTGAATGGCTTTTAAAGCGCTTGTGAACAATTTTACTTCTTTGCCATTATTCCTTATACACTTCTCTCTTACACTCTCGTCATTGTGACGTAATATCCGCGCCATCTGGTGGTTTCCTGTAATTTGCATATTCTTCTTCAAGATGTGTGTGATAATTCTACAGGTGAATTTTTTATTTTAGAGTTCAATTTCTGTGTCATTCTGAATTATCCTTAATTTATTGACATGAGTGTATATATATATATATATATATATATATATATATATATATATATATACCTTATAGAAGTTTACCTTAGGTTTCTCTGGTGAAAAGAGTTTTTCTTCCAAGAGCGATATAAAGTGAAGCAACATATAGTAGTGACTCTATACAGTGGCGTAGCGTGGGAGGTGCAGAGGGGGCCATGGCCTTGGGCGGCATACGAAAAGGGGTGACGGAAAGTACCGCGATATTTAAATTCAAAAAATATTTCAAACTCCAAATGGCGCCCGTGCGACGAAACTGATGGAAACGAGTGAAAGCTGTAATACACGCTCAGACGCAGGAAGTTTATTAGTCGCTATGCAATCACATTTGTTTTTAAATTACTTAGGCTTCTGGCAACCGGTACTGTGTGAAGTCAATGGGGCTCACACACACAAAATTATTTGCAAACAGAGGAACTAAATATCCATCAATGCGCTCAAAAAATACGTGCTTTACAGACCGTATTAGAAGCAAAACGAGAAGAATTCGTGGATGACGCTTTAATATTCGTCAAAAGTTTATGTGAAGAGTTTGAATTTCTTTTGAATCCCCAAGATGAATCAGGAGGAAGCATATATTTGGCTACAAAAGTAAAAATGTTTAGTTATCGTACGAAGATGACTTGAGGTGAACACAATGTTTTCTTCAATAGACAAAGTAACTTTTGAAATTCGAGAAAGATTCCAACAGTTGCAGAATCTTGCGCAAAAATATTCTTTTTTATGGCCTGAAGTGATATTAAGCTTGAACGATTTTAACTTACTATTAGATCAGGCTCCTTAAGACATTAATAAAGAATTCCAACTTGGGGGCGTACGTCTACATGCTTTCGTAGCTGCAACAGACCCAGGCTGTAAAAAAGAACTCATTAGGTCTGGCTCTCTGGATTTATTAAAATATACTATTGAGTCTAATTTTGAAGATGGCTTGCCAAGCATTGTCATAATGTTGATAATTTTTTAACATCTGCCATCAGTAATGCCAGTTGAGAGAGAAGCTTCTCTATATACATAAGCTAAAATTAATCAAAAATTATCTCAGATCCAATATGTCCGCGTTAAGGCTAACAAATTTAGCTATTTTAGCAATTGAACATAACATACATATTGATGTTGACAATTGTATAAAAGATTTTGCTATGAAAAAACTCGAAAAGGGCATTTTTAATCTATACAAAATTTAAAGCTACTTTATCTGACCTTTACTAATTTTATTGAATAATAATTAAAATATGACCTTTACTAATTTTCTTGAATAATAATTAAAATATGACCTTTACTAATTTTCTTGAATAATAATTAAAATAGACAGGCGACAAATCTCCGGTCGGCCCCAGGCGGCGAAAGCCCATGCTACGCCACTGACTCTATAGGAAGAGGTTCCTTAAGTAATATTGGCGAAAGAAGTTTCCCCCCCGATATTAAATTTCTTGCATTAAATCCTCTAGGATAATGGTTAGAACGCATGGCACAAGACTTTTGTTACTTTTTTTATTCGAGAATAAGTATAATTTAATCGAAAAAAAAGATTAATTTTCCAGCATAACTGAAGATATCGTTTAAATTTTTAAATACAGATTACAAACTTTCTATATCACACTAGCAGGTATACTCGTTCTTTGCACGGGTGAAAAGAAAAATGTATAACATTTGAGATAGAAAGATAAAAAGAAATTGTAATTGCCCAGATTAAACTAACGTTCCGAATAATTTTAAGTAAATTCTATAAATAAGAAACTAAGGAAATAACGCGCGCGCGATTTCGCAAATAAGATAAAGAAGTAAAATAAATAAAAGTTGTCGAAAAAACCAGTATTTTTCTGATATAACTGTTAGTAAATATATATACCGTAAAATCCGCCACATAACGCGCATCGGTGCATATAAAGGGTGTTTTTTTTAGAGGTATAGAACTTTAAATTGCAATAAAACAACGATGTATTATTCGATTGACATGAATTTTTTTTATTCGAAAGATAATCTTGTGAAATTACATTTTAAATAGGATTTCTGGCATAGGACTGCCACGGCTGGCTCGGATGTAGTCCAATCTGGACGTCCAATTTTCGATGACTTTTTCCAACATTTGTGGCCGTATGTCGGCCATAACACGGCGAATGTTTTCTTCCAAATGGTCAAGCGTTTGTGGCTAATCCGCATAGACCAATGACTTTACATAGCCCCACAGAAAATAGTCTAGCGGTGTTAAATCACAAGATCCTGGAGACCAATTCACAGGTCCAAAACGTGAAATTAGGCGGTCACCAAACGTGTCTTTCAATAAATCGATTGTGGCACGAGCTGTGTGACATGTTGCGCCGTCTTGTTGGAACCACAGCTCCTGGACATCATGATTGTTCAATTCAGGAATGAAAAAGTTAGTAATCATGGCTCTATACCGATCACCATTGACTGTAACGTTGTGGCCTTCATCGTTTTTGAAGAAGGATTCCACCAGCCCATAAAGCGCACCAAACAGTCAGTTTTTCTGGATGTAACGGTGTTTCGACATACACTTGTGGATTAGCTTCACTCCAAATGCGGCCGTTTTGTTTGTTGACGTAGCCATTCAACCAGAAGTGCGCTTCATCGCTAAACAAAATTCACTTATGAAAATCGACCATTATTTTCGAAATAAAATTGCACAATTTGAAAGCGTTGTTCAGGCGTGAGTCTATTCATGATGAATTGCCAAACCAAACTGAGAATGAATCACTTGACAGCTGTTAAATCGGTCACCATCTTGGAAAGTAATACCTGGAAAAAAAACACTCTTTACTTTCAAGCTGCATTTTTTAATGTTAAGGTATATTCGCCGTATCTCTCTCCCCTTTCTTACGAAGGAACCTGCAATGTATTTCATCTGTGCTATTATGTTTTAAAGCCCTTTATTCGTGATATTACCCCAGGATTTTGAAAAAATAGTATGTTTCTAGAAAAACAACCCTTTAATTTCATGAGGTATGACATTTCTTTTAAATAAACAGTATTCCGATCTTTGTAGAAGTCTACGTTTGTTATGCACATCTCTCTTTTTTTATTTTTGAAGTTACCATTTTTCTACCCGGCGTATAACACGCACCCTTTCATTTCGATCTTACTTTCTGTGTTAAAAGTGCGCGCTATACGCCAGATTTTACGGTAAATATTATCTAAAAAACAAAAATCTAGATATTATCTGTTGTGCCGCTGTGAGAGACGATTTCCGCAAAATCTGTTCTTAGCAAATCTCCACTCAATAAAAAAAAATCTTTCCAAACTTCAAGTCTGCAATTTTAATAATTCTGGAGATCTCGTGATGAGTGTGTCGGGTTTTCCCTGAAATATATATAGAGATGGGTGAAGATTTATTATGTTTTTGCTCCTGTAATTCCACTTGACAGAGGATTTCAGTAAAATCCTTCCTTAGCGAATCTCCATTCAACGAAATAATCATCTACCAAATTTCAAGTTTGAAGGTCTATTAGATCAAAAACTGGAATTTTATCTAAAAACTCTTTTTACCCCTCGCAACCCTCCACCCTTGATTGTCGATATTCGCAAAATCCTTTCTTGACGGATCTCTACTTAACAAAAGAAACATGCTTACCAAATTTTCTGCTTGTATGGGTCTAATAGTTTCGAAGATCTTATGATGAATGAGTCGTTTTACTCCTTTGTATACGGCGTGTCCGAAAAAGATTGTACCTTTTTTTTAAAAAAATTTCTCTAGTTTCTCTGAGGTACTATTGGAATATTTATTATACCAGAAGCTAGGTAATATATCAAAGGTTTCTTTTTTTTGTGTGTGTGCCAAAGTTGTACCTTACAAAGATTCAATATGGGCGCCCTTCGTGACACGTCAGATATCAAGGTGATACTCCATTTCCATCCATACTCGCACCAGCATGTCTCTTGTAATGGCAGAAAAAGAATGTACCCTTTTTCTTTATTTTCTTGGTACCCAGCGTGTAGAGAGTGGTGAAAATTGGCCTGAAAGCTACTAGATACTCTCCAAGGAAGGATTGCCGAACTCTAGCCACTGTTCCTTCCGAACGCGATCGCCCGATGCTTTTGCCTTTACATAGGCAACCTGGCTTCATTAGTTGTGTATGCCAAAGTTTAATTCAGTTCTTGTACGGTGGATCGACCCCAAATTTTTGCCGAAAGCTGCGTTGAACTATAATAACTGGCATTGTTTTTGTATATTTCACACCACAAAATGCCTCCTGTGGTTTGGTGGGCGCCATGCTGACAATTTGGTGCCCACAGGATAGCCGGATATTTCAAAACTTGGAGTATCTAGTAGCCTTCAGGCCAATTTTCCCCACTCTCCACACACTGGGTACCTAGCACAAAATAAAGAAAACTGGTATATTCATTTTCTGCTGTTACAAGAGACATGTTGGGGCGAGTATGGACGGAAATGGAGTATCACCCAGATATCTGCCGTGTCACGAAAGGCTCCCATACAGCTTTGATATATTTCCTAACTTCTGGTATAATAAAGTATTCCAATAATACCTCAGAGAAACTAGAGAAAAATTTTTAAAAAGGTACAATCTTTTTCGGACATGCTGTATATAGGTTACTAATTCAAAAATATTTTCACATTTATCAATTCCTTTTCCCACTTTCGTCTATTTCAATAAACATTTGAATTACAAGAATAGTTTCTTTTGATTTTTCTTTTTATCGCATATCATTTTTGGATGGTTTTTAGTTTAAAATTATTTTTCATTCACATAAATTAGATAAATACAGCCTGACAATCAAAATGCAACACCACGAATATGGGAATAGAAAATGATGGAAATCCGCAAAAAGAGAGATATAACATTGCACAATAAATGCTGTTTATTTCAATATGATATAGCAATACATTGAGTGACAAAAACATGTGATCAGCAGATTGCATGTCAAACGCGAGCAGTGTAATACTAGCAACAATTTATTAAGGAACAAAGTTTTTGAGCGTGTGAATCCTGGGCTGCGAAATAGACGACCTTTCGCACTCAAAAATTTGCCACAATTCGTCCTCTGAGCGTGATAGTAGCAGCACACGCAAATGGTGAATAATTACGATGTGCTCGAGACAGTTGGGGCATTAGTGGCCAGAGAAGCATTCGAGCTCCTTAATGGCTTGTATTGTTATTTGTATTGCTATTGTTTTGTGTTGTTAATTTTATAATTAAAAACTAATTCTAAAATCTCCCTTTTCAATTAGGTAGTGGAAAATAAAAAAAATATTTTAAAAAATTATTAATTACCGAAAGTACACAAGCAAAGTACATTCTGACATAATACAAAATAAAAAATAACATTTACATTGATACAATACACTTATAAATGTATCAGTACTGCACGATGTATTTTATGATTAATTTAACAACCCTAAGTTAAGAACAAGTTTGATGATTACTAGTGACCCCACGGGCTTGTCACTTTTTAAACTACATACAAAAATTAACACTTACCTTGATAATTTGTACGCTTTATAAATAACCCCTTAACTGACGATTAAAAGTTACCCAATGCCTCCGTTTTCCACGTAGGCCCGCGTATGTGCTGTATTGGAGGAGGGGGGGGAGAATAAAAATGAGGAAATCCTCTGATAAAAGCAAATCCTTCCAATGACCTTTTATTGCATTTCAAAGCCTTCGGAATAATTTTATGGATAGCAGTGCACAGAAAAGATCATACTTCGTAAAGACGTATATAAACGTTTGGGCATTTAACGCACCGATTGAGTGAGACGTATATATACGCCGGTGGTATTTAAGAGGTTAAAGTCATATTGCAGTTTTTTAGCGTCCATGTATAGTATTGCTCATTGTATTGTGAATTGTATAGAGGGGGGAGGGTGATGAAAATTATGATTGAACATTGGATCGCAAATACTGAAACTTTGAGAAGCACTGATATAAATGTCTGGCTCTTTTATTCTCTCAAAAAAAAAAATTTTCATTACCAACATGGGTTGTAGTGCTTATTGTACGACTAACCACACTTAAAAATATTTTGCTGATTTGTTGTGTTGCGCGATTGATGTATCTCTTAAATCTTTCAAGCTCAAAATCTCTACATTAATATGTGTGGAGCAGAGGAGAGCGAGGATATAGCTCAGGTATTCTCGTTATCTTACCATGCCTTACAACTACAAGGTTGGTCATTAATAATACTCATATTAACTCTAAATATACAGTGCTATTATACTATTAATCAATGTAATAGATAAAATGTATAAATTGTAGCAGTATTGTAGATATCACGAACTTGAGTTTGAGGAAATCAAAAAGGAATTTCTGAAGAATTTTAAGCGAAAATTGTTAAAATTTTGTATTTCATAGTAAATTATTTTGAGAGGGAAAAACAATGAAGAAAATGGAATAGAAATTTATACGTAGTATGTATTTCGCATGTACTTTTAATAATTGGTTCTCTTTTGTAAAAATATTGAAAACAAAATACACTGGAGCTCAAAATTAAGAGAATTTTCAGATTTTGTTAATTATCTTTAGAACTACTGGACAGATCTTAATATAATTTGGTATGTATAACAGGGCTGCTTTTCCCCTTAGACAAGCTAGTCACGTGCCTACTGTGAAAGAAATTTGGTTTCACAAAAAATTGGAGGGCGAAAAAAGAGCGAAAAATAAAATTACAGACATCGTACCACCACTAAGTGAGTCATGAGAGAAGCATTTCTTCCCAAAAGAGAGTAAAGATTGAAATGAGATCTACAATAGAAAAAGAAAAGCATTACCTTTTAATGTTGCTCTACACTAAAAAAAAACTTCAATGGAAATGGATTACAATAATGTAATTAATTATTTTGCAATGATCAAATCTCGAAGAAAATCTTTGCTGTACAAGTACAATGACAGTGACTCAACAAAGAATAAGGGTACCTAAAAGTAAAAAATCGTAAAGTGATAAGTGATGAAAAAAATGATAATTAACAGGTTGAGAACTGTTCATATAATAATGTATAATCTATTCTGTAATTGATAATTTCAAAAGATTTTATTAATTTATTGTACTAATATACTAAAAGGTGGATCATCCGCGATGCCGTTAGGTGAGAAATAAACAAAAGTAGCCAAACCGTGCCACTATCCTTTCCTTACAGCTGCCATTTGCCAGCCCGGGACATGGAGGTCCATAGGTAGTAAATAATGGAAAGACTCTTCAATGAGCAAAAACAAAGGGAAAAGAGTGAGACATTTAAGAGAAAATCACACCCGAACCCAAACTGTAAAGATAACACTTGAAGGGGGCGAAGGGGGTGCTCTGGAAATGGTTGGGGAGAGGGGCGTAACAATTTAAAGTGCCTAGGGCACCGGTTAAGTTAAAAACGACCATAATGTGTATAGGGATGAGATATAGTACAAAAAAATAGTTCAACAGTTAAAATGTACACGCGTGATCGTGCGTAACACTCATCGAAGTTGGATGGTATGAAACAGCAATTGCAGAATATAACCAAAAAACTGGTTAATAGGGGTATGGCCCCCTTTTTCACATAAACAGGCCTCACACAGTGATTTTATACCAGAAATAAAGGAATTTATAAGTTCCTGTGGTTATTAATCCCACTCGTTCAGCAACTCTGTTTTCAGGCTTTGGATAGCTCTCGGAGAGTGTTTGCGAGTTGCAATTGCCCTCTCCAGTGAGTCCCAGACATGCTCTATACGAATGAGGCCTGGAGATTTAACTGGCCAATTCATTCGGCGAATATCTTCACTTTCCAAATATTCTTCGACCAGATGGGCTCCTTGTGTCATCCATTAAAATAAAATCAGGGCCAACTGAAGGCGGACATAGGGTTCCAATATCTCATCCCTGTACTTCATAGTAGTCACAGAGCCTCTTGCGTTAAATTATTCTTTATAATTAATAAGCCTATATTATATTATCCTAAATTCAAATCAATTGAGCAATATGAATACCATAAAATCTGGCGCATAGCGCGCACCTATACTTTCAAGATTAATTTTTAATTTTTAGGTAAATTCGCCGTATAACGCGCACCCCCTCTTTTACGAAGCAATTCGTAAAATTAGTATACACTGCTCTTATGTTTTGAAGTCATTTATTCGTGGCATTATCAAAGACTTATCGACAAAATAGTTTTCTTCTAGAACTGCAGCTCTTTTAAAGGGTGTTTTTTGAGAGGCATAGAACTTTAAATTGCAATAAAACAACGATGTATTATTCGATTGACAGGAATTTTCTTTTATTCGAAAGATAATCTTGTGGCATTACATTTTAAATAGGATTTCTGGCATATGACCGCCACGGCAGGCTCGGATGTAGTCCAATCTGGACGTCCAATTTTCGATGACTTTTTCCAACATTTGTGGTCGTATATCGGAAATAACACGGCGAGTGTTGTCTTCCAAATGGTCAAGCGTTTGTGGCTTATCCGCATAGACCAATGACTTTACATAGCCCCACAAAAAATAGTCTAGCGGTGTTAAATCACAAGATCTTGGAGGCCGATTCACAGGTCCAAAACGTGAAATTAGGCGGTCACCAAACGTGTCTTTCAATAAATCGATTGTGGCACGAGCTGCGTGACATGTTGCGCCGTCTTGTTGGAACCACAGCTACTGGACATCATGATTGTTCAATTCAGGAATGAAAAAGTTAGTAATCATGGCTCTATACCGATCACCATTGACTGTAACGTTGTGGCCTTCATCGTTTTTGAAGAAGGATTCCACCAGCCCATAAAGCGCACCAAACAGTCAGTTTTTCTGGATGTAACGGTGTTTCGACATACACTTGTGGATTAGCTTCACTCCAAATGCGGCCGTTTTGTTTGTTGACGTAGCCATTCAACCAGAAGTGCGCTTCATCGCTAAACAAAATTCGCTTATGAAAATCGGGAACAACGGCAATCTCGTTTTGGGCCCATTCGACGAATTTCTATGAGGCGTGTGTCTATTCATGATGAATTGCCAAACCAAACTGAGAATAAATCACTTGACAGCTGTCAAATCGGTCGCCCACTTGGAAAGTAATGCCAACTTAAACTTCTATACCTGGAAAAAAAACACTCTTTAGTTCATAAGGAGAATGTCATTTCTTTTAAATAAACAGTATTTTGATATATGTAGAAGCAAAAAAAATTTATTTCATCTCTTTTATTGTTTTTAAAGCTATATTTTTATACCCAGTGTATAATACGCACCCTTAAGTTTCGATCTTATTTTTGGTGTTAAAAGTGCGCATTATACGCCGCATTTTACGGTAAGTATGTCTACTTTTAAAGTTATACTTCTAAAATTTGGGCGACCTTTACAATCTGAAATAAATCTTTGCTCCAAAGAATTGCTCACGTAAAACACTTAATATAAAGCTAATTAGAGTGAGTGTGTTGCTAAAGATAAGTAGTATATAAACATTCGATCGGCTTTCTATTTTTTAAAAGAAAGAATAATGAGATTTTATATTATGAGAATAATTTTTTATTTCAACGCAAGAAAAATATCGAACTGAATGCACAGTCGAATGTACACTATGGCAACATGAACTCAGGCCCTGCGTGGTTTGGTTTGCTTCTAATTTGGTGAATTCATTGGCGACAAAAATTATCAGTTGGAAAATATGGCGATAAGGTTACCAAAAGAACAACCGTATTTACGCCAACGTAAGGACTCTTAGCTTCTACAGATTTGTGATGCATCAGTCCCTCTGTAAGTCAAGTCTTTAGGGGTAACATGACTAGAGACTGGAACTCCACTGAAATAGCGCCTGAAACGTGTTCGTGAACTCTAGGCTCTAAGGCATTGAGATAAAATACGATAGAAAAAGCTTTAAGAAAATACTAGGATGACAAAATTGAAATAATAGACGTTTTATTATATGTTTGTAAAAATGACGCATATAAGATTACGATGTAAAACGCTTTCATAACTATATTTCAAAAGAGTTTTGAATATACATATTTGTTAAATTAAACACACACACACATAACATTTTAGCATCCAAACCTAAATACTAGAAATTAAGAAGAGTTTTAACGAAAAAAAATACCAGAATTATATGCTGCACATTTTTTCATCTTTCTTCTTAACTTAGGAAAATGTTTCTATTTGTTATTAATTTTATAAAAGATATTAATACTAATCTAGTGCAGTGGTCTACAAACTGTGTTCGACGGAACCCTGGGATTCCACAAAGCATACCCAGGGGGTTCTACAAGTTACAATAAAAACTTTAAAGAAAATTATGCAGTTTGTATAGTTGCAAGTATATAAAGCTCATTCTATTCATTAAAACTAAAAGTTTTTATATAATGACTTTATTTTGTAACACTCTTTTTAAACTTTTTTTATAACATAATAAAAGAATATTAAAACGCGCACGCGTTGTTTCTTTATACACATATACTTCCTAATAGATTGCGAATATTCTATTGTTTACTATCTCGGGTTCATGGGAGAGTTTTATACTAGTTAGTACAATGTCTTGCAAAATAAATAGTTTTTAATGGAAAGTGTGCATCTTTTTGCATTTGTGGGAAAAACACCTATAATGAAGAGGAAACAACTTATCAATATATCAACAGATTCGATGTTAAAATCTAAATTTAAGCAAGAACAGCTCCTAAATTTTATGTTGTAAAATCATGCAAAAGACGAAGCATTTCTCAGACAGCTATAAACATTTTAATGCTGTTCAGAACATTCTGTTTAGGGTAAACATATTTCTCAACGTTTGTGAGTACAAAAATTCAGTATAAAAACAAATTAAATTCTAAATATATAATATGATTGCATTTGATCTCAAAAGACCTGGGCTTCAACAGATTGCGTGAAAAAAAGCAAGCACATACCCGAGCTACTAAGTATAATACAAGAGCACCCGTCACTTGGATCACAAATTAATATTATTATATAATGAGTAAATTATATTCAAAAATCAGGCTAGAGTTTTTTAATAATAAATACAATATTTTTTAATTGCCTTTGCAAAAGTAGCTACAACATGTTGATCTACTTTAAATATTATTTTGAGATATATTCTTTTAAGTATGTGTGTGTATGTGGAATGGGATTCCACGAAAACATCTTCAAGTTCTAGGGGTTCCGTGAGTTGAAAAACTTTGAAGACCACTGATCTAGCGTGTTTATTTAAGTAAATAAATAAGTTTAACCCTCTCGCTGCGTAGTGCTACACGTACTTTACCCGTGGAAATTGCGGGATGTGCAGCGAGAGGGTTAATTGAAAATATGTTTTGTAAACTTTTAAACATTGTGTCTTTTAAATCTTACTTATTCTGTCAAATTTTTAAAATCCAAAATACAATTGTTTACAAAATCTTGTGATCAGCAGCCATGTTCCAATAGAACAACATTCATCATTTTTATAGATTTTTGCAACTTCTCATACAGTAGAACGTCGTTCATCCGAATCAATTGGGACTGGACACCGTTCGGATACGTGATTGTTCGGATAACCGAAAACCGAATGCGATCCATGCAGTATATGAAACTGAATACGATTCATGCAGTACATGAAACCGAATGCCATCTGTGCAGTATGTGAAACCGAATACTATACGAGTATTTAAAATCATCATATGCGGGAAACGTGCTTGAAGAAAAAGAAAAATAGGTGCAAAACGTCGCAATTTTATGTTTATTGTGGAAAATAACCACTTATTTTTCGCTGTGCCGTTGTACACCTTCGTTTTTTCGCTGCAAGGTCTCTCATTCTCTTAAGCAGCAGTAGTTGAGTTGGACAGTACTCTGATTGTTGTTCGTACCACTCCATAGCTGTCTCTAACGCAGAAAACGCGTCAGCATTTGATGGACCCTTACTACTTTCGCTGTTGTTGTTGTCCTCGTCTTCATCCGTTTCATCGTCGACAGGGTCAGATTCTTCGTGCACGGAAGTCATAATCTCGTCATCATTTAGTGTTTGAATTCCACAGTCTTCTGTATCTCATGTTATCCAGGTTTCTACATCTTCTTCATCGCATTCTTGAAATCCTGGGATTGATCGGACAAAGTCGGTAATCTCCTCCTTGTGGTCGTCATTGAGGTCTTTTTCGGCTTCTAAATCTGGCCACAGCTTATTCCATGCATTTTTCAGGCTCTCGAGTGAGTTTCACGCTTCGGCTAACATGTAGCAGACGTCCTTCACATTGAGCTTTTCAGCAAAAGCAACAACACTTTCTTCGTCGTTTTCTGCCAAAAGCAATATCTCCGCAAAACTTGTTAACTATAAATTTTCTTGAACTTTTTAATGACGCCTTGATCCATTGGTTGCACCAGCGCAGTGACGTTTGGTGGAAGATACAACACGCTGAAGTCGTCATCAATTGCATTGAGAATTTCGACAGGTGGGTGACAGGGAGCATTATCGATAATTAGTAAAACTTTGCCTGTTTTCCCTTCACGTTCACGAAGTTTCTTGACGTTAGGAAGGAAGTCTTTAGAGTACCATTCAGAAAAAGGGCAGAGTTCATCCACGCACTTTTTTGCGTCTTGTAAAGAGTAGGAAAGCATGAAACATTTGAAGTAGCGAGGCTTCTTAGATTTGCCAATCACAAGCAATGGCAAAGAATGTGTTCCACTAGCCTTCGTACAAATCACGGCTGTTACACGTTCCTTGCTAACTTTAAAACCTGGTGTTGTGGATTCCCCCTTTGAAGTTAATGACTTTCTCGGCAGGACCTTCCAATTTACTCCAGTCTCGTCTACGTTGTAAATATCGTCTCTGGAGCAACTTTCTTCAACACTCTGCAAAAATGTTTCCTAAAACTTGTGGGCAGAATTCTTATCGCTAGACAATGATTCGCCTTCAATCTGCAGTTCCCGTATCCCGTGGCGTGATTTAAAGTTCTTTAACCAACCAGTGCTAGCTTTGAAATCAGTCGAACCGCCTAATTTTTCGTTAAGTTCCAGAGCTTTTTTGCACAACAGAGGGCCTGATATTGGGCCCCCTTGCTTCTTCTTTGTGAAAACCACAAGTAGAGTGCACAATCAAGAAAAACATCGTTTGCTTCCCTCATGGTTTTCCTTTTCTTCGAGCCATCTTCTGAGTCAAGTTTTGACGCAAAATTTAAAATGGTTTCTCGGTTTTTTTTATGTCAGAAATTGTTGACTTCCTACACTATAAAACTGTGCTAGAGACGCTACACTTTCTCCCTTCGCTGGACGGTTCAATATTCCAAGCTTTGTGGCTATGTTCAAGACGTTGCGCTTCCGTTTTGAATTCGAAGCCATAACAGTTCACAACTCAACAAAAGAGCACGTATACACCCCCTCACTTGGAAGCAAATTGATCTAATATTTCGCGCAGATGTTTACCAAATTATACAACTGAAATTCTCCAAATATCCCTGGCCTTGAGTTTTCCCGGCACTTATGGACTCATGCGAAATAACTGTTGAGCATTGCACAGTTCGAAAACGTATTCATATACAGTTGAAGCAAAACTTTCCCTTTTTGTTTTGTCTAGGCTGGCGTCAGCGCACCCACTATCAATTTATTGCTTTGATCAGCGTAATCACTATTTTTTATTTCAGAATAAAACTAGATTTCGAAATGAGATGTTGATAATATTGATTTTTTTTCACAGTACATGCAGCTGAAAAAAAAGAAAAACTGATTCGGATATTTGACGCTCCGGATAATTGAGGTTCGGATAAACGACGTTCTACTGTATGTTGATTGCATCAAAAGTATTCTTTTATTGTAAATAAACATTCTTGTCTTGCTTCTTGCCATTTGTTTAGTAAGGTTTGACGTAGGTCAGGGGTGGGCAGTTTATATGGCTTACGGGCCAAATTGTTGGAGCGGAGTTCCACACCTTTTTAAAATGATTGCATTCATTATAAAAAAAATAATAATAAATGTAAGTTAAATTAAAATAGTGGCAGTTTTATTCAATTTATTTGTTGTGCTAAGTTCATATTATCTATAATAGCAAGCACATTTAGCCTTAAACTCGTGGCCCATGAGCCATGAATAGCCCGCTGACGGCATTTTAGTGGCCCTTCATTTGAATTTTAGATAATTTCAGAAAGAATTGCCTTCTCTACTTTTTGTCACAAAAAACGCTGTTTTTCCTGTTATTCTTGATGTTTAAAATATTTTATTGATGTGCTTGATGTCCATTCAGAACAAAATTTTCTTTAAATGACGAATTTTTCAAAAATTTCATTGTATTTTAAATAAATTTAAGTATAAAAGTTATGATTATGCATAAAATCTTAGAAGTTTTTAAAAGAAAAGATGGACTTTTATCTTTAAATTACAGAATATTTTAATTCCACTTCCATTCAACGTTTTTGAAACGGATATAAGAAATATATGCACAAATCTGTAACACAATCTCTTCCCTTAGAATCAGTTGTGGTCTTGTAAAATACACATAACCCTCCCCTTCTTATTTAATTTTCCTGACTACATTGTCAAAAAAACAATCATTGAGCTAGCGGATCATTGTAAATTTATTGATGTCGCTCGAGAATCATTGTTGATTTATTGATGGGGCCCTCGAGTATTAAAGGCTGAAGAGACCTATTCTAGGTCAACACATTATAATTTTAGAGATAACCTGTCATACTTTTCTACATTTTTTTTTAAATCATGAGAGGGATTACTTATTGAAAAATTTTAATCTTTGTTATCTAGATGACATATTAGCGTTCTCAGAAACGCTTGAAGATCATCTTATCTGGAGCCTCCACCAAATCTGTCACGAAGATTGAAATAACCCCACGGTTAATCTTAACACGTATTTATTAGAATAGAGAACCCGGTCGACTGGAGGAACTCAGCTTTTATATACCTAGAAAAACATTCGATAAATATTTGGGCATAAGCACGCACGCGCTGGCGTTCACTGCATCTAATTTACATACGTACAAGTTCGGCTTGACTACTAAAGAAAGTTCTAGAGTCAATCAGATTCCTGAGAAATATTGTTTTCAAATTAAAACTCCAGTCTTTAGATGAAGCGCACTCGCTGGGAAATGAACCAGCGATCAACGGATCTCCAGTCCAGTACTCTCACGACCGAGCTTCCGTGAATGATAGCAATTCTTCCTTTTTACGGTAAAATTAACGGTCATGTCAATTATGTGCTTGGTTGCAACCTTTGCAAGCTAATAGACCCGCTCATTTACAAGAACGCCCGTGTGTCCACGAACAAAAGCAAAATCTATTGAGATATTTTTATCTTTTAGGCTTTTGGATATCGACGTTTAAGTTGTTAGATGAACAAATATACTTGAGAGAATCCAAGGAGGAAAAGAGTCTGTACAAATGAGATACTGATTGTGTTTAAAAATCTTTTTAATTAATTAAATTTAAGAATGGGAAAAAATAATTTAAAATGAGAGAAACCGAAACTAAACCCTTTGCTCAGAAAACTTCAAATATCTTTAAAAATAATTGGGTATCAAACCCGAAATGCTGGTGCAAACTTCCCAATCTTACGTGTCATAGGAAGATGGAAAAAAAATTTTTCGATATTGTACAGCTCTAAATTTTGTTTTACACTGTTTTATTTATTTCATCCAAATATTTAAACACAGATAACAGTCATGAAATTTTTATTTATTTAGCTTTTCCTTTCGGGAAATCTATTATTAGGAAAAGTGAAAATAACTCCAAGTAAACTAAAAAATGTAAAACTTCTATATTATATAATATTGGTTTTCCTAAAAAATAATTAAAACACTACACAATCATTTTCACCACTCGTTGCCTGCTTCCTCCTCTTATGACAACAAATAAAAGATTTTGAACAATAAAATATAAAAATATACCAACTTTATACAGTCTTTTTGTATACAGTTTTAAAACAACATGGTCGTTTTCCTTTACGATTAACTTATTCTAATAAGGCTTAGGGTCGTTGATTGCTCCTGAAAAATGGAGATGAAATTGAAATATTTACTAGAGAGTAGTTAATTTTTGAGATCAATTTTGTATAATTTTGCAAATAATTTTTAAAATACCGATCAAAACGTGGACCAAAATTTAAAATTATTAGATGCTATGAATATTTGCTTAAAAGTACATGAATTTGCAAAACCAAAACTGTTATATAAACTAAAAAAGTTCTCTGATTAAATAAAAAAGTTAATATATATAACGCAATATACTTCTGAAGGCAGTTCATTTTCTCAAAACGTTAGTAAAAGCTGAGAAACTTTATTGGATTTAGGCATAACAGATATGATAGGTCTTTGTATTTGTCTACTACTTGTCTTTGTCTACTTTTTTAGTATTAACAAATGCGTTATGCACAAATAGTGGTGAATAATTTAATATTCCTTCCTCAGGGAAACGGCAGCCCCGGGTGGGCCTTGACCTTCTCAAGAAGCCTTTTCTATATATATATATATATATATATATATATGTGGGAGACAACAAGGGGTCCAAGACGTTTTTTTCTTATGGTTTATTTAACATTAAACAAAAATTAATTAAAAAAGGTAGATAAGTTTGACAATGATATGCAGAAGGTAACGCCTGCTCGCGCACCTCTCGCGTTCTCTTTTCTCTCTCTAATGTCCAAGAGTTTTTGTTTCTCTTCCACTAGTTCAAGTTTCAGTTTTAATTCACTGCGCCTGCGCGCGAAGACTGCTTGGTTTTGGCTGCATGCCATAACGGCCAGCCTGACTGTACGCTGTCCGCAGCGGTACGTCCATGGAGACCAGAGAATCTGAAACATACAAAAAAAAACGGAACAGACAAGGACTATACGACAAATATACAAAGATTTAACATATCAAAATTTTGTTGAACTAGACAGTTTCTCCATCATGTGAAGGCACCTCTTCGACATCCGGAAGGTTCTACAGGAAAACATTGTTTCACAGGCATAAGAACGTCTTTTTTAACAAGTTGATCTTTGGTTGAACGCATCGATATTTTCCTCTGTAGAGTTCTGGACGTCTGTTCAAAACGATTTCTCTTTTTCCTTCGTTTCCACTGCCAAGGCTCAAAGATCCTTCGGAGCAACACAAACCGTCGATAATTACGTTCCATAGGTGAAGGGGTAGGAGATCGGGAGATAAATTCCACGGAACTCGTTTTCATGGCACGATTGACTTTCTTACACAATACTATATCAGAACATTTTTCTCTTACAATACTCAATTTTAACTTAGTACTCTTAATTTTATTACATTTATAATCCTTAATTAGAGAACTCAAATCATTTCTAGTATAAAAGTTTTTAACATATGGCAAATCATAACTAGAGTTTTTATCACATTTGAAAAAGAAACATTTGAAACAGAAACAACACCACAATCTGCACTCAAAGAGGATTCACTTTCACTTAATAAAACATCGCTCTTTGCGTGGCCTAGTTTCTTTATTTCAGAATATACACTGGGATGTATAATAAGTTCTTCGGTCAAGGTCGGTGATATTGCCATTCGCACACTTAGACCGGGCGAGTGTTGATCAAGAGAAATATTTATGGGTTTAACTTCTACCATTCGCTTTTCGCCAAAACATGAGCTTAATGTTATGATTTCTTCAGGAAGGTGTTTGCACTCTAATTAGTGAGGAATTTAAAACTGGGATCTGGCAACCTGAATCGATCAAGGCTGTTACGGGCTGATTTTCCACAAAAAATGTTTACGTATTGAAGATTTGCGCATTCATCGCTATTTTGTTTTTCGCTCTCGACTTTCAAAGTATTCACGTTTATTCTATTATGGATGTGATCATTAGATTCTTTAGGTTTAAAACGCTTCTCACAGTCTCTTGCGCAATGAGATGAATCACCGCATATAAAGCAATTTTATTTTTCTCTTTCAAGATATTGGGGATAGTTCTCTTTAATCTTTGGTTTAAAAGTTTTGTGATCTATTTTTAAAGGGGTCTTGGGTATATCCATAAGTAATAGGAATTTCTTTATGTGATCCGCTTCTAGATGAAATATAAATATCACACTCTTTAGCTAAATCAATAGGCCTGAACCAATCTTCTGCTTCTCGAATGCCAATATGAGTTGCAGTTTCCTTATTTAAAGTTTCAAATAATTTATCAGAAATTATAAGATCACATAGAGATTCAAAGGAATTAACTTTTCTTAACGAACAATAATATTGGAAGTTTGCCGTCAATCTTGCAGCAAATTGGATATATGTCTCGCCTGATGATTTTACAGCATTTTTAAATGAGTTTAAACACTCGCGAGGGGTTAATTGGAATTCTCTGAGTACTATAGATTTTAGTTTTTCATAGTCATTTAATTCCTCTTCTTTAATATACAGTAAGACGTTATGAGCTCTTTCGCCCAGAAGATTTATTAAAATTTCAGATTTATATTCGTCATTTATTTTCTTGGTTAAAAATGCGCGTTCTAATGATTGGAAGAACAGATTAAAATTTTCAGATCTGGTGGGAACAGGAAGAGATAAAGTTTTAATACTTGTTATCATATTTTCTATGTTAGTTTCGAACTGTTTTTCTTCGACTTTAGCTGCAGGATTTAAACTTAATGCTTTATTTTTAGCCGTTTGAAGTTCGATTTCTTTTCTAATTTTGCTAACTGAAGTTCCGCGAGCTCAATTTTCTGTTTTTCTAAAGTTACCTCTCTTTCGTTTTGCGATACTCTCTCATCTGTACAGTTTTGAATTAAAGTTTTAACGAAATCTGGATCACTTTCAAATGTACTACTGTTCTCAATTTTAGTCTTTAGTATAGCAATAGTGTCCGTGCTCTCCGCAGTACCGTCTAGATTCTCAACAACTCTTATGAGATCCTCTTTAAGAGCGTTTTTATACATTTTAGAAATGGAAAGATCCTACCTTTTTTCTGGCTCCCTTGTTGCTCGCACGTACGATGTATCCAATGAAGAAAAATTTCGATTCCACTGATTTCACCTCTTCGCAGGTAATATCTTGAAATTGTAGTTCCGGCCTCTACACAGGCGGATTATTCACACTGAGTTAGTTCCAACCTCTACACAGGCGGGATTTTGAGAGTTCGTTGAAAAATACACCTCTACACAGGTTATTTTGTTATTTGTTCCGACCTCTACACAGGCGGAATGAAGTTGAAAAATTCAACCTCTACACAGGTTGAACGAAGTTTCCGAAAAATGGCGGCGCGTCTCCTCCACGGACGGCTTTTGTTCACGTTCCAAACTTTGATCAAAATCGAAATCTTTTTCAATCCCGGCCTCTACACAGGCGGAATTTTCATGCTGAGTTCAAACCTCTACACAGGTTGAATATTTATGCTGAGTTCAAACCTCTACACAGGTTGAACGAAAAAAATGGCGGAGCGTCTCCTTCACGGACGCTGTTGTTCATTGTCCAGACTTTGGTTCAAAATCGAAATTTTCTCGATCGCAGCCGAGCCCCCATAATTTGTGGGAGACAACAAGGGGTCCAAGACGTTTCTTTTTCTTATGGTTTATTTAACATTAAACAAAAAATTAATTAAAAAAAGGTAGATAAGTTTGACAATGATATGCAGAAGGTAACGCCTGCTCGCGCACCTCTCGCGTTCTCTTTTCTCTCTCTAATGTCCAAGAGTTTTTGTTTCTCTTCCACTAGTTCAAGTTTCAGTTTTAATTCACTGCGCCTGCGCGCGAAGACTGCTTGGTTTTGGCTGCATGCCATATATATATATATATATATATATATATATATATAGGCCAGCCTTCTTCCTGCTATTTTTCTCCAATTCAGAGTTCTCAAAACTAGGAGATCTTTTTCTAGGATATCAATCCATCTAAGATTTGGCCTGCCCTTTCTTTGTTTGCCAATTGGTTGAGCATTGAAGACTTTTTAGTGGTGCTGTCTTCGTTCATTCTGATAACGTGACCTGCCCATCTAATTCGTAGTATTTTTATGAAGTGAACAATGTCAGATTCTTTATATGATTGATAGAGCTCTAAATTTGATCTTCTTCGCCCCGTTCCATTTTCCTGAATTCCTCCAAAAGTGAATCATAAAATCTTTCTCTCGTTGATACTTATCATGTTCTCATCAATTTAATATTACTATTTCAAATATTGTTAATTTACTGTCGTATGTTAAGCCATATGTATGCGTTCCTCATTTTATTTTAATTATACTGAAACATGTATAAATTTAAGATTCCTGTTAAATGTATGCAGTTTTTTAAAATGCGTTCTTAATTTCATACTACATGGCTTAAAAGAACGTGGAACATCGCTCCTTTTTTATTGTACAAAAAAATCTGTTCTGTATTGTTTTACTCGGCGTTTCATGTAACGAATCAACCATGTATAAATGAAGTCGGTTATATAATTTACTATATCATACAGTATAAGAAAATAATGAAAAAATTCCGCTATAATCCAAATGAGTCTACTTTATAAACTGTAGATAAAAAGATAGTCAATAAAACCATAAGGAGGAGGAAGTAAACAGCTTCTGATATTCAAAAAAATTGGAACTCCTTGGGCAAAGGGCCGAAGTCTGTCTTTGCTCCTTTGCCTACAGGCCTTAGGTGAGCATAATGGAACGGCCTCTACGCCTTGGGTAACCCTTCCAGAAGATTACTCTCCCAACGTACTTCCCCCGTTCCTTTCATGTACACTTCTTCTCCTGCAATGAGCACACTTTGAGACGACCTGCAGGACTTGAGACTCCAATAAAGCAACGTAACTGTAACCGCTCTCTGTCTTCAGGAGTGAGATAATTGCGATTAATGTAGGGCTTGAGGCTGTCATGTCGTATGATTGCGATTTGGGGGAATGGGGATTTTAATGGACAGCCGCAATGCACAACAACATCTTAGTCTCTGGTTCTCCACAAACGATGAAACCAGCGTTTTTTTTCCTGCTTAAACTGAGGAAGATCTCTCAGACCCACGGTGTCCATCTCCAATGGATATTAGCACATGTTAACATTAGAGGGTAGTAAAAAGGAAACGGCTACTGGCACTTCACTCACTTGTCAAGGAATGAACTCTAATGCAAGATCTAAACTAAATTTAATAGGGCCCATTCCACATAAGCATCAATGGTACACAGGAACACACATCTCCTGTCTCTTTACTGAAAATCAAATATAAGCATAGCTCCCAGTCTGCTCTGGCTAGACTAGAAAGTGGCCACTTGAAATGTCTTTCCTATGATAGTGGCAGAAAAATCCACCTTATACTTGTAAGAAATGCTGTGACCATCCAGCTTCACCGGTTCACATTCTGAGATGCATCGGACTTTTTAACGGGGAACTCAACATCTGATCCCCTTATTATTCTAGATTTTTTGGTGGTTACCAATCTTCTGGAGCCTCGAATGATCTGACGTATGTCAGATCATTCGAGGATAAGAAACAAACAAAAATAAATAAAATAAAGTTTTCTGAATTATTATTTTTTTACTTTTTTAAATTTTGTGTTTAAAGGCACCACTAAAGTATGATCTCCTATTTCGCTCATATCTTCTACAGTTCACAGATCAATGAATCATTACTTAATCAATGGAATTAACAGTGTGAAATGAAACAAATTTTTAAGACTTATATCAGCAGGTGGTTAAAATGACTACTAATGAAAAGCATC
Source organism: Trichonephila clavipes (assembly GCA_019973935.1). Taxonomy (NCBI): domain Eukaryota; kingdom Metazoa; phylum Arthropoda; class Arachnida; order Araneae; family Nephilidae; genus Trichonephila; species Trichonephila clavipes. The sequence continues at coordinate 76,016 of BMAU01008397.1, forward strand.
ATACGTTGGACAAAGAATTCCGCACCACAGGTAGCTATTGTATGGATCAATTAACGAGTGACTGGGTGGGTGACAGAGAACTTCTCTGGCGCTTATTATTCTATCTTTAACAGAAGGGGAAACAGCTTTCGAACCCTTACTGATCCCGTATGCACATTCAATTTTTTAGATGTTAACTAATAAAAAAAACCAAGATAAATAAAACCTATTTTTTCCCATTGGACTATCTCTAGATAAACTTCCGACTAAGGGCTAATTCTTTGTGGAACTCCTAAGAGCAACGTTAATCTATAGTCAGTCAATTGACATACAAAAGGATATTTTCATTTACAAGCAAGTAACATTCTTTTCCATTTTTAATGTTATCTTTATTTTATTTCAAATTACCTTTCTGACGAATCTCTTTGAATAAGAATTTCTTAGACGTCTTTTCGAATCTATATCATTCCTTGTCCTCATTATTTTGAGTAAAGTCATATCTGCTTTCAAAGGTTTCTAATTGTGAGAACAAAGATTTAGAGTTCATAGAAAAAACTTCAACCGTTTGAATTTAGTGACAGATGCTTTGAAAAACGAGAAAGGGGAACTGTGTTAATAAAGACTATTAATAACATTTTACGATTGTTTTCTTTTCACAAGTCAGGGCTCTGGTTGCTTGGGCTCCCGCATCATTGATACTGGTTGCTACGCCTCTGGGTAAATCTCTAAAATTTATTGCAACTCCCTTATATTTCACATATCTATCAGGATTACAACAGGGATTGTAGGCAGTACTGGTTAAAAAATATTTTGGTTTAATAATCTCGCAATTTTTTTTATTCCAGTACAGTACAAAGTATGTTATTACTATGAAATTCTATTATAAATCTGATTGTTTTTGTGGGCATTCTGAAATTTTTGGAAGCGATTGTAGAATAAATAATTTTCTTTTTCAATGAAATGCGTAAAAGATGATAATACTTTTATCACGTGATACATTAATGTTGAAATATACGAATTATCTTTGTGTAGAATAATAATTTTTCCATCACACTTATACTGCCTCAAAATATAACCTTCTATAGAAAAATTTTAAAATAATTGATAATGTTTATGATATGCCATTTTCACCTCACAAATTAAATCGACTCAAAAACATTAATTATTTCTGATGATTTGTAGCAAGCGGAAAGAAATATTTGCTTATCTATATCTGGCATCAATTTCCGTTTAAAGCGATTTTCATCTTCAGTGACTTAGTTTAGTTTATTTCTCCATGTACTATTGGATTGATGAACAAATGTCAAATTCACGCGAATTACAACAGCTTAGAAGTATAAGTGATGGTAGAATGTCTGGAAGAAAACACAGACGAGATAAAAGTGAAATTAGTTGTTGTTTAAAGTATTTAATTTTTGGATTCAATGTAATATTTTGGGTAAGTTGTTGCAACAATAAACTGAAATATTTTGTGGTTTCGCCCTGTCTTGCATACCTTTGCATTTTTTCATCAATTATTTCGCATAAATTTCATGAATTGTTACGTTTTGTGCAGAATTCAGCATTGTTTCTGGTAGTCGCTTATATTATTTCCTCGGATGTTATCGGATATATATTCATTATGCATTGTTTATATCAACACAGCTGATTTCCATGAGTGCCTAAACAGATCACAATCAACAATTTCGAAGAGCTGTAATGTTTAAAAAATGTTTATGCGATGAAATCATTGAAAGAGAGTTAAAGTTTAAGCGAAATCTTCTATGTATATAACCATTATTTTTGCGATCTTAATTAGATAAATAATTTTTTTGTCTAAATGTTTGTAGTGTCTTGTCGTCTTTTGTCCAAATGTTATTGTTTTTCTGAAAACCCGAAAAATATATTTATTTTTATATGAAGCTTGTCGTACCGTTTTTTTTGTTGTTGTTTTTGTAAGAGATGTTAAAATAATATCTATCATAAATTATCTGTTATGTAACGCACTGAAGCGTAATTCAAAATTTTGTAATATGGTTTTTGTTTTGTTTCTTTTTAATCTTGCATTCAAAATGAATGAATCATCTCAAAAATGAACTCTCTGCTTTTCAATTGCAGTCTTTCAATAAATGATTCTATTCAAATAAATTTGTTTGAACTAAATTTTTTTTCATTCTATGTAAAATTAAGTTAAAACCTCTTCATCTGAAGTATGAAGAATCTGCATTTTTATATTTTTGTTTCTTTAGATAATTCTGGCTGTAATCAAACCTTTATAAGTATATATTTATACTTATAGAGTTTAAGTATATATTTATACTTATATGGACACTTTTTATCTATAAGTATGTATACTAATAGAGGCTTTATATACCTCTATAAGTACTGAATGAATCATCATTTGTTTATTTTCTCTTTTCTACTTTATTTTGATATGCATAACAATAAAATGAATGTATTATTGGTTAAATGTTTTATCTGATATTGCTGAAGTTGGTGTACAAAGAAATCATATGGAAAATAATTCAATATATTAGTTGCATACTGCATGTTAAAGATTTTAGAATCAATTAAGTTTTTTGTGGTTCATTCATGTAAGCAGTACCTATTAGAAACTCAATATATCAAATTTATTGAACAGTTGCTATTAAAAATTTATTTCAAAGGTCTTAAAATTTTTCTCAATTTTTTTTTTAATAATTTTGTAGTTATAAAATATTTTTGATAATGATTGCTGAATTTGTATTTTGTAAAATAATATCAAACATTTATTATCTTAATAATTAAGATAATTTTTTCCCTATCTAATATTTTAAAAAAAGCAGTTGGATCTTGACTATAATATAACTAAATGTTTCTTGTTGTTTCTAATTTATACTCTTTTATTAAATGTATGTAATGTAAGCATATTGATTTAAATACATTTCTTTTATTATACAGCTCTATAAACATCTTTAAAATTAATAAGATGATTTTAAAATCTTTTTTTGTAGTAAAAATATTTATTGTATGTTTATACTATTTTATAGATGGGTAAATGTACGTGTTTAAAATGCGTATAGTTTTAAATTACATTTTTATTTCCTTTCAAATAATCGTTTAAAGTATAACTTATTTTATAATGTATTGTTTTAATCACAATTAACACAATTTTAATATCAGCATCATTACTTCTAAATACTCGTGATTGTTATTCTTTCTAATTCTAACCTAACATTTATGATGTATTATTTCTTATTTGGGTTCACAAATATTTTTTTGTGCTTTAAATAAATTAATTAATCCTATGGTATTTTATGTTATTCTCTGCTAAACTTCTACAATGTACGTTTTGTTTACAAAACTAAATCTTGTTTTGTAATATCTTTGTTACCATTAAAGCTGCCTTTGTGTAATGTCAAAGAGCTCAATTTAAGTTTAGAATACATTTCCAAATAAGAATTGTTCTTGGTTTCATATAAATTTGAGACATGACACTATTTTTTTTATCATACAATATTCTTAAATAAATTTCAATAATACACAATTTTGCACTTGAATTGGTTAAGTTTAAAACTTATTTAGCATTACAGTGTAGGGAGACAAAGTATATCAAACACATTTACTCTAGAATAATTCATGATTATGTGTATGTTTAATCCGCTGATACACAAATGAGTATTATAAAATACACACTGTTCTCAGAGTGATACCAAAATATAATATTAATGTTCAAATTTATTTTAATTCAAGGAAAGGGCTCCTATTTTTGGTTTTAATCTCTTAATATTATATGAAGACAAGCACATTAAATAAAATTTAAAAGAAATCTGTAATTCTATTCTAAAGTGTACCTGCTTATTAATCCCATTTGGTTAGTGACCTTTTGAAAATTTCAGCAAATTTATGTTTTCATTGATAAATATTTAACACTTTTCCTTAGAATAGTATCAGATAGATTGCCAAATAGGTTATTATAAAACATTTGAGAGTTAATCTCTGCCATGCAATTTAATCTTTAGTGTTAAATCGCTGGCATAAAGTTAATGCATAAGTACCTTAAATAGTTATTTCCTTTCAATTTATAACTCTGTAAAGTCAGTAACATTTAAATGTAGTGTTGTTGTTGCTAATGCCACCTGTCCGACGATGTCAGATCAATGCCCAAGAAATTCATCACAGCAAAGGGTTAGATGTATGCCTGTCATTAGCTGTAGCTTTCAGCATTATGCAGGTGACAGACGTTTTGGCCTGATTCTATCCCAATTTTGATAGAGAACACACCCTGGTGGTGGTCAGGGTCTCCCACTTCTCTTTCTCTTCCAACTTCACAAGAGGACTTGCGTCTCGACGGCTATTTAGAGTACCTCCATGGGCCAAAGGCACTGTACATTTACTAACATTCATCCCTTCTGTGACATTCAAACCCAGGCCACCACTATATGGCATGGGCAGCAAAATTTAAGTTGCAAAGGTACTTTAAAGAACTATAATTCATCCACTTTAATTATAATATATATTTGTAATGGAGTCCACTCAGTGGCTGAATGGTAGCACATCACGCTTCCATGCCTCAGGTCTGGACTTCAAACTCCACACTGAGTAAAGTCAACTCAGTTTTTCATCCCATCAGTCAGTTGATTATTGCATGTCAAGATTGCTTGGGAACAAAACACTCAGAGTTTCATGTCAAACTGACCATCTAACCAGATCATATGCTTATGCACCTCAGTGCCCAAAGTCATGAAAACTGAAATAGGCACAGTAGAAATTGATCCTCTATGGACTGTTTCATCACTGAGTTTTGTTTGATACATGTAATTCATCATACTATTGTTCAGACAAAAATCCAAATGATCACTTTCCAGATACATTACTTTGGAAAGTAATAAAATGCTTTATATAAATTTGTCATTCTCGAAATTACTTTTTCATTTTTATATTTCAAGTTGTTTTACATGGATCTATTGAAAACATATTGTTTATATTTATTTCTAAAAATTAATTTTTTACTAAGCATTATGAACTAAGAATTTTACTGCTATTTTCGAAGAGAAAGAGAGAAAAGGCTTAAATATTTAGAATTTTTTTTCCCTCATCAACTTCAGAACATGAAGTGATATATATTTAAGAGTATTTTCTCTGGGATTGTGATCTATATGTGTCAAAGTTCTTGGAATGTTTTTTTTTTATTTATAATTTTATTAACTTTGTTATCAACTGTAATTTTTTTATAGAACACCTGTATTCTTTTATGAATACACAATAAAATAGGGAATGAAAAGAAATTATTAATGTATTTTTCTTTCAAATTATGCATGCTGTAGCTATGACATTTTTTATATAAGTATAAAAATACATATAAGCAGTTTTTTAAATTTTGGAATTGTAATAATTGGATCTTTTTTATCAATTACAATGAATTTTTATTTAATATAAATAATTTATCTTCAAAGATTCTTTAAACTTTAAATGAATAAAATTAGCTCTACATTACTTCATCTTAAAATAAATCCTTCTTCTTATTGGTAATTTATAATAAAAGAAACGGAGGCTTACTTTAAAATTATTTAATGATTCTCCATAAAATTTTTGATCACTGGTTTTGAGTTTGAAACTGTTACCTTTATTGCCATCATTAGAGCATGATCATTTTCCTTAGATAGAAAATCATTCCTTTTATGTTGTAGTTTTTCCTGATTATAATAGTTTTAATAGATTTCCAGAGTTTGTCGAATCTGCCTCTTCAGTAAAAACTTTCTTCATTTTTCATGATAAAGTACATTCCATACAATATCCATCTTTTATAACACTTCTGTATTTTTTAAATACATCATTGGCTATGAAAACTCAATGACTGCTATGTCTAAGTTAATGCTCTAGGTATAATTATATTTGGTAAGCATGGAACACATTTTTATAGATTTCTTATAAAGTCTTTAAGGTAAAAGTAAAATTTCAAATCAACTATCTATAATTGAAGGATTATTTAGGAGCAGAGGAAGTGGGGGTAATTCTGGATTTATTTCACAATTTTTCATTTGTTGTAATTAATGTTGGAAGTCTGCCCTACATAAAAGTTTTTCTTCTGAAGGAAAGTTTCATTTCTATTTGAAATGTGTTAACCTAAATGAGTAATGTTTATTTCTGTCGAATGTAATCTTTTTTTTATTTTCAATGATGTGTTTGTGTTATTATATTACGAAGGACAGTCAAATGACATAGGAGGTTAATTCATTTTTTCCCAATTGTGCCATAGGTTTTTTAATCATCAGATCATTAACAATTATTTTTGAAAAAAAGTTTCCAATTTTCTAGCAGCTATTGACCGATTTTATTTTTAGCCTTTAATTACAGTGAATGATGTGTAAAATTATATTATATATATTATGCAGGGCTATTAAAAAAAATCTTCATTTTTATTTATCTGTTCTTTTTCTCAAAATATTTTAAAATAACAGATTATCCATAGTTTTACGAATCATGTAAACAATATGATGAGAATTAAAATGATTGCTGTGAATTAAATACTTTCCCAATATATCTTTGCATGGCATATTCTCTGATATACTTTTCATTTTTTTTATATGAAATGCATGATATTTTTCAGTTTTCTTGTGATTATATAATTTACATACATTTAATTTAAATGCTATTGTATAATTTTAAAGGTATCTTTAGAATATTTTTCAAAGTTTTGAAAGCTTAACAATTTTTAATTTTTTCACTGCATCGTAAACCAGAAAAATTAAAATGAAATGGTATATTGATAACATTTTTTCGAAACTAAACATGGGTTAATCTTTAGTATGTTGTTGAATGTATATATGTTTTTTATCATGATAAAAAAATATATATCCACTCATTCACTTGCAATTAATATGCTTAATTCTCATTTGTAAAAAGATATATTAATGGGGTAGAAAAAGAAATACGAGTTGAACTGTTGTATCAATTCTATTTACTGTAAAATCTGGCATACCTACAATGCGCACTTTTAACACAAAAACTAAAATCGAATTCTAAGACTGCATTATACACTGGGTATAAAAACAATAGCTTTAAAAATAACAAGAGATGAGCATTAAAACTTTTTTACTTCTACAAATATTGAAATACTGCTTATTTAAAAGAGATGACATGCCTTATGAACTAAGAGTTGTAATTCTAGAATTATACTGTTTTTTCAAAAGTCTAGGATAATACCTTGAATAAATGACTTAAAAACATAAGTGCATTGTATATTAACATTTAAGATTTCTTCATAAAAAAGGGGGATGCATGTTATATGGAGAATATACCTAAAACTTAAAAAATGCAGCTTAAAAGCATAGGTGTGTGTTATATGCCAGATTTTACGATAAGCATTTTTAAATTTGCAGCTGTTTTATCAAACATCGTAATAGTTACAATATTATGCAAGTCATTAAAGTGTACTAATCGTTTTTTGTTATTTTTTACAGTTATTAGGCCTCTGTATTTTCATTGTTGGAATATGGGCCTGGACAGAGAAAGACATCTTCAATAACCTCAGTAGATTAACAAACATTACCTTGGACCCAGCCTTTGTGTTTATTGTCGCAGGAGTCATCACTTTTACTATAGGATTTACTGGATGTGTTGGAGCTTTGCGGGAAAATACATGTTTGTTAGCTTCAGTAAGTTTACTTTCTGCAGAAACTAGTCTTACATGCACTAGTTTTTTTTTAATTATATAAACTTATATTTTATCAACTTTGAGTACCAGAATTAATGAAGTAGAACCTCGCAATATTGAACCCAGGATATAGTGAACTCTTGGGTATAATAATCTTTTTCAAAAGCACCATGTAATTGCATAATTTTAAATATGCAATTGCTAAAGTTCTTCCTGAAACATTTCTTTTATTTTTATATTTTCTTTTATAAATCTGTTTTTAGGGATTTTTTAAATATTAATAAATTTTCATTTTTTCAGTATGCTATTTTCCTAGCAATTTTATTGCTATTGGAAATGACAGCTGGAACTCTTGGGTTCATTTTCAAAGATTGGGTAAGAAAACATACTTACAAATAGTAACATTGCTTAAATGTTGTACAAATGATTTAATTTTTAAAAAAATTTTCAATCAGATTTTTCTAGAATATATTACTTTACTTTAAATAGATAAAATTTTAAACTTGTTTTTTTAAATATTTTAACTATTATAAAAATTCTATGAATTCATTACCTCAACTACAAGAGAATATATTTTAATGAATCGAGTTTTCGCTAATAATATTTTCTAACAGTTTTTTTAGAATTTTTTTCAAGCACTTTATATAATATATATTTAATGCATGCAATCTATTTAACATTTGTCTTATGTGTATGTTTTTTATATAATACACTTAATGATTTTTTTAATATATACAATTTACCATATTTTTATTGAGCAACGATCAGTTCCATATTTAGCCAGTAGCCCAATTTTTTTCTGAAAGTTTTCCAATCATTGTTTATAATTTATAAGTTTAAATCATCATGGTGATCAGTTCTGCATAACTTGGTACTTTAAAGAAACATATAGTCTTTTAAAAAAAGATTTAAAATATTTTTGTGCACTTCAGATTAAAAATCAAGCTACAAATGGCTTCCAAGCATTTATTGTCCATTATAGAGAAGACCCTGATCGGCAAAATCTCATAGACTGGATACAAGAACAATGGGTAATATTTATATTTTACATATGAAAGTCTTTTACATTATTTATTTAAATGCATTTTGATTTGGTTTGTTCAGTTTAATTAAGAAATATATATATATATATATACTGAAACTGTTGAGAATTTTCTATAAATTTTGAAGTATTTAAAAAAATCCTAACTTTATTTTCTTAGATTGAGAAGAATATTTAAATCTAAAGAATCATTAATAATTTTGTTAATTTAAAATTATTTAAATGTGTGCTATCCAAATAACATAAAAAAATATTTAATGGTAAAAGTTATCTTATGCATGGATTTTTTTTAACCCTTGAACGCGCAGTGGTATCTCAGCGAAACCACCATTTTCAAAAAAAATACCTCTAAACGCGCAGTGGTATTTGAATGAAACCAATGGTTCTACAGATATCTTTTATCTTTCATAAAAGACTCTAGATGTCAGCACTATACAAAAAACTCTTCTTTCTGTGAGAAAAATGCATAGTTTTAAAAGCCTTTTTTGAACACTCAAAAAAATTTTTTTTAGCAAACAAAAACAGATTAATATTCAAAGTAAGTTATGTACATTTTTGCTGCATATGCTGTTCATTGCATAACTAATTTTTAGAATGATAAATTATAAAAAGAACTGCCTCATAATAAGTCATCTAAGTGGAGGTTTCACTGAGATACCACCGCACCTTTAGAACATGAAAACTGCCCGATTTCTAGCACACACGCGTAAGAGATATTCCTTCTTGTTTTTCTTTTTTCTGACTCAGACAAGGAAGTAACTAATAATTTATGGGGTTTTTGCCATTGCTTTGGAGAAGGGGATTTTGTTTATATTGAAATGGTGAGGTTTTTCTGGAATGGAAAGTTTTTCTGGTCTCATTTAAGTTCTTTTTATACTGAAGAGAGGTTGAATTTTTTGGATGATGAATATATGTTCTAATATAGCTGATACTATTTCTTTTAATATTATTTTTGTTTACTTTTTCAATTAAATTTGCTAATATTTAATCTTTTGAAGCTGATTCTGATCAGTATTATTGCATGTTTTAATAATTTAATAATAAAGAAGCAATGAAAAATCTAGCTATTGAAGTTGATTTCAATCTCTTATAGTTATATTTTGTAATATTTAACATTTAAAATGCAATTCTAATACTTAATATTGCATGTTTTAGTAAATTTATTACAAAATACATAAGGAATAATCTTACAAATCTGATCCAAATCATATACTGTTCATCCGAGAATTATGTCGTAAGTGTGGGGGAGGGATGCATTGTAATTTTTTTAAAGGTATTTTTTCTGTTCTTAGGTTCTATACATTACATTTATTAATTTTATTTTGAAAAATTCAGCGAATTTATTTTTCCACGCATCAAATGGTTAAAAAAATTGTTTTGATTATTTATTTGCAATTAGATGACATTAAGTTTTGCACTTTTATATAAATTTTATTATTATACTTATCAAAGGTAACTCAATATAAAGTTTTTCTTTTTTTCTGGCGGGATTTCTTCCCCTGCTCTGATTTTTGGAGAACTAATCTTTAAAACTGAATATTTCTTTGATCAATATAAGTATAGTTAATTTAAACTTAAAATCTTAATTTCAAAAGTAAATTATTGAAGTTAAAAATCAGGGTAAAAATTTTAATTGATTTGTTTGGGAAAATGTACAGTAAAAGTTTTTTTTTTCCTTTTGTAATAATTTTATTTGATTCTGTTGATAAAACTATAAATAACTTGTTGAAATTTTAGTTCTTTGTAATTTTGCCTGTTTAAATTTGATTGGAAGGAATACCTTTATAAAATAAATTAGTCAGTATTCTTTTAACAATATTTAAGCAACTATATTTAATTACGCTGTATCATTTCCATCATAAGTTGCTTCTAATTATTGATTTAGAGCATCAAGGTTTTTTTTAAGTTAAGTAATTTAGATATAAAAACAAAAAAAATTATATAAAATTTGCTGATAACTTAAATTTTTATGACAACTCTTTAATGATGCTTTTATCCGATAAAATGTCTTTTTTTTATTTGGCTATTATTTACTAATAAAGTCTATTGTTGATAGTCATATGCGCTGTTGGGATGTTTATAAAATATGATCATTTTCAGATCTGTTTTTTCTTTACTTAGTACCAACAATATTTGACTCATAATTAGGTTTATGATGGAGAAACTATTGACACACACAGTTATTGCTTACTGCAATGTAATCCTGAAATAAAAGGGAGTAGAGTATATCCCAAATTTTAAGGCTGTTTTTGCCATATGTATGAAAACACGGAGCATATTTTCAGACAGAAAAAATGTCTCAATTTTTATAAAAATTTGTGACATTGTAACTCATGCATATGCTTATTATATAGTGTTTTTAAAATTTCAAAATATTTATAAGCAATCAGTTTTTCCTTTTAATATGTAAAGGGATAGCTCATTTAGCATTACAGTATAAGAGAAAAAAATGTGAAACACATTTTATAAAAGAAAAATGTGTCAACTCTGATAAAAATGTGTAGTATGATAAAATAAGTGATTCTCTACAGGACAGTGGAACCAAAGTATAATATTAATGCTTGAGTACTTTTATACATCTGAAAAAATATTCCAAATTTGTGGGTCTTATTCTTTAACATTAGCTAAAGACTGCCTTAAAATGATACTATTTGCTTTTTAAAAATTAAAACGTGTGAATTGATTTTGATGCATTTTAAAATCTAGTTGGAATGCTGTGGTATTGAAGGTCCAAAAGACTGGGATATGAATGTATATTTCAATTGTTCAAGTGTTGACGTTGGAAGTAGAGAGGCCTGTGGAGTACCTTTTTCTTGTTGTAAACCTCAACCAAATGTAAGCAAATTTTATTTTGATACTTAGTTCATATTAAGTTATTTTTTATTACATATATAATAACTTGGAAATAGGTAGTTTTATGAGTTAATTGGTTCTGTAGTTAGAAAGTAGTTTTAAAAATATGCACCCTTTATAGAAAAGGAAACATGTATGATTTGGAATTTCTTATAATTAATATGGAAATTTAATCATTCTTGTCTTGCTCAAAATTTATCAAGATATCAGTTAACCCTCTCGCTGTGTAGTGCTATGTCTGCTACATGTACTTTGACCGTGAAAATTGAGGGATGTGCAGCAGAGGATTAAGAAGTGAAACATATGCCTAATATAAAATTGTCTTAGATAAAATGCATGTTTATTTTTAATTTTTTTTTGCTAATAATCTTTATATTTTTTTATAGGAAGTTATTAAAAATAAGCAGTGTGGGTATGATGTAAGAAAACAAGACTATGTAAGTTTTATATATATGACATAACATTTAATCCAATCAGAAATTCTTTTTGTTTTTTAAAATATTTTAAAGTATATGAAGATATGTTTTTTTATTCAAAATTTTTAAAGTGTAAATTACAAAATTTTAACCTGAAAAATACAGTATTTATTAAATTCTTATTTTGACTTGAGTATGCTTTTAAATGTTAGTAATATTTAATGTCATTTTCAAAAGTTTGTATCCTAAATTAATTTATGATTGAAGAATGTTTAACAATTGTTTCAGAAATATTAATTTTTTAATTACTTTAGAAAATTAAAGATATTATATGTTACAATTGTGTATTCTTAAGCTTTGCTTTCAAAAAAAAATTTCTTGCTTATATATAAATTTATTGAATTTTTTTAACTTTATTTTTTGGAAAAAATTAATTTTGATTTCCTTTTTGTGTGTGATTGATACATTTATTTAAAAAATTTTTGTTTTTGATGTATTATCTATATATTTTGATTGTTACAATTTTAGTTTTTTACAATGATTTTATTGGCCTAAAGATACTAACATCTATTAAAATTTTTGCTTGTATAATTTAAAGGTGATATATATCATTTGATAAAAACTAATACAAAGTCGTGAGAAAATGCTCGCTATTTTATGGTGTTACTAGTGTTTTTGCATGTCTACCAAAACCATGGATAAAGCTTAATATTTGAAAACTTTTAATTTTAATTACTTTTTTTGTCAAAAATTTTTTATTAACATGTAACAAATTCATTTTTAGGTTTGTCTTAGTGGATTATTTATAATTAATAAAAAATAATAACTTTTTTTATATTTGTATTTTCAAAATTTATCATTAATGTGCTTAATTATATGTAATGTTGTAGAAAAAATTTTAAAAACATTGTATTTTAATATTTTACTATCTTTTATGAGGAGCAAAATGAATTTATGTTTGCAATATTTAGTTTTTGTCTAATGAAATACTACTTTCTAAACATTCACATGATATCACCTTACTAAATTTCTGGTTCCTTTTTTGTATAAATAATTAAAATTTTAATGCTACCAGACAGGAGATAAGTCAACGGTGATCTACGAAAAAGGCTGCTTGAGAGCTGGTGAGGAATGGATAGAGGCTAATCTGGTACCGGTGGCGGGAGTTTCAGTTGGGGTTGCTGTGCTACAGGTAGCGCTCTTAACACTATCACAATTTTCTGCACTAACACAAAAAGCTTCTTGTAAATTGCACAAGTTTTATGGGCATTTTTATGTAATAGCAAATTATCGGTGTTTTCTTTTAAGCTGGTATATCTTGGTGATGTTACTCATTGTACTAAAATGTCAAATATAATCCTACATTACAAGACTTATCTTAGAGAAGAAAAAGTAATTGGTTAAATATATTTAATTTTTTGAAAGCATTGCTGCAATTTTAATACATTTTTCTCAGCAAGTCAACTAATGTAAGATTATATTATGGTTTACAATCTGCCATTAAAAAAATATTCCATAATGGGTTATGGTAAGTAGGGGTGTTAAAAATGAAACATTTGAGTGACATTAAATCATCTTCAGGAACGTGACAGGTCACGTGTGATCTTTGAGAAAGGTTGTGTACGTTCTGGTGAAGAATGGGCTGAAAAGAACCTTTTACCTTTAGCTGGATTTGTTCTGGCTGTAGCTTTTGCTCAGGTATGTACATATTGATGAAGTAAAAGTAAATAAATTGTATTTATATTTTTAAATAAAAATTATTAAATGTGAAAAAGAGGGGAAAATAACCTTTGAAAGCAAGGGTTCTCAACCCTTTTATTTTTCTAGTTGACTCCATGAGTCCTAGATTTAAGTATGGGGATATAATTTTAAGTTTGCATGTAAATGAAATACTTATTTGTAGGCTATTAACATATAATAATTAAACAATTTCTGTGTAACATTTTGAAATTTGAAAATTGTGATTGATAGAAAGCCTAAAATATTTTTACGTACAGAAACAGTGAAAAAAATAAGCATTTTCTGTGTGTATAAATTTATTCATATGATTATTAAATAGGTAGCCATACTGATAAGGTCCTTGTGGCTGATGCCTTGATATTATTATATCAGTATCTGACTCAAATTTATTACAGTTTGATGAAGCACACCTCTTTTAACTATATCAAATCGATTGTAATTTTTTGTTGTCAATTATGTTACTGATGGATTTTTTTCAAATTAGTTGATGCTGAAGTAATGATTACTTCTTTCAGAATTTGTTGTGGATAGAATTTTTTCCTGTTAACTATTGAAATAGGAGTATCTTACCACAAATTTTTACTTTTCTATGGCACCACTTTACTATTAAATTTCTTTATCATTGTTGTATCTTAAACCCCTTAATTTGTTATTGGCTCTTAAAGATAATTTTTTCTTGTGATGCTTCTTAAAGTTTTGTCATTGTTTCTTAACTCAACCAGAGGATGTTTCCTTCCATTCTAGGAAATTTTGTAAATTGCCTACAGTTAAAAAAAATGAGTTTTGATGGAGGATGTAATATATAATTAAGGATTTTCAACCAACTGTATTTTCTAGAGATTTTGATATGAGAGTAAAGACTATTTTTATTTTTTCCACACAAGCTTACTACAATTAGTAGTGATACCCTTTAAGATTTTGCCATTGGGGATTGTTTTTCTGAACAACATTTTCAACTCCTTTTAAAAATATTTTTTCCACTAGTTGGTTGGTAAATGCTAAGAGATTCAAGTTTTAACACTTCATAATCGTTATGTATTCTTTGAATAAAACATAATACCTCAGTAATATTTGAAACATTAATTAACTTATCCAAGGCATTTTGTTAGACAATGAAATTGAGATGTTCTGCTGTATCAAGATAGTCGAGCCACAGTGTTTTAAATTGATGTTTTTATGAAAATTAACTTTTGTCACATTTTCTCTGTTGTTGCACTTAAGCAATTCTTTATTAATTCATCATTAAATCAATCCCTTGCTCTACTGCTAAAGTAATGACACAAAAGCTAGCATGAGTTGCTTTTTTTTTTTTTTTTTTTTTTGCTTTCTCAAACAACAATTGCTGGGATTTCAATTGTATTTCAAAAATTCATATTTTTTTAATTACATATTTCCTGTCAATTTGGAGCAGTTCCAAGAATGTTTTTTCTCATCAAGATGTTTTATATTGTATTCTTTAAGGAATAATATTGTTTCATTGCAAAGTAAATGCCTTAATTAAGACTTATTACTTATCTCCATAAAAAATATTGATATATCTTATTTCTCTTAAAATGTTCTTTTGTTTATTTTCAATATTCATAGGTTTCCATACAAAAAAGAATATAACTTCAAATCATAGTAATGGTAATTAATACAATTATGTTATGCTTTCCAAATCATATTTGTTATTCCAAAGTTATAATTTGGATTTGTCCAACTCTGGCTTATTTCCTGTATTTTTACTATGTTAACCTCAGTGGGTAGAACATAGTTGAAAATATTTAAAAATAGTTAGATCTTCCAGATAAGTAATTATGCTGCAGAACTTTACCAAAACATGCTCTATATACACTACTGGCTACAAGATGGCATTTTATACTTTGATAATCAGCATGGTAATCTAATGGTTTGATAATAATCTAATGGTTTCATATTATTCTATTGCTCTGTAAGATAGCTGTGCCACGTGTCCTTTTCCATTGGCAGTACTGCTAGACATTTAGTACAGTTGTAATGCACAACCTTACCAGATCAGAGATAACAATCTGTTATTTCGGCCTCAGTGCCTCAGCCACTCCTTTGCAATACAATTTGCCTATTAGTTACCCCTGAAGTGAAAATTTACATGCAATTAAAACTTTGTTTTGTCTTGGCCCTCAGGAGTTTGCGGAGAAGTCAGTGCGTCCCTGAGGCTGAAAAGTTTGGGAATTCTTGCTCAAAAAGATTTAAATTTTGTTTGAGTCATTCACTTTTTAGCAGAAATAATTTTGAAAGTGAGGCATATGTTCCAATTGTAAAAGAAAATTCACTTTTCGAATTCTCTCTTCCACCTCCTCCGTAATTCTAATACTAAATTTTTAATAATATTTTTGTAAAAGAATTAAAAACTTTCAATAAAACTGAAATATTCTAAGCAAAAAGTCAAAACACCATTTCATTAAGTATTTCCAGTTTTTGTTTTACATATCATACATTTATTTTTTCCCCTTTAAAATTAATTTATTTTGAAAAATAACTCAGTAATTTTCTTTTAACTTTTGAGTGTAGTCTTCACTTTCTGAGTTCATGCAGTGGATGAAAATAAAGTTCTGAAGAAAATAAACCTAATTTAAGTGTCATCCTTGTGGTGTGGCTTCACTTCAAACATACAATATCTATCAGCAATAGCTTTTATATAGCTTTAAAATGCAATATTAGTAATCAGTTAAAATAATCGCCTATGAAAAGAAATGTGCATTTTAATGTTTTAAAAGAGGCAATATTAGTTTTTAAGAGCATATAGTTAATTATAGCTTAAAGTAAAATAATTTTCATTTGTGAATTACAAATTGTATCAATTTAAACATTTTCTTTAATACATATATTTAATTTGAAAGTTTTTATTGGTAGTTTTTTAAAGGTCGCTGCTTCAAAATAACTGTTGCTTTAAAGTATCTTAAATATTTACTTTTTATCAATAGCATGATATTTTAGGTAGGTTTGATAGAACTATATGCTACTACTTTTATTCGATGTGAAAGTTGTTACTTTTATATTTATTTATGAGTATTTTTTTATTGTTGTAACACATCATTGAAATTCATCAACAAGGTGTATTTTCCTTTCTGGAGTTGTTTTTATAATACAACTGCACCAATATGTGTGAGTCACAGAGATAATAAAATAGAATCTGGTTGGAAAATATTATATTTATAGCCAATGAAATGTATTGGTCTGTATGCAGAAAGAATTATTTTTAAATTTGTCTTAATATGTCAATGATTTGCAATTGATTTAGATATCTTTGAGTATTAGAATCTTTCATGTTAGGTACTCTGTGATTTTCAAAAGTTAAGGTACAACCTGTTTTTTGTCTAATTTTAAAATCAATGAACATAGAAACAAGAAAATTTAGAAGAAATGTGCGCAAAATAATTTTTTATTAAATATGCCCCCAAATTCTGCATAACATGCTAATACAAACATGATTAACATAAAAAAGTACTTAATGGGAAAAGTCCATTCTTGGAAAAAGCAGTACATTACAGTTTTATGTGACAAAATATGGAAAAATTACAAAAATGGACTCTGATAAGGAATATATTTACACCTAACTACAATGCATTGGCAGCATTAATTTTTTCTTAATTTAACAGACACTAAAATAAGAAGCAAAGACCAAACACAGAGTAATCCTTGTTCCAGCTCACATATTGACTTTAGAGGATCTTGCTTCTCTACTTTAGTAGCCTTAAATATGCTCTATTGAATACAAATCTGGGGATTGGGTTGGCCATTTCATTCATTTCAAACTGTGATCCTCAAAATGGCACAGTGAGGTTTTTTCATCCATCAAAATGAATTCATAACAAAAAACAGCAGTCTGCCTGTCACCTTAACATATTGGGTAAACGACTTCTTGATTTTGCTAGAATCTCTTGGATATTGTCATTGAAATTACCCACAACTATTCAAGATCAACAATCCTGCTCAATGCGTATACACAAATTTTTGAAAGCTTGATTTTTTTGCTTCAGTGTCCATTTCTTTAAAATAAGAGTGATGGCTATCTTTTTTGGAATTAATTTCCTTCAAGTTTACTATCCTTCACAATAACTGTTGATTTTATTGCTTCTACCATATTTTTTTAATGATAAACTTTGACAAATATTTTCTACCTTAACTTTGGGAATCCAGTGCACTGCAAGGTAACCTTTATTAACAGAGTGCTTAAGATCTGCATATGGTAATCTACATGATATTTATGTTTGCAAAATTTATGAAAGGATCAAGCAGCAAACTGTTTCAATAGATAGCACCTCGATCTATCAATAAATCTAAGTGCCAAGTTAAGGTTTTTTTCTTTATATTTAAGCAAACTTTAACACTTTAAATTTAAATTACAATAAATTTTTTAAAGTTAACATATGGTTTACAATATTTTCGTTTGTTATTTAATGGATTTCTTTAGAACTGCATTAGTTGAAGTTACTTGGCCAGTGTTATTCTGCCAAGTTCTTGGTTCAAATCCAGAATAATAATTTAATGAAACCTAATACATTATTGAAAAATAAGGATAGATTTATTAAAATTGGATTTTGCATTGATAGTTGATTATATGCATTCTTATAAATGTTTAAATTTTATAGACAGCATTTCATAATGTATAATGCTTATGAATATAACTGTAATGTTAAAGTTCTGCAATTTAAAAAGTATATAACAAACTATTATACAAAATTAGTCTCTCTAATCTATTGTAGTAGTGCAACTCTTAGATGGTAAAATGGATTTTTGTAGGATATTTCTATATAAAGATTGAAAATTCTTGAGTAATGATTAAACAATAATTTAAATAGTTAAATTATACAATAAAATATTTTTATCTATATGATAAACAGTTAAGATGTCTTTTTTTTTTAAAAAAAAAGTGAAATTAAATATTAACTATATAATGTACTGTCAATTTTTTCCATTTTATTCTGAAAACATTTCAAAATTGTTTTACTAACATAAAATTTCTTTCATTTTAGATTCTTGGCATTTGTTTTGCACAAAATTTGCGAGCTGACATATTTGCCCAGAAAGCGAAGTGGCACTGACAAATAATGTCAGCTAGGTCTCACCACCTGTGCTGACATAAAACCAAGAATGCAATCATTGTTACTTTTTTATAAAGAATCCAATGAATATTTGAGAGTTGTGCAAAATCAGGCATAACCTCTCAAGTTTAGGTATTTATAAGCTATACTTGACACTTTTGGTCAAGTTTTACCGCATACAATTGCTTATGCATGTAGAATCATGTGAATCACTATTCATGTCTTGAGAAAGAACTTACAGTTCAATGCTGCAGAATGATTATATGCCAATTTTCATCCTACAGAGATGTTTTGTCATATGTCGATTTCAGTATCTATTTATAGATCTTAAAGACCACATTTCAACATTTATTGCCTGACTTTTTTCCTGAATTTATATAAACATGTGGATTTTGATATTTCTAAGCTGTTGTAAGGGTGAATTACAAATTGTGTTCACATATAGTGCTTTGGATCTAGCAGATAGTTTTTTTTCTTGGATTTATCATAAATCAATCCAAACCTTATATAAGTTTTTATTTATATGAAGTATTTCTTTTGCATGTATAGCTTTTTGTGATCTGCTTTTCATATGGGACATTTTAGAATATGTTGCTTTTTTTCATTTTTATATGAGTTTTGCTATCCTCTAGATACATGTATTATATTTATTTAATCATATAATATTGTGTTACTTTTGAATGTGTTTTAGAAAGTCAGTGTGAATGTTTATATACTTTAAGAATGAATTTATTTAGTCATTCAAATATCTTACTGATATAACTTTCTTTATATGTATTTCACTTATGTTCATATTTAAGAAGAAAAACTATGCATATATATCTTTTGCATTAAGTTAATACTTATATTGAATTTAAATTGTTTTTCATGTCCACTCCATGCTTTTATCATTAGATAAAAATATTTAACTTATTATTGGGCAAAAGGATTAGATAAACAAAAAATATTAGATAATTTAGAAAGTTGATTACACATCACTAGTTACATAATTAAAGTATAAAAGTCAGGGATGAATGAGAATATTTTTATGTTAAAAATCAAATTTTTGTCACTGCCATTTTCAATGTATACACTGCTTCTAGATTTAGTTTGTATAACTTTAAAATTTTCTTATTATTTTAAATTTCAGTGTTAATTATGTATTATAAATTGTTAATCTCCAAAATTGAAATTTTCAATCTCTTCCACAAATGCTCCTGATTTAATTAATGTATTTAATCTTAGAATTATTTTGTTTCCTATACTTATTAAATTAATAATACAAAGACATGTTTTGATATTTTGTACTTCCGTGGAAATGGAAGTACAAAGTTAGGAAACATATATAAAACCTTTTAACATTTTAAACATACCATCTTTTTTATTGGTTTAAATATTGACTTTTAATTACATCTGTTGGAACTTTTTTGAAAAACAAGATAAGATCTGAATTTCATCCCTTCTTCAAATTGCATACTATCTTGTCCTGCTTAATATGAATTGTTACATTATATTACACATTTCTATTTTTTGTACGCCAATATTTATTTGAAGTAAATATTTTAAACTTTACACATTTATAAACAACAATGTATTTGTAGTTTACTTAGTTATATATATGTATGTGAATGTGTATGGAATGTTGTAGTTAAATTTAGAAAGTTTCAAAGTATGTTAGAGAGATCTGTAAATATGTGGATGTATATATGTGTTACAGAGTTATATAAAAATGTATAAGTGCAATTTGTCATCACATTGCTTAATAGAGGGCACACTTAGAAATAGAAGTTTCAGTGAATAACTAGAACTATCCAATGTAAAACAAGCATTTGCACATTATGTATTTAGAAAATTTTATTGTAAACACTGGTTATGATTTGAAAAATATTATTGTTAAATAGTTAATCAAATAGAAGTATCTCAAAATGTGTTGGTTTTTAGTTATACAAATCTATAATATGAAATTATATAATTATGAAATTTTAAGAGGTTAATCACATAAAAAGAATCAAATACTACTTTTTTAAAAATGATTTCTGACATATTTTTTTTTAAATAATTGTTCGATCTTTTTTCATGTTTATAATTTTTAATGAAGTAGTTCCTTGATGTGCTAAATTTAAATTGTCAAATTCTTTTCACTAAATTTGAGAAGCATATCAACAAATTCTATTCCTAAGATATTGATTGATAGAACAGTAAAGTGGTATTGATTCAAATTTCAATAATAATTTTAAAAAATTATTTTAGTATTAAAAAAACTGAGTTTGAATGAACTGACTTTGAAAACTGAATTTGTTGAACAATTTGCAAGTTGTATCTTTCAAATGAACATTCCTGTTATAATAACTGATAATTTCAATTAACAAATATAGGGATGAACTGTACTAAAAAAATATTCATAGGAATGTGCAATTATAAACATTTTCTTGTTAACTATGCTATTTGACTACTTAATTTTTATCTATTAAATCACCAATTTACCTTCACTTTTTTTATCTGTATTTTAATGTCATACATCTCTGTAATCAGTAGATTTAAAATTCATTACTGCAATATGAGCTTTCATACTAATTAAACAAGGTTGTTAAATCTGCATAATATTGAACTTTAATGACAAAGTAAAGTGTAATAGATTATGAGCTGAGAAAAAGAATAGATGTTTACTTTTAAAATTTTATAGCAGATTATTTTTCTTGTTATCTAGATAATGCAATAAATTCTTATTCATTTAACATAAGCTTTAAAAAAAAGTATTTTTTGTACACCATTTAAATGTTAGACTCTATACATTTTGCAGTAGATATTTTGTAAGGTATAAGTTTTTTTCTGGTACTATATGATTGAGTTTTTTATTTCTTTTTTATCTTATACAGTAATATATCTTTTGTAAATATTATAGTAATGTGTGTTAATTTGATTTAACAAAATAATTTTAAAATGTGTTCTGTAACTGCTAATGTTTACATTTTTTTTTTCTTTATTTGAGAATGTTTTGATTTATTTTTTATTGAGATTATTTAGATTTTACGTATATAAGTCAATTTTCTTTAAATGGGATTCCTGAATAATTATCCAATTATTTTATTTGGTATACTTAAAACATCGAAGTATTTTTGTGGGACTATTTTTTTCCTTGCTGTTTTCATCTTGGAATATTGTCCTTATTCATTTGTTATATTTACTGAATTTGAAAGAAAGTTATTGTTTTAAAGACCAACAAAAATTTTATGATTCTATTTTCTTGTATATTTTACCTATACAATTTTGTTCTGTTTTTTAATGAGATTTATGTGGTTTTTTTTTTATTTTTCAAAGATAGGTCATAGTTTAATGTTTTTCTTGATTTCATTTGAGAAATTTAGTTAATTTTTTTCAATTTTGTTTTTAAATTTTATTTCACTAGCTCTTTTCTATGTATGTAGGATTTAACTTTTATAAATTATGTAAAGGTTATTATTTTGGGGTTATTCTTTATCCTAATTTTTATTTTCTTTGTTTATGCATTAAAAAAATGTATGGAGCTTTTTTGATATTTGTAAATTGCTCTTAAAGAAGAATACTTGTGGATTGAGAAAAATTTGTCAAAGGTAGGCATTTTGTTGCAATATGTGTTTTTCTGTATTCTTGATGATATTGTTTAAAATGTAGTAATTTCTGTTCAAAATATTTAAATCTATAGATAAATTTTAGAATACTTTTCTTATCATCTTGACTAGTCAGTCCCAAGTCAAAATAGTAAATTAATTTGGAATATATTTACTAAAAAATATATTGATGTATAGTTTATTGCATCTCTTGTTTTGCATATTTGAAATTATTTTCAAATATGTATTAGTTAACATCTTTCATCAAGGAAATATGCAATTTTACTTTTTTTGTGTGTAAGGACTGGTGCTGTTCAAAAGAACTGAATTTTTTAAGAAAATACAGAGAAAAATATAATTCTGTAAATATTTTATTTATTTGAAGCTATTTAGTTTTTTCAAACTACTGTGTGGCAAATAAAGTTTTATTGACTCTTGTATAAAATAGAAACATTTTTATTTTCTGCACTTTATTTAGATCTAGGTTAGTTCTTGTAGTCAGTTTTACATTTGTAAGGTTACCAACCAGTGAACTCTTACTAAATATTTGTATTTTTTTCCCCTTTGTGTTTTCTAAGTCTAGTTCGTGTTGATATTTTTTTTAAAAAAAATGCTCAGCATTTTCCAGTACACAATTAATTTTTTCTTAAGTTATAGTGAATTTGTTTAACATGACAATAGTATATAATATAGGGATTATTTTTTATGTAACCATTATTTTAATGTAATTATAGTCAAATTACGATATCAATAATTTTTGTAAATAATTTTTCAAATTTGTGCTAAAGTTAAAACAATATAATACTAAAGGGGTGATTATGCTAAAAAGGTTACCTTTTGAAATTCACAAACAAGACTTACTTAATCGAATATTTCTATATTCTGGAAATTTTTTACACCAAATTAGGTGTTATTTTATTAAGAGCTCATTAGCTTGAATATAAATTACAAAATTCTTCAACTCCAATCGAACTTGTAATATAGTGTGCCTAAGTTTTTTGTGCAGCTCTAAGAAACTTATAAACTTATCAACTTATGTATTTAAATTTAATAGTATCTGTAATGAAGCAAATTTTATTTTATCGAATTAAAAATGTTGTGCCCTCTAAACTGGTTTCATAAACATCTTCTTTGTAATAAATGTACCCACCCGTCATCTTTTTTTTTTGTTAAAAATGTGAATACTGAAAATTTTTATGAAGCAATATCAAGTATTAAATTCTTCAGTTGGTAACCTTACACATTAATTAATGATATTCAAATGTTGCAGAGTTCAATCTTTTTAAGTTTAATATATATTGTAGAATTTTTATGCATACAAAGTTGTTATATGAATCTATGTACTTCCTTTTTAATCTGCATATTAATGTAATATTTTATGTGAATTTTAGCAAAATCAAATCAGTAAAAACACTGTATGTTGTAGTTAAATCAATGTATCCTTTTTAAGCACAAGCTAGTATTGAAGTTCCTATCCTAGCATTTAAAATGCCTTTAAAGAATTTTTCTGGTGGTTTCTTGCTACTTTTCCGTTATCACAAATTTTACTTCTCTTATATGAATATTATAGGTGCCCTTTTAACTGGTCTCAGATTAACTGGCTGCCTGATTGTTGTAGCAAGTAATTCTGTTTATAGATCTCTTTCCGAAAATTTATTTTTTGTAATATATTAATGTTTCGTCTATGCATAAAATTACATTACAAAAGGACCAAGATATTTTAAAAAACAACTATAAAAAGTTATATATAATATGATACTAATACATATATAAATAATAAATATGCATTGTAGCATAACAATACATATGTTTCGTAAATTTAAAAGTAATTTTTATTCTTAAAGATACATAGGAAGATTTTGTTTGTCCTGAAAGAAACTATTCTATATTTTTTTATTCTTTTCTAATGCCACTTCTAACAATATCTGGACCCAACTAACTGTACTGTGATTTAGAGCCTACATTTTATTGAAGAAAATAATGTGATTTTAATGATTTTTCGTTGATATTATTGAAAGAGATTTTTCCCTTTTTACAAATGTATGAATATTCTGATGTTTTTTATCAACCTCAGGAATTCATGATTAAAAGGGAGGGGAAACTTTGACTCCATGCTATACAGTATCTTCATTTTTTGAACTGTTTAGGAGATGCAATATTCTTTTGTTTTCTTTAAAAAATGCTGTAAATATGTTTATCTTTGTTTTTAATTATATATATATATTTATGTTCCTCTCATGAAGAAATAAATTTTTTACCACATTATTTAATTGAAATAACCATTTAATTTTTCAGCCAGCGGTTCAGCTATGCCCCCTTACAATCACATTCTTATCATTGATATCCATAATACTTGCAAGAAGTGTAATGGAGATTTTTAATCTTAAAATGATATCCATGGCAAATGTGTTTCATGGGATTGTGGTCTGTTGAGAGGGCAACTATTATACATCTATTTTTTGAATTTAAGAACCCTAATAGTTCACTGTTTTATCTTTTAATCGTATTAGCTTAATTATTTACTCAATGTGTATCTGTGTCAAAATATTATTGTACTCTAAAGTAGGGTCTTCAACCTATGGCTGATGGCATTTAAGTGGCCCCTCATTTGAATTTGGGGCAATGTGGAAAAAAATTGCCTAATCTGCTTTTTGTTGTAAAAAACGTTCTTTTTCTGTTTTTTTTTAAATATATAAAATGCTTCACTGATGTGTTTGAATCCATTTGAGGTAAAATTTTCTGTTGATGACGAATTTTTCAAAAATTTCATTTTGTTTTAAATAATAATATTGGACTATATATACGTATATGCATAAAGTCTCAGAAATTTTTGGAGAAAAGGTAGACTCTTGATCTGTAACAGGCAGTATTTTTTTTTTGGACAGTCGTGTGGTCTACGAATCATAAATTTATTAATTTGGCCCCCTCCAGCGTGAAAAGTTGAAGACCCCTATTCTAAACCATGTATTCATTTTTAATTATATTCTACTCGAAGAGCTGTTAAATAATGACTTTTGATTCTATTTCTACATTTTTCATACAATAACTGTATGCATGTGATGGAAAAATAATTGTTTCCTTTCCTTTAGGTTTTTTTTAATTGCTATTAATTTTCTGTGTGTAAGTTATTGATATAAGTAATAAATTGAAAACATGATTATTTTTCAGTTGTAATTTGCTGTATTTCTTTTTATTATTGCACTTTACTGTTATCTGAAGTTTAGTTAGGAAAGCCTCATGAGAGAGAGAGAAAGCTTTCATGTTTATACTTTGTAATTAATGTGATTTTATTGATGTGTTGAATTTATGTGTCATCATCCCATTGTGTTTTAAATGTATCAGATATGTACATAAAAGTCGTTTACACTGTATCAGAAAGAACAAAACTCAGATGCTCCTGTGTTATAATACGCTGTGTTTCTGAGCTTTTTACATTTTTGAGTAGAGTTGACTTTTATATATGAAAAATAAATAGTTTTTTTGATACAATGTTTGTACAAATTCTTCAGTTTCCTGTTATGCTTATTCAACCCGATTTTTAGCTGTGAATTCCTATTTTATTTCACAAAAAGTAAAATAATGCTTTTTAAACTTTTATCACTTTAATACTGATTGTTAACAGATTATCTTCTTGGTAGAGATGGGTAAATAGTGAAAAACAATAAAAATTTATTACTACAGTTGTCTTTACTTACGTGTAACTGATAATAAATAACAGAAATTCAGAAATGATTTAAAACATTTGTTTCCAATTATTTAAAATAAAAAAGAAATATTTAAAGATTCATTAGTTTCTAATGCTACATAAGTAATTTCTTTCGGATTGAAGAATGTTTCAAAATAGATAATGCTACTTCCTTCACTATCCTATAAAAAAATAGCACATTTTATTATACCATACATTTCAATTTGAATCAGTCCATTTTTTCTTGTATAAAAATTATTCCATTTACTATTATGTTAATTTAAACAAATATTTTACTTTATTTTTGGAAACAAAACGCACATGATGTACCGTAAAATCCGGCGTATTACGTGCACTTTTAACACAAAAAATAATATCGAAATTTTAGGATGCGCGTTATACTCCGGGTATAAAAATGAGAGCCTGAAAAAAGATGAGCATAGAAAAAATTTTTAGACTTTGCGTACATATTGAAATACTGTTTGTTTAAAAGATATGACATCCTTATGAGCTTAAATGTGTGTGGCTGTAGTTTTAGAAATTACTATGTTTAAAGTTGAGAATACCTCGAATAAATAACTTCAACATAAGAATATTGCGCACGTACATTTCAATTTCTCTCTTTAAAAAAATGTGTGCGTGTTATACGGCGAATATACCTAAAAATTACGGCTTGAATGTATGGTGCGCGTTATACGCCGGATGAATGGGTGAATATTAACGTCGCACTGTTCAGCTACACGAGGGCTTTTAGCGACGGACCACACCAATGGGAGGACATTAACATGCATCACTTCCCTGCATGGCGGGTCTTTAGTGGTACTGGGCTCGAACTCGTGACATGCTAGCCACGTTTCGATACCTTGACCACTGGGCTACCGCGTTTTTCTGCAAAGCAATATTTTTGTAAATAAAAAACAATTTCTGTAATTCCCAAAATTGCTTTTGAAATTTTACATTTAATATAATTTTGTATGATCTTAAGAATTTCAAAAAATATGTATTATTGGAAAATTTGCCCAGTTTTATGTAGCTTAATATGTGCATAAAATTCTAATAAAATCTACGATGTTCACATTTCATATTAGAAATTTTTTAAAAATATTTTGAATACATTAAAGAAAATCCTTTTATGCCCTTAATATAAGAGGCGACTCTTTTTTGATTATTAGAAATCTTCCTTCTAGTTAATGTTTTTGAGAATATTAAAAAGCTTTTAAACTTAACCATTAAACGAAAGTACGTTCCCCCCAAGCGTAGTTAAATAACTTAATTATTTACTTCATCAAAATTAAAAAAAGACGTTTATATATATATATAATTAAAAGTACAACAATGTTATATAAATCAAAAATAAGTTTAAAAAGAGCAATTACGACAGAAAATATGAACATCTGAGTAAACTGGAAGAATATTTTTGGTACTTTACAAAGTTTCTTCGGCGCAGATGATAAAGTCGCCAAAAATGATATAACCGAAGCCAAACGGAATATTTCCTCTGGTAAACTTTTACCTCCACATTTTCAAAATAAAAATCGCGGTCTTTTCTTATCTCATTTACGTCTTTTTCATAATAGATGAAAAACCATTGGGAGCTAAGATCAACATTTTTTATGTGCCGTCGCCAATAAAGCCTGCTAGGCAAAATTTGTGCCAGCGATACGGAAAAGTGTCTTATTTTTTGATAAAACCTTAGTTTTCCACACTTTGGGATTGAAAAATGACGCCAAAAGCTATTTTCCTCTATTGGACCTGATTTTGGTCGCATTAGCTTCAATAGTGAATTCGATTCATGAGATAAACAAGGATGTGGATTAAAATGGGATTCAACCAAAAAGTCTCGTTTAAACATGTAAACAAAAAAAAAATGAATGTTTTATATTAAAGTTTCAATATTGGTTCAAGAAAAAATATTTTTACTTAAATCAATCCAAAGTGTGAACTAAGGAAATATTTTCAAAATAAATAAATTTATAAAAGATTTTGGCCTTTTTTTTTTTTTTTTTTTTTTTTTGGAATAGATTCAGTTATATTTTGATTTGTTATCTACATTAAAATTCTCAATGTTCTGAGCGAGGGGGGAAACTGTTTTTATATATAGACACATGCCCGTTAACGTTGACAAAAAAATGTACTGTTATCTCTCAAGCTTTCAAGACAGATAGTGTATACCTAGACCAGGGGTACTCAACCTTTCTTTTTGCCGGGCCGCATACATATGTTAGCTATTTCGGACGGGCCGTATACATAGGATGGCTATTTCACGCGGGCCGCAACATGCATATGAATGGACGGGGGAGAGAAAGGCTTTAAGACGAAGATAACATAAAATTTAGAATGTGGAAATTGATTAAAATATTAAAACTCCTATTTTGTCTTTTTTAATTATTATTTATTTTATTTTTGTAACTAAATTTTTCTTAATTGGAAGCATTTAAGAACCACTCTTTTGCAATTTCTGCATCAGTAAGCGGTTTCATATGATTACCAATAATATAACTAAGTTCATAGGATGCCTTTGTTACCGCTGTGACATTACCACTGACAAAACATATTTTGCTGCTGTAAAGATTATTCAAAAAAGCCTATTTATCACCCTTTAAAAGAGATATTTGAGGAAAGGTGTCATTAAATGATTCCTGTTCATTGGTACATTTTAAATGCAACACTTTCGTGACAAATCAAACAATTACTGAGAACCATGCTTGTTTTTCAATACAACATAATCAACTTCCCAATCGTCTTGAAACAATCTATTTTCTTCGAATATTTTTCCCTTGCAAGATATTAAAGATAGTTGAAAATTAGTTCCACTCATAAAATGGTCGCTACTCCACTGTTGTCTATTATCACTAATAAGAAATATATATATATATCCGCATTCATACGACATCGGCAGCAAAAAGCAAAATTGATCTGTCTGATTTTTTAACAAAGAATTTCCCGCCAAATTTTCATAAATAAATGAATTTCTCAGAGCAATGGGCAACTTACAAAGGCCCGGTGGGCCGATGGTTGAGTATCGCTGACCTAGACGATGGGAAATCACATAGGAATGCGTGTTCGGAAACGTTTTCCTGGAGCGATAGTGACGATACAAAACGCAAGAAAGACAGGACAAGAATAAGAGAAAACATGTTTATAATTCTTAGTATAGCAAAATGTTGGGAAGTCTTTAGTTGGTATATGCGATAAATGGCGCTACATAAACCAAAGTATCAGATGACGGTGCATGTGCTCAAGTAGTTTTTGAAACCAAGCTCGCTTGCCGACAGAGTGGTAACGGAGGGCACGTTACATGAAAGGTGAGCTTGCTGATATGCATCTGGGATACAGGGCCCCTGATTGCAATAGACGAGCCGCACAGCGGATATAAACTCCACTTCACCCCCAGAAGGCAAACTACCAACCATGCCTTCCTTGCATGCTTGCACCAGAGATGGTTCGAGAAAAGGATCTTCATCGTGGACACACAAGAATGTGAGCAAAGAGTAAGAATGCCAAACAGCGAGGAGCTTGTCCTCGATCTGATGTAGAACAATTCAAGTATTAGTGTAATGGCTATAGCCAGTCATGTCGGGATTCCCAATATATCTGAATGATCTTGCATAGAAACGACTTTCACGCCTGTCGCCTCGACATGCACTCTTATTGTCCCTTTAGCGTTCTTTCCTTTTTGAAGTGATAACTTCTATTGGCGTGTTTTGCTAGAGAGTGAACTTGACTGAAAGTCATGGTCGGGAATGTAATGCTAATTCGGCTTTTTCAGGCTTCAGTCGGATACCACACCTCTAAAAAGGAAAGGAGGGACGTTTCCCCCCACCACTCTAAAACGCGCTTTGTCCCCCCACCAATAGGCAGTAAAAGTAAAGTTCCTAGCTTCGATCTAAGAGTGCCCCCCCACGCCACCTCTTTCTACTAAAATGAATGAGGGGTTAATTTTAATTCTAGTTAAAGCATGAAAATGAAACGTAATATTTTTAAAAAATAGGCTTAGAGAGAAAGAAAAATCTTACACTAGAGTTTCACATAAAATGTAGAAAAGGCCAAATTTTTATAATACTAAGTAAATAATATAATTATCATTAGCAATATTTCAGTGATCGTAAGAATAAAAATATATTTTACTAAGCGAATCGGAATAACAATGAACAAATTGTTCCATTAATCACATTACTTAAATATACTTTGATTCTAAAAAGAAAATGAAAACAATTAAAATTTTAAAATAACAAAATTAAGTATACAGGTATTAAGAAAAAGTTAAATATAATAATTTAAATACAAGAAAACAAAATATAATTAAGAAGACTTTCCTTGCAGCAGCACCGGATATATTTGTACAAAACTGCCATACAATGATAAAAGACCTAGTATAAGCCAGAGATTATGTGATATAAATCTTCTGATGAAATTCCTTTTTAGGTTTTGACCTAAATTCCTCTCTTCCCAATCAACTTACCTGTTTTACTCTCCCTTTGCTTAAATTAATTCATACATAGAATTGAATATTATTAAATTACAACCAAAATTCACAAAACCGGATCGGGTTTTCTGAACAGATTGTTATGATTTTAAGTAGGAATTTTAAAGTAGATTTTTTAAAAGACAAATCAAAACACTTAGCTGATTTTTTTAAAATCAAAATTCAATTTAATTATGTCAAATGATCCAAATGAAGCACGAGGATGTACGGAACAACGCTTGATGGAGTTTTTTTTATATATATTTAAATAAAATTTTGAATCTAAAGTATTTATAACCTATTTCAGCTACCATAAACCT
The DNA here is from genome assembly GCA_019973935.1 of Trichonephila clavipes. NCBI lineage: Eukaryota > Metazoa > Arthropoda > Arachnida > Araneae > Nephilidae > Trichonephila > Trichonephila clavipes. Next base: position 106,760 of record BMAU01008397.1, read on the forward strand.
ATTGTTTCCTGCTTAGAATTAATTCCCAAATATGATTGTATATTTAGCAAAAAATATTATTTTATGAGTTCAGACATATGAATAAATAATTTTGTAGGGCAATACTAATATATATCCTCTTGTTTTTTATTCACCTAACTAATCTCTGGAATAACATTACAAAATTTGAAGTTAGCACATCTACCGTGTGGTCATAATAAGCACACACACTTTTTTCTTTCTTTCTTTTTTTTTTTTTTTTTTTTTTTTTTTGAATTTACTTCTTAAAAATCGATTCTCATATAACGCCCCCGGTATGGAAATATTATGAGGAGTGAAATTTGTACAAGCGTTAACACACACACACGAAGTGTTACGCTATGCTCTGCGCATGCGCCAAGTTACTGTCGGAAGGAAGGACTACTTTTTCACAGTGGCATAGCGTGGGCTTTCGCCGCCTGGGGTCGATCGGAAATTTCTCGCATCTATTTTAATTATTAGCCAAGAAAATTAGTAAAAGTAAAAAAAAAATCAGCTTAAAATTTTTTTTATTGAATAAAAATGCACTTTTCGTGTCTTTTTTCATAGCAAAATCTTTTATACAACTGTCAATATCAATTTGTGTGTCATGTTTAATTGCCAGAATTGCTAAATTTATTGGCCTTAACGTGGATATAATTGATCTGAGATAATTTTTGATTAATTTTAATCTAGAGAAGCTTATCTCGCCACTTTCATTACTGATGTCAGATGTTAAAAAAAATTTCAATAATATGAAAATGTTTGGTAAGCATCTTCAAGTTTGGATTCAATTATATGTTTTAATAAGCCCACAGAGAGCCGAACCTAATGAGTTATTTTTTATAGCCTGGGTTTGTTGCACCTACGAAAGCTTGTAGACGTGCGCGCTAAAGTTGGAATTCTTCTTTATTAATGTCTTGAAGAGCTTGGTTTACGTTAAGTTCGTCCATGTTCAATATCACTTCATGCTTTAAAAAAGCAAATTTTTACGCTAGATTCTGCAACTGTTGGAATCTTTCTCGAATTCCATCAGTTATTCTGTCTTTTGAAGAAAACATTGTTCACCTCAAGTCATCTTCGTACGATATAACGAACATATTTACTTTCGTCGCCTAATATATGTTTCCTCCTGATTCGTCTTGGGGGTTCAAAAGAAATTTCAAGCTCTTCACATAAACTTTTAGCATATATTAAAGCGTCATCCACGAATTCCTCTCATTTTGATTCGAATACGGTCTGTAAAGCACGTATTTTTTTAGCACATTGATGGATATTTAGTCCCTCTGTTTGTAAATAATTTTGTGTGTGTGTGTGAGCCTCATTGACTTCACACAGTACCAGTTGCCAGACGCCTAATTAACATAAAAACGAATGCGATTGCACAGCGACTAATAAACTTTTCCTACGTCTGTGCGTGTATTAAAGCTTTCACTCGTTTCCGTCAGTTTCGTCACGCGGGCGCGATTTGGATTTTGAAATATTTTTTGAATTTAAATACCGTGGTGCTCGCCGCCGACCCTTTTCGTATGCCACCCGGGGCCATGCATCCCTCTGCAACCCCACGCTACGCCACTGCTTTTTGTCCTTTTTAAAATAACGATCATTCTTTTATTACCGAAATCAGACAAAAAATAATTACAGATTCGAAAAGATCACTTACTTCGCCACGATACGGCATAATTTTTTTTAGAAAATAATGAAATTCTGTATTTTTTACGATTTTTTTCTAAAAGGAGTCAATATCGATGCCTTTTTATGAAAAGAGTTTTTCAATCGTTCTGTACAGATTTTTTTACTATTGTAATGCTCTGAAAATTCTGTACTAAATTCTGTACTAAAATAGTTCATACTTTGTCCTTTTAGAATTAGTAATTTAAAGAATTAAAAAATGCCGAAAACTTTTATTTTCCGATTTTTCAAAAAAATACTCAAAGTTCTAACTAAACATTTAATAACTTTGTTATTTATAAAAATAATAACACATGTAACCTTTTTCAAAGAGTCAAATCATGCTATCCGTGTTTTGCTCAAAGATTGAAAAAATTGCCGATTTAAAAACACTTTTTTATGTTTTTCGTCTAATACCCTTTTTACAAAAAATCATTCATGCAATTTTTTTCTTAAATGTTTTGTTCAAAAATTACCATTACTTGTTATTTATGTGGGAAATTTGGAAAGAATATTTTAAAAACTAAGCCTTCAAAAAAAAAAAACTTTATAAAAAAGATTCACAAAGTACGTTTACTAGCGTTTTAGTGTGATTGACGTCGAAAACCTGTTTTCGAACCAAACGACACTTCATGCCTTAACTCTTTTGACAAAGAAGTTGACTATAATAACCGAAAATCACCAAATTTGGCGGTATGTATTTAATACTGATTTGGTGCGTTGAATAGCAAAGTAACGAATAGCATGTTTATCAAAAATAAACTTTATTTCAACAACACAACCAATATAAATTCGTTAGAATATTCCCTTTGTAGTGGTATCTTCATAAGTCAGTAACGGCCTCCGGACAGTAGACAAAAGTAATCACCTGTGTCTGAAGGCTCTTACTGGCTTAGGAAAATACCGCTACACCTTCGTTACAGAGGAATTCTAGGATGACAGAAGAAATGCCAGAAGACATTTCTTTCGGTAGAGAAATGGTTCCTATCAACCGTAGATCTGCAACAGTTCCTCTCAATCGAAATAGATCAATTCATGCTAAAAGAAATAATTTCCCCATGAAACCAGCCCCCTCCTTGACAATTCACAAATCACAAGGAGGGACATTTGATGAAATTGTTTACAAATACAGCAAGGTACATTCACAACCTTTGGTCTCCGTAACCTTATCCAGGGTCACGGCTCTAGAAGGACTTCATATTGTGCCTACTGATGGGCATCAACGTTTTTACCACGGCCGACGAAACAACGAAGCGATGCTTCCATTACGAAATGAGTTTACCAAGCTTTCTACGATTCATCTTACTACAAGTGATAAATTATGATCAATGAAATTGTGACGGACTCACGCGTCTTTTCTTTAACATGTTCTTTGGGTTCTTTGAGCCAGTATTAATGGAAACTCTTTTCCAACCAAATCCAAGAAGTGAAGTGTGAATGAAAGATGCAAATTAACAAGCTTTTAAGCTTAGAGTAAGCAAGATGGCAATTTGTGGCAGTTGATGACAAGTAGAGGAATGTTAATATAGTTTACGGTTCAAGTTTGGAAAAAGATACGTGGCGGTGATTAGAAGTTATAATTGGTAAAGTTATAGAGGACCAAGGTGTATACCAGTGCACGCAAGTAAATACAAGATTGCCTTAAGGGGTGTTGGAAAGCTAAAATCTTATTTTTTTGACAGTTTGAGATTTTTACATTTTCAAGTTGTATAGATTTTAACCTTTCTAAAAATATCTTACTTAAACATCTAGGGTATTTAGAAGCCCTTAAAACTTATTTTTAAATAATCGTTGAATTTGGGCCACGCCCATTTTAATGGCGAAAATTATAAACAAATTACTTTGTTTTTGCTTAAAAGTGTAACGACTGCTACAAACCAAAACATGTATCTTTTATTTTAAACTGAGCCTTTTATTTTTTTTATTTCCTAGCCAATTAGAAGTCTCATTGTATACATTAAAATCAATTTATCTCAAAATGTAAATTTTAATGTGCGATGTACCTTTTCTGAGAAACTACTGTTCACAGGTATGTAAATTTTTTACGAATTATTTATAATGATGTCTAATATATACTAAAATGAACTTTTTGTAAAAAACTCAAAAATTTAATTTTTACAAATTTTTTAAGTAAAAAATGGGTCAAATTTCACAATGTTCGATAAAATATTTCATAATTTATTAAAAAATTCAAAATTAGCTAAAAGCTCATTTTCGTATAATGAGAGAGGTGCACTTTAATTCTATGAAAATTTTCAAGCATGTACATAAAACAGTTTTTGAGATAAGGTACATCGAAAACAGCCAATTTAACATTGTCAGTATAGAGCGGCAGAGAGGTTTCTAACTCCTCTTAATAATATTAAAGATTGATTCTTCAGACTGCAACAAAGTAGGATTGAATATTTAATATTAGAATCAATGATTGTATTGGAATTGAGGTTAGGCTATTCAGTTATTGATAGTGGTCCGAGTTAATTTAAGTCGTTATTATCTATATATATTGTGTGTTGCGTATTTTGCCATCGTAGATTCTCTCACATTAATTATTATAATTTAATTTGTTAAAGGTTTAAGTTGAATATCTTAATAAAGTCATACTAAGGTAATTATTCCTTCTAGTTCTTTCGTTAATCCTACACCTCTAGCTCACGCTGATACTCCGAGAGATATTCTTCTAAGGGGGGAATATCACAAAGTGAATGGAGGGGACGGGATCACCATCTATCAAAACGTGGGCGATTCACAACACAAGTTTATTAGCAATCATGAAGATTTTGTGAGAATTAGCACCCAGCACGTTAATCAAACTAAACCTAATTTGGGAGATATATGTGCCGCGAGATGCATTTTACCTAACGTTAAACCCATTGTAATCGTCATGTGGTTTATATTTCTGTCAATCAGAATGTTACTGACATTATAGATTATATCCACGAGACATTATTAGCATATACAGAAAGTGATTCTAAGCTACTGGGGAAACTGTATCATGTACTCCCCCTCATACTTGATGGCAATTTGAATATTGATTTCGATAAAGATGAAGGATTGAGATTTGTACAATTTTCAAAATCAGAGCTTAGTTTGGATTTTGTTTCTGGTAAAGCACTGGGGACGAATATGTATGGTACAACCATCTTTGTGATATTTTCACGATTCGTAAATCACGTATCTACCGACGTTCAGGTATCATACTTTAGTTACCACAAGCCTCTTGTCACAGTGATAATCCAGGATTTTATGAAAATCAGTTAAGTCAGTTCTTTAAGAGTGATGAGAAAATACAAGTCATTTATAAATACAGGACTCAACAGCAATATTCGCAGAATAAATCTCAGAAGGTCTTCACACCATCAGTAGCATTCAAGCACAATTATTAGTGTTTAAAATACATGTATGTAAAAGATTATTCACAAGCACAGCCAAGAAAATCGCTAGTTAAAACAATACTCACTAATTGCTGGATGAAACTAGACTGACTCGTTGCGGCGAGCTCCGCTCTATTTATAGACTCGGCGGAAACTTCCAGAAAGATCTCTGCTTCATATAGAGCGATAAATTAGTGGCTTTCTCCACAAATTTGTAGAAGAATCCAGAGGACCCCGAATTCGCCAAAATGGTTGCCAAAGTCACCAAATTGGCCACCAAAAATGATGCCAATTTGGCCCTATCGCCAAGTTCCCATTGAATGACCATTATAACGTAAGGGACGGCGTTGCTTGTGAATATTACAATTTTAACATAAAATAAGTATTACAGAGTAATATAAATGCTTTACACATCCAAAGACAAACTATTTACACTATTTTACGCAAAATTCGTAACAATATATTTGTGTAATATAATTGATGCATATTATATATATATATATATATATATATATACAGTCCCTGGCCAAATTATTAGACGCACTCCTGTTTTTTAATAATTCATTGTTTTATATAAGTTTATATGCAATGCTTTCATATTTAAACATAGATCCAATGTATTTTTAATGAGGAAATTTATTATATATTTTGTGTTTGTATTTATTTTTCACACATGGCAACACAAAATTAATTAATTGCCACACGAACGTAAACAAGTCAAAAACCTGCTCGAGTCGCGTTCGCTTCAGTTGCGCACGTGTTTCTGTGGGTTAATGTGCTTTGTTTGTTAATTTAGCAGTTTTATTTTATGCAGTTATTTGTTTATTTCGTGTGCGGCGTTTAAATAATCAATTTGTACACTTTTAGCATGGGTAAAAAAGGCGATATTTCACCATGTAAAAAAGCAGAAGTAAAGGCCCTTGTGAATGCAAAATTGTTTTCAAACCGCGAAATATCACGAAAGCTGCTTAAAGTTTCTGAAGCTAGTGTACGACGCATGAAGAAGAAAAATGAGTCAGGGGAAGAATTGAGCCCAAAAAGAAAGAAAAAATGCGACAGAAAGCCTATTTCCCCCCCCCCAAGGTCAGAAAGAGATCTTTTAAGAAAATTTGCCTTGAAAACAGATTTGCTACCACAAAAGTGATAAAATCGCAACTCCAAGATATTAATGTGAATGCTTCTGAACGCACTGTTCGAAGAAAATTAAAAGATTTAAATTTTAAGACCTGCCGCCCCACCAGGAAGTCCAAGTTAACCCCTGCAACAAAAGCAAATCGTCTGAATTGGGCAAAACACTGGCGTGATAAAGATGTGTACTTCTGGAGATCGGTATGTTATAATTTATTCACAAACATAGTGTTTAACCATTTTTTATTACAGAAGGAACAGCAAAAATGTTTATTTGTTATTTTTTTTATTTTTGACACGTCTGCTTTGGTGATGAAAGAACATTTGAAATTTTGCAGAACAAAACTCAGTTTGTGCGTCGTCGTGATGGAGAAAAGTTTCATTCTTACTGTGTTGTTCAGGCTGTGAAACACCCTACAAAAATAATGATTTGGTCAATCATCAGTGGCAAGGGTACTGGACGTCTGTACGTGGTTAAAGGTATGATGCGGCAAGACCAGTACAAGATGTCTTGCAAAATTGCTTGATTCCGCAGCTGGAAGAAGGGTTTCCAAATGGAAAACCATACATTTTTATGCAAGATGGAGCTCCCTGCCATACAGCTCGGTCTATCAAAGCTTTTTTGGCAGAACAAAATATCCCTCTATTGGATTAGCCGGGTAATAACCCTGATATGAACCCAATCGAAAACATTTGGGAGTTAATGAAAAGAGAAGTGGCTAAAGATGTGATTACAAATAAAACGCAGCTCTTAGAAAGAATAATTCACGTGTGGAATCATCCTCAAATGCAGGAGACAGTACAGTCTTGTATTGATAGCATGCCGCGCAGAATTGAAGCTCTCATAGCGGCTAAACAAAACAAAATATTAATATTTAATTATATTTGTTCCTGTTTTTTTTCAAGAGCCAATAAATACATATTTTTTCTTTACTGATGTTTTATTTGTGATAATAATAGATTATTAAATGGACAACCAAAAAACATACACTGTATCTGATAAACACAAAAAACCTGTATAATATCACCCGATAATTAATATTTTTCATAAAAGCTTATAGTGCGTCTAATAATTTGGCCAGGGATTGTATATATATATTATCGAATCAATATAAAAAATGTGAATAGAATAAAGAAAATACATTCATGAGAGAGATTTTTTTATTATATGGGATAGGTTTATATACCCTGTTTGCCTACTACATAATCAAAGACAACCGTACTTCAGGAGTAAACAGTCGTGCGTCGAAACCGACACACAGTTTTTTCCCCTTTAATTTCTTAAATATATATATGCATTTAATATATTTACTTCAGCAGGAATCATGTCTGTTTAATAAGATATAAACTTTGCAACCATATTCTATCCTATGATTATAGGGCATTGTTTTGATTTGATTCATTTAAAATTAATTTGAATTCTAAACGTAAAAGCAGGGTTCTATGTTTTCAATATAATTCTGCTCATAATAAAGCAAATAATCTGGAATTTAACTATCTTGCTTTTATAAAATTTATCATTTTCACAGCATCCCCTTTAAAGCATTTTTAATGCATTCTTTATTCATTTTACTACTGTGATACACTATTCCAAATAAGATGTTATGATTAAACTTAATTTTTTAAATGCTGTATTCTTTTGTATGCTTATTAGAATCGAAAATGGGAAATTGGCTCTCACGCACACATGTGCAAACAGCAAACGATTCCAAGAAAATATTAGCTGCTTCATCATTGACTTGGGGGATCTTTTTCAGTTTTCTATTCCTTGGTCTCACATAAAATTACTTTTTACAGAATTGCTTTTTAAACCATCTGATCTGAGTACTTGTGCAGTAGTTTCAGGCGAAATTAAAAAGAAAAACTATTGTTTGGATTTTATAGAAATTTTTACAGAGCTCAAACGTATATTCTTCACATTTAACTATAAATCTTTTCTTTTTTCGAATTAGTTTTACCCGAATGAACAATTTTACACTTGCTATAAATTCTATTTTCCTTTCTCGAAAGCACTATGTAAACAAATAGTAAGCAGTCCAGCTGGATAAAATTACTAATTTAGCAGGTGTTATCCCACTTTTATAATAAAAATAAAAAAATCAGATTGCATTTATTTTTTCCTAAAGCAGAATATTTTTGCTGCATAATCAATCAAAACTACCTCAAACGATACTTTAAACATCAACTGAACACAACAATAAAAGAAGTTGCTAAATATATTAATATTTAATAAATTTATTTAAAAGTATGATAATCAAAATTCGAAAGTTAGGTGTCCGATTACCTTTATGTGGCACTCTTTTCTCTTCTTTTGCAGTGTCTCTAAAAATTTCGTAAACTTGCAATTTTTTAAAACATTTAATGTTCTCGAGTAATAAAAATTAATATATCGGAATTGTAATCTTTAAAATAATATCTACGACTTGCTCTTATTTGATATATGTATATATATATATATATATATATATATAATCATTTTTAAAACATAGTATAACTATTATTTTGAAAATTTTTAAGAAAAATTACTAAAAAATTACGCAACATCTGATCATAGAATATTTTTTTATCAAACGTGGTTACTGCAGCGAATCCTTACACTTTATTTACTGAAATATAATAAGAGCATATTTTTTTTATTTATAACATGAGCGCAAAATAAATCTGTAATTTATTCGCAAGCGATGTCCTAAAACCAAGTAGAGCGATGTGGATGCAATAAAAACGCAAGCTACCTAAATGAAGACGGTCTTCGAAGACAGGGTAAAGCTATGTGGACTCAATAAAAATGTCAGTTTCCTAAATGAAGACGGTGTCTGTAGACAAGGTAAAGCTATGCTTCAGCATCCTAAAACAAAGTCAGTTTCTTAAGACAGGGTAAAGCTTTGCGGCAGCATGCTAAGTAAGGACGGTTTTCTAAGACAGGGTCAAGCTATGCGTCAGCATCCTAAGCAAGAACGGTTTCCTAAGACAGGGTAAAGCTAAGCGTCAGCATCCTAAGCAAAGTTGGTTTCCTAAGATAGGGTCTAGCTGTGCGTCAGTATCCTAAACAAAGACGGTTTCCTAAGACAGGGTAAAACTATGCGTCAGCATCCTAAGTAAAGACGGTCTCCAAAGACAGGGTAAAGGTATATGGATACCATAAAACGTAAGCTTCCCAAGCGAAGACGGTTTTCCTAAGATAAAATAAAATTATGTTAATACAATAAAAACGTCAGATTCCACCGTAGTTGCTCAAAAAGGTTTTGATGATATAATCGATACACAATGGTATAGTGTTAGCGAGTTTGAAATTGTTTTTTTATTATTTCTAGACAGTTTGAAACGAATAGATAGTTTTTTATGCACCTCAGTAGTGGTACATTTTATGATTTGATCAACATATTTTTAAGAATTTAAATTGGGAGATTTTTCTATGGTGTGTGAATTCTAACTGGCATAATGATAAATCTGTCAGGCAGAATTCTTTTTTTTTAATAGTAGTATAAATAGCGAATTTCTACTGTTTTATTTTTAATAAGTGCGATTTCCTAATTTTTTTTTTTCACTTTCCATAATAAAGTCGCTTTTTTTAGATTTAATTCTTCTTTAGGCCTCAAATTACTTGTTTATTTAAAAAAAATTTACTGCTTTCATTTCTTTATCTTTCATCATTTTGAAAATACCTCACATTCAGTTTATTTATACTGGTACTTATACTCTTTAGCGCCGTTTTACATGGAAAATGTAAGTACATTTCTTATATTCCACTTTCTAAATAATTTTAAATGGTCGTAATTCCACAGTTTTCAGTTCTTTCATCAAGTTTCAGCAATATTTTCTTATTCTTGACAACTCGTTTTTTCAGTGCGAGGTGGCCATCTGGAATAAAAACCTACAATCCAAGTCTAAAACCTATTGCGCATGATTTTAATCGCGCCCATTTAGCCTATAACATAATACAAAGAAACTGTTGTAGGTTTAGAAGAATTAAATGTGGCATTTTAAAAGGTACATGTACACTTGAAATAAATGAAAGATCTAATTACTAAAGGGTGTTTTTTGAGAGGTATAGAACTTTAAATTGCAATAAAACAACGATGTATTATTCGATTGACATGAATTTTTTTTATTCGAAAGATAATCTTGTGGCATTACATTTTAAATATGATTTCTGGCATATGACTGCCACGGATGGCTCGGATGTAGTCCAATCTGGACGTCCAATTTTCGATGACTTTTTCCAACATTTGTGGCCGTACATCGGCAATAACACGGCGAATGTTGTCTTCCAAATGGTCAAGCGTTTGTGGCTTATCCGCATAGACCAATGACTTTACATAGCTCCACAGAAAATAGTCTAGCGGTGTTAAATCACAAGATCTTGGAGGCCAATTCACAGGTCCAAAACGTGAAATGAGGCGGTCACCAAACGTGTCTTTCAATAAATCGATTGTGGCACGACCTGTGTGACATGTTGCGCCGTCTTGTTGGAACCACAGCTCCTGGACATCATGATTGTTCAATTCAGGAATGAAAAGTTAGTAATCATGGCTCTATACCGATCACCATTGACTGTAACGTTGTGGCCTTCATCGTTTTTGAAGAAGTACGGACCAATGATTCCACCAGCCCATAAAGCGCACCAAACAGTCAGTTTTTCTGGATGTAACGGTGTTTCGACATACACTTGTGGATTAGCTTCACTCCAAATGCGGCAGTTTTGTTTGTTGACGTAGCCATTCAACCAGAAGTGCGCTTCATCGCTAAACAAAATTCGCTTATGAAAATCAGGAACAACGGCAATCTCGTTTTGGGCCCATTCGACGAATCTACGCCTTGCTTGATCATATTTAAAATGTAATGCCACAAGATTATCTTTCGAATAAAAAAATCATGTCAATCGAATAATACATCGTTGTTTTATTGCAATTTAAAGTTCTATATCTCTAAAAAAACACCCTTTATTAATAATAAGTTAAGAACAAGTTTAATAATTTCTAGGGATTTTTTTTCCACACAAGGGCTTCTCCTATACAAACAAAATTACATACAAAATTTAATACTTGATAATTAGTACAGTTTATAATTAAGGTCGTATTGTAGCTTTAGAGTCAAAGTATTATACATTATTACTGCATAAATACATAGTTATTGTATGGGGGGCGCGATAAAAAATTATGATTGAAAATTGGGTCGCGAATATCGAAAGTTTGAGAAGCACTACGTTAACTTATGTCACTTCAGAAATGGATGTAGCATCAAATACTACTGAATCATTTGATTTTATATGAGATATGTATCAAAGAAATTTGTGCAGTGAAATGTAAAGCAGAAAATGGATAAACAATTCTCTAATGGTTACTATTTATATTTCACCAAATCAAAGTGTAGAGAAAATTATCGAATTCATTCAGAAAAATTTAGTTGCCTACACTGAAGTCAGGCCAACTCATCTGAAAAATTTTTCAATTATTTTAAGTGGGGATTTTAATATAGATTTTTGTAAATTTGTTCTTTTTTGAAACATTTGGACACCAAGCCCTAAAATGACTAGGGATGATGACGAAAAAAATTCAACTTTTTTCCTTCCTTAACAGAATATTTAAAAAGTAGTTTTATTGATGAGATAAAAAATATTGGGAACTATGTATCTTTATTAGCAAAAATTAAAAAAATATCACATTACATAAGTATTTAAACTTCTAGAATCATTTCCAAAAACAAATAGTTATTCAAAAAATACATCATGCAACACCATTGATGCTAGTTGCTCGTACGATAATAAACACAAATAAACTTACCAATTAACACATTTTCATTGAAACTTCTTAAACAGTTTGAAGCTGAATAAACTGAATATTTAACAATTATACATTTTTCATTTATTACTAAAGACAAAGCAAAATTATAACAATTAAAATTATTATTGCCACATTTTGTTTCAATTACGAGCATAGTTATTGTAATTAGAATTCTTTTACGTATAGTAAATAATCACTGGATGTCCTTTAAAGCTCTTTAATATTCTGTGTTTTAAATGGACTTTTATTAGTTTCTATAAGTGACTGAAGAATTTTTTTTTAATATGAGGCAAATAAATTTTTTTTCATTGAATAACAATGCTAATCAAAAATATTTGTGGAAGATTATGGTGCACTCGAGTTAAGAAAACACACACTTAATTATTTTAATCAACATATAAAAATACTCTAAGAAGCAAGTGATAATGATGGATGTTTTCGCATATAACACTAAAAGTACCAGGTGTATGAATAAGTTTTGTCCAGTTTTTTTTTTGGTAAAGAAACAAGTAACTTTCAAGGAAAATTAATTTTTTTAATTCAAGATATAAGCCATCGGCTTCTACACATTTCGCCCATCTTTCAGGTAATTTAGGAATACTATGCCTGAAAAACTGCTTGTCTTTTGCGGCAAAACATTCGCGTCAAGCCATTTTCCAACTTCTTCGAAATTGCCGAAGTGCTGCTCTACGAGCGCGTGCCCCATTGATGAGAAAAGGTGTAATCAGATGGCGCCAGGTCTAGGAAGCACAGCCGGTGAGGAAGGATGTTCCATCCAAGCGATTTCAAGGTGTCTTTCACTGGTTTTGCTGTGTGAGACGGTGCAATGTCATGTAACAAAATCCCTTTGCCATGTCTTCTGGCCCATTCTGGTCACCTTTCGATCAATGCGTAGTCTCGCCGGGCTTTCAGAGTTCATAATACACAATACCACTCTGGTCCCACCAGATACAAAGGCCGCGGTAGCCGAGTGGTATAGGTATCGGACCGTGACTTGCCTTGTCACGAGTTCGAGCCCAGTACCACTAAAAACCCGCCGTGTAGGGCAGCGATGCACGTTAAATCTGTTGAGAGCTGAAACGTCCTCCCGTTGGTGTGGTGTGGTAGTTAAAAGAGGGGGTGCCAGCTCAAGTGTCGTCCACGTCCCTTGACCATGGTTCAAAATTACGTGGTTCGTCGCCAAAAGCCCTCGAGTAGCTGAACAGAGCGACGTTAATATTCAATCAATCAATCAACCAGACACAAAGCATGGTCTTCTTGCCGAAGCGATTTGGTCTTGGTGTTGAAGAACCGGCTTCGCCAGATGAAAGCCACGATTTTCACCACATTTCGGGTTTTCAAAACAAATCCATTTTTCGTCATCAGTCACAACTCGATATAAAAATTATTTTCTTTCGTGGCGTTGAAGCAGCATTTCACAAGTGACATCGATTTTCTTTTTGATGTTCACTCAAATCGTGTGTAACCCATTTCCCCAATTTATTGATTTTCCCCATTGCTCGTAAACGTGCTGATTGTTTCTTGTGACACATTTAATGCTTTTGCAAATTGCTGTTGAGTTTGAGTTGGGTCATCATCCAATAACTCCTGTAATAGCTCGTTTTTGCCTTTTTGTGGCCTACCAGAGCTCTCTGTGTTTTCACATTGAAATCACCACTTTTAAATTGTCGAAACCATCTCTCACATGTTCTAATCCAGAGGTTCCCAAACTTTTCTGACTCATAGACCCCTTTCAATGTTTTCCGTCTTTGAGTAGACTTCTGCTTGCCTAATATTAAATTTTTGCACATTGATCAACTTAAATGTCTTTTTGACAGCTGTTACAAAGAGCTACTTACTTTAAAAGATTAAAATTTTTAACTGTAATGAAGTATAGTGTTTAAAACTTAAGAAAAACATGTTAATTAATTTTAAATTTCACAATTTAATAATTCATAAAATAATTAAGCAACAAATTAAAATGTTTTTAATACAGGGATGAATCTTGCGCTTCAATAACAAATTGTCAACATTTGGCATCAATCTCGTCGAGTTTAAACCTTAAATTTTTTCAGTTAGTAGTGTTCATTTTTTTCCATCTACCATAGTCAAAGCATTCCAAAATCTAGATTCAAAATCTGAATAGAGGGCATTTAAATGAGCGTAAGTTCAAACAACTTTATCCTGGTTGAGATTGTCTGTGTCAAAATGAGAAACCGCGAAAATTCGCAACGTCCAATATTATTCTCCTTTAACTTAATTCTGGCAAGAAATGCTGAAATGATGGTCCTTGTTTTAATAAAATACATGTTGTCATCTTGTAATTGTGCAAATTAACTTCATTAAATTTAGTAAATAAATAAAATCTGGTTTCCCTCCTCTTGATTACATTTTCTTTTAAAATTAAAGTCACGATGTGGTTTAAGGAGAGCCTCTATCGTAGACCCCCATTTACACCACACGGACCCCTAAATTATTTTTTCACTGACGTGAACCCCTGGCAAATCGTCACAGACTCCTGAGGGTCTATATCAGGGATGGCGAACCACTGGCACGCAATATTTTGGGCATGCCAGCGATCAAAATAGTTTGCATTTTATTTCAAAATAACAAGGTTCACCATCAAATATTACGGACAAACGCGAGTGGTCTGTCGCGGTGCGGTGGGAGCACACTTGTGTTTGTTATTGTTTTGCCTTAGTTACGTCGTGGAATACAATTGCTTATGATGCAAAGTTTTTCTACGCAGAGCATAGTCAATTTAATTGTATCAAGTGTATTTTAAAGTTTATTTGTTTTATATTTACGATTTTTAAGCGTTATTTAATATGGCTAGTTCAGCAAAGGAATAAAAAGGGCAAGATAGTAAGTGTAAAAGAGAATATGAAGTTTGGTGAATCTAGAAATATGGCATTATTAACAGAAGCGACAAAGCGGTGTGTGTTATGTGTTCTGGAATAGTGGTATGAAGGACATCGTATGTAAAACGGCATTTTGAAACAAACAGCAAATCTTCTCGTCAAAAAAGTGAACCACAGCAAAAATAATTAATTGCTTAAAATCCGATTGGCAGATGGCTCCAATTAAGCGTGTATTCTACTAACAGTAACATCTTACAATCCTAATATAAGTTGTCATTTAATCTGTGTGCAACAACAGAACTCACACTAACGTTAGGTTAGTTTGAGTAACACGTATAACTAAAACATTTACAACTCTACAGTGCAAAGGGTATTTTTTTCGTAGCAAATAAAGAGTTTTGTGTTCTTGGTATTTAGTTTTATTATTTTCCCACTAATCAAAGTCAAAATTATTTGACGGCACGTCTATACCTAATTAAACACTTTTTTAGAAAAAATGGCACGTTGATCCATAAAGATTCGCCACCCCTGGTCTATATAGATCACTTTGGGAATCACTGTTCTAATCGATGGAACGTATTCACCGAATGTTTCTACCAGCAAACGATGACTTTTAATTGCCTTTTTTTATTAACTAAGAAATGCAATGCGTGCCGCAAATTTTCTTTTTCAGGCACAAAACTCGACATGATCACTGAACGATAAAACAAAGACGTTAGTTTTTGGCGGTATCAACTTGTGTGTGTTTGTAGTTTAATGTCAGACAAATAAAATGACGTATGTGTCAAATTAATACGCGCAGCATATTTTCCGCTGGCGCCATCTCTTAGTTAAACCGAAAAATAATTATGCAAACACCTGTTAAAAAAAACACACACTATTTGCAAACGCAATAATTTTTATGAAATTATCTTACACGAGCGCGTTAATTCTTAAGGAACTACAAAATAATTTGACACTGAAGATAAGATTTAGATAACTCGTATTTTCGTGTTTGTTCAAACTTAATAGTGAACGTGTGAATCTGTTTGGCACAAACAACTCATAATTTTCTTTTCTATTTCTTTTAACTTGTGGAGCCCCTAGGTTTGATTCGTGGAACCCCAGGGTTCCGCGGAACACAGTTTGAAATCCTCTGATATAGACAAAGCCTCTAGTCATATGTCTAAGTCAACTGCCGCTTATTTAGCAAAGAATGAATCAGAAGCAGGAATAAAGTGTATCACATTTGAGGAAATACCTGTAAAATCATTTGACGCTTCTCCAACGGACTTTTGTGCTTTTTGTTTATTAAAACAAGCCTTAGAAAAATGGCACCTAAGAACACTGAACGAAGAAAGGTTCAAGAGGAATGGATTAAAATTGGCAAAAGTTTACTTCCTTGTTGAAAGTTCTTTACAGAAAAAAAGTTTACATTCTTGTAAAATTCGAGCTAGAGCTGCTGTCAAGAATCATAGCTATAAGATAGAAGCAAATCCCCCCCAAAATACGACATTTATAGATAAAATATTAACTATCAAAATTGTTCCCGCCCAGTTCGGACGACCTTCTGTATGTATACTCCGATGCCTCCTGGTGCTATGGATATCGTTAAAAAATTCCTACTTATACCATAATATTTAAACATAAATATTTTTCGAAGAAATACTTTTTAATCAATCAAAATTTTTTACCCTTGTGAATGACATTTATTTTTTAAAAATAATAATGGTTTTGATACAATGTGTATACAATTTAAGCGCATTAAACACTATATTAGTTGTTTTTGATAAATAGAACTAGGATGGTGATAATAACAAGATCCTTTAAAAGGTGCGATAGCTTTGAGCTTGTTTAACATCGCATTTCAATGTGTAAACCGAGGAAGCATTTAACTCTTGTGTTATGTAGCAGTTCAATAAAAAACTCGTGCTCTGGAAGAGAAAATTGTTTTAATCACAACAAAATGTACAGAATGCGAGAGATAAAAGCACATCACACTTATTTCCAATAAGAATTGGACATAGAATAAAACTTTCTTCTTACGTACTCTTCCCTGTTCAATTACATTCCTTCGAAGCATGAAATGAATATTTTACTTTAAAAACGCAAGCAAATTATTTACAGCAGACACCAAAAATATATTAATATGAAAAGAAAAAAAATCAACTTTTTTTATTATGTTCCAAGTTCTGCATATTCAACCATCATTCGAAAAGTCCAGATCACCAACATTAAAAAAGAAGTAAATGAAACAACACTTATTTGCTGATAAGCGATTTCTTTTCTTTATGGAATTGAAATATACTTTTTCATATGCTATATGCTCCCACATTTATGTTTATATGTTGTAGTCTTACGAAAAATTATCATGCCGGCCATCATATATGTTCTAGTAATCATCATGAGTGGAAGTTAGAAATAACTTGTATCTTAATAGTCAACATGCTAATTTTAATATTCCTTTTCACGGTGGCGTAACGAAGAATGTTTGGGCCCTCCTGCAAAGTATCTAAAAAATATGCAGACGTACCAAATACGTACTTGGTGTCAGTCAGGCTTTGGGCCCCATAGAATCCTGGTTTTCACGTGACGCGAGGATTGCGGGGACGTACGTTATGCCACTGCCTTATCATTTGAAGTATAAACTCATAGGTGAATGTATTGCTCTTAGAAGAAATCCTATATTTCCCTTATTCGTAGTCGTCAGGGACGTCTTAAGACTCTTTGAGGCTCAGAGCAATCTTAAGATTTTTAAGGCCTCTATGCAAAAATAGGCCCTACCTGATATCTTTAAAAGCAGACAGTATATAACATGCGTTGTCAAACACTCGTTCAAATGGTAATTTAAAACAAATAAACGTGCCCGACTCACAACCTCAGAAACTTAGGCACAAACGGACTCGACCGAAGATCGCATTTCGACTAAATGAGTTGAATGATTGTTTATGGTATCAGGACTATGGCTAGACATGGACAATGGTCATCACATAATAATGTAGTTTTACCAATCTTGCCAATTTACAAGCAGTTTGAAATTTCCTATTTTTTCGGAGAATATGTGCGAGAATAATATTTGACAACATTAAAATTATCCAGATCATGATCTTATTAAGACAGAGTCGAGAACGAAACGAAGCCTCCACAGAGGGCGAGGCCCTGGGCCCAGTTGCCTTAAGCCTTAAGACGTTCCTGGTAGTCGTTTGTTATTATTCTATCGAGCACTTTAAAAAGATTATTCTACTTGCATGCTAACAAAAAGGGTTACCAATTATCAAGCATTTGTCATATACTTCCAGAATTTTTATACAATCTTGTTTGTCACGAATTTACATTTTATATTAAGGTATCTTTCTTAAATGTTTATAATTGCGCTGATTACATTTAATTGAAATAATTATACTTCTTTTTATTAACTCAACAGCCTTGTTCGGCATCGAACTTATACCATATTGGAATAGTAATATATGAAATTATTACTTCATAGAAAGAAAATTGCCTGATATTTGAAATTTTAAAGAAGTACAATCACGTTATATGATTCACAGATTAGAATTTTCTTGACTATTAAACCCAAACTTTATTCCTTCAATTCTAAATTAACACGTGGAGTAACGTTTGGTCTTTGAAAATTTTCGTTTCATAACCTCAGTTCACAAAAAATGCCAATATATTTTAACTCTAAGGTGTAGAAAAGAATGATTTTCTCTCATGCGTCTTTTTTTTTTCTTTCGAAATACTATTGAATATCACATATAGTTCACTTCGAGTAGAGCTACAGATGCGTTTATATTACAAATCCGTTGGAGGAGCAGCATGTTTTGGTCTGTGGTCTTCGAACGATGTATTATGATTGAAGAGGCCTCTTGGTGGTGATTTAGATTCAGGGGACTTGGTGCCTTGTGGAGATTTCGATTTATGATCTTGTACCACTGCTGGCTGAGTTCGCTACATGGAAAAATAATTGAAACCTTTAGATTCTTGAATATAAATTAAATTTATGTGTGTGTGTATCAATGGTTAGATTCTTAAATATATATTTTAGATTTTAATTTTTATGGCACCTTAAATATATATTACATTAAGTTTATTTTGTATTTGTTAAGTTTCTGAAAGCAATTGTTTTAATCATTCGAAACTAAAAGCATTTATTCTTTAATAAGATTAATAAACATTTCTTCTACATCTGTAACTTAAGTTTCAAAAGTTGTGTGGAATTGCTTTGTTGCATATTGATGCATGAATATAATAAATATTTGGCAATGTTGCTAGTGAAAATATGTGAATAATCACATTTTCTATATTTAAAAAAATCTTGTATAATTTTACTACTTGTGAGTTATGTAAAAGCTGTGTGTGTGTATGTCAGTAAAAACTTAATAAGAACAATTTTATTTAGAGGACTGCTGAAGTTGTGTTTAGTTACATATAATTTTGATTAACATATAAATCTACTCTATATATTTAAATATAATTTCTAATGGGCTGCGGATTGGTGTTTTACCATTGCAGACCTAGTACATTCCCCGGAAACTGGTATCTCTTTTTACTGCGGCACTATATAGGCAAATACCAATCCCCGTAGGTAATTTTGACGTCCAGTTTCCTCCCTAGAGGGAGGCACTTGAGCTCTGACGATGCTAACGTGTACCAGGATTGAATTTTGCCTAGAGCAACCAAGCCAAATAAACACTCTAAGAATCTTTTACATGTCGTATAATCATAAGACATGGCCGCTGTCGATTTTCTGTATCATGAAAATCCGCCAACTTGAGCCGGGGTCGAAACCACAACCTTAGATGTAGAAGGCCAGTAACAAACCAACTACGCCACACAGCCGACTATATATTTTAATAACATAATATAAAATACAGTATTATGATTGGTTTTTTTTAAAATTCTTAAATAAAAAAGGGAAATGTCTTGTTTTGTCTAGAATTTATAATAAATCATCAAAAATAGTTAAACTGTTGTTTAAAGACAGTTTTTTTTTTTTTTGCCTTCCATTTTCACCACAAAACTTTAAGAAATTAAATATTCTTATAACCATCGATCCATAGTTAAATTTAATTATGGAAGTGAAAGACTTTATCCTTCTTTTAATAAAAAGTTTAAAATAATATGAAGCAATATATAGTTAATGTAGAATTGCATAGAGAAAAAAACGTAATTTTTGAGGAATTTTTAAAATTTTTTTAAAACATCAAGTTTGTGATTAATTAAAAAAATTTTACAATATGCTTTACCTTTCAAAAATTGTAAATTAAATGTGAAATAAACAAAATTAATCAGTGCATCATATAAAAAATTTCTTGTACTGATTACCTGCATATATTCTCTAAGCCTTATTAATGTCTCATTCATTTCTTCAACAGTTTGCTCTGCTATCTCTAGTTTCTGAAAAATAATTTTTATTAAGAAATTTGCTTCATTTGATGAGTATAATTTGCTATAAAATGTTCAGAGTTTCTCATTCAAGCTATGATTATATTGTGAACTAAGTATATGCTGTGTTAATTAAAAAGAATTTTTAAATCAGAAAAATACTAATTTAAAACTATTTTTGTCTTAATTTAAATTTTAAATATCGAATATAAAAACGCAAGGGAATGAAAAAAAAGATAGGAATAGTTTTATAATCCATAAATCAGAATTTTTGTATCCATAATTGATCTATTTTTAGTTTTTCTGCGCGCATTGATTATGCATTTAGAATTTAATCGAATTTTAATAATTAAAACGATTATCTCGTAAACTTTTTAAGGATTATTTATGAAATTTTAATCATCATTCAGAAGGAGAAAAACGTTGAATTTCCCGGGTTATACAACATTTGAAACTTTTATTTACTGATATTAATACAATCAGTTTTGCACTATTTGTAAGCGAATAAGTTATTATAAAAAATATCTTTGACTCGGAAGTAAAAAAAAATATATTTAAGCAACTCACCTTAACTTTCTCTAATAATGAAGTGACTGTTTTATCTAAACTTTTAACTGTTCCCAAAACAGGATAAATATCCTGAAAAGAAAATTAAATAGCATTAGAATAACATCATAATAATTCAATTTTCGATTGTGCTTTTAAAAATAATAAAACAAAACACGCACCTGTAATTGTTCCTTCAGTTTTAAATTCTCTGAAACTGATTCTTCAACTTTCTGTTCGAGATTCTGGAAACAAATACAAACATGAAGTTTAAAAAGAACACATTTTTTAAAAATGGTACATTTTTAAGTTAAAAAACAGGAAAGTATTCACACATTCTAATCATCTGCTTTTTTAAAAAAAGGCTAAAATATTTTTTCAAATTTTTGAAAAGTATTCGAATTATAGGAATTATTCTTGTTTATAATGATTTATTTTTGTTTGTACAGGATGATTTCGAAGAAAAAAAAATGAATAACAAATCATAGCAAATAGATCGATTTCCCCCCCATTTTTATCACTTGCTTCTCTTTAGCTTATGCGGAAATAGATATCACAAGTGTCAAACGATATATTCATGAATTTAACTTAAAAACCTATTATAAAAAAGACATGTGGAAAAAAAACAGAGTGTTCTGTTTTAAATATTTTCATCGAGCTGAAAATTATTATTATATTATTTGATAAATATGGATATGGAATTTGAATTTAAATGCTTTACAAAATTCTTATATTGAACTTTTCAAGTTCCACTCAATCAATTCTTTTTTTAATGAATGTTTTGAAGAATGAAATGTACATTTAAAAAAAAGTTTCTTCAGATACATATTTCTTTTAATGGACCTCTATTAATGTTTGTTCAATATGGCGCCACTGACGAGACATTCAAGATGCATCGTTAAATGAACCCATAATACACGTCGGTTTCTAGAAAGAATATACAGTATATGAATGACATTACAAACTATTATAATGAAACAAGCACGATAGCCAGGTCTCTGAACTGTAATTTGTAATTTAGTACACGTAATCCATTGGTAGCATTTGAATAATAATGTCTAATTTTACTTTTTATATATGCCTCGACTTCATAAGAAAGCGTGAAAACAGAGGATTACATTAACCTAAATGTAATAAAAATGCATATCATGCAAAGAAATGTTCACTTATTTTTATAAGGAAAAAGGTACCTTACTGTGTATGGTATATTATTCAATTAAACAATCTATACATATGTAGAATCAATGACAAAGATTTAATCAAAAAATTTACAATTTTGTTAAATATAGGCTTAAATTTTCAAACCTATTCTAAGGCTCCAGAATTTACAAAATAGAATACAAAAAAGTTGGGCAATAAATATTTCATACGAACCCTAATATTCAAACGATACTGAGACATTGATTCGGCAATGACCTGTATATGACTCTGCACATCACTGGAATGATTTTCAAGTTCTTCTGCCGTTCCCTGGAGGTTATTAAAAAATAATTATTTTAATGAAGTTGATTAATCAATATATTTTAAGACATATATGTATATTAACAGAAACTGAAAAATGATAAGGAAACTAATTTTTGTAAGTTATTTTAGCAAAAGTATAAATTTCATAAACCAATTTTATATACCTTAAATTGGCAACCCGCTTCTGAGAGTACGCAGGATCGTGGTTTCATTGGACAAGAAATCTCATGCGTAGGGAGCTACAAATAAAGAAAATCATCTTAAAGTAAATGCTTTTTAAAAAGTTTACGTGCGATTATATTAAAGTTTAGGTCAAGATTATGTGTTATTTTTTTGTTCTCAGCCTCCATTAATACTAAACCACCTCCCAAATTCTCAACAAGTTTTTGCGAAGAAAAAAAAATTAGTATAAAATGATTGATCGATATCCGATATTCACGGAATTAAAATATTTGAAATGAGAACCAATATAAGAAGTGAATAACTAATTTATTATGGCAGTAAAACTTTTAAATATATATACATGAACCTTTTAATTGCTCTGCTCATCAGTATCTTGTTCGATATCCCCCATCCAAAGAAATTTTTACGCTATCGATACTAAACCGCATCCGATTTTCAGTAGCATAACAATGGGGGATGGGATGCGGTCTACATTCGAATAAATACGGTATATAAAAATAACAAAAGATTCATTAATTGTTTAATTATTTCAAAATGTATTCATTCCTTTTTTTTTGTCTTAAGATTCCGAATTATATTGGAATTGCTAAACAGAAAATCTGTAATCCTTATGGTGACTAACTACATTTGGAGCCGTGATTTTTAAAAAGTGTATAAATGATTAATTTTTAAGAGATTTTGTGTCAGTTGAATTAGAATGCACATATAAAATTCTTTTAAGAATGTTATTAGAAGAAATATTATTTAAATGCAATTTCCTTACAATAAAAGAGGAAAGAATGACATTTTTCCATAACTTTCTTTTATTAAAAATACTTCTATAAAAGAAATATTTTACCTGTGTGCATGTAGTTAATATTTCTCTACAGAGATTGAAATAAAAGTTTTGAAATATATGATTTGGATATATGAAGCGTTCATATTCATATTTTAAATGTATATATATATCATAGTAGATAAATTTTTACAAAAAACGCCCGTTTTGATTCGATTGATCTTAACTCTACAGGTGATTCATAATTTGTGAGACCAATTTTAAAAGCATTTAATTATTTATGGTAAATTTTAATCTCTGTATTACCAGCTTTATTTTAAAAAGAAAACGTTTAAATTACCAATATAACTTTTTTTTTATCGGTGGGATTTAATTATGTCCGAAATTAAATCTTTAAACTTGAAACGAAATTTTAAAGCTTTTGAAGGATGGTTGCTCAAATTCTGTTTTAAATAAAGCATTTAAAAGTCAGAAGAGATATTTTTCTAATGGATTACTACCTAAACTTTGAAAAGAAATAAAATTTGACTGGCAATCAAAAGCTACTGGAAAAAAGTGTAGACAAAAGGAAGTCCTTGGTGAAAAAGAAAAAAGAAGCTGAAAAAACTTATAGCTGTAGAAAATGCCCTGCCTGAAAGAACTTTAGCAAAGAAACTACAGGTATCTCAAGCGACAATCTATTGTCATATAAAGGAAATTCGCTATGAAACAGTGAATAAAACAGTGTAATCAAAAGTCTGCGAAGACCATAGAAAAACGAAAATATTCTTGCCCTCTGAATTTAATGTTACACAAAGGTAGGTACAAAACATGGATAAATTCTAATGAAGCACTGTTTCACCTGTCATCCACAACTGGCAAAACGAAGATACAATATAAAGAGTGTTTTTTTCAGGTATAGAAGTTTAAGTTGGCATTACTTTCCAGGATGGCGACCGATTTAACAGCTGTCAAGTGATTTATTCTCAGTTTGGTTTGGCAATTCATCAAAACGATCATCAAGCAAGACGTAGATTCGTCGAATAGGCCCAAAACGAGATTGCCGTTGTTCCCGATTTTCCTAAGCGAATTTTGTTTAGCGATGAAGCGCACTTCTGGTTGAATGGCTACATCAACAAACAAAACTGCCGCATTTGGAGTGAAGCTAATCCACAAGTGTATGTCGAAACACCGTTACATCCAGAAAAACTGACTGTTTGGTGCGCTTTATGGGCTGGTGGAATCCTTCTTCAAAAACGATGAAGGCCGCAACGTTACAGTCAATGGTGATTGGTATAGAGCCATGATTACTAACTTTTCATTCCTGAATTGAACAATCATGATGTTCAGGAGCTGTGGTTCAAATAAGACGGCGCAACATGTCACACAGCTCGTGCCACAATCGATTTATTGAAAACACGTTTGGTGACCGCCTAATTTCACGTTTTGGACCTGTGAATTGGCCTCCAATATCTTGTGATTTAACACCGCTAGACTATTTTCTGTGGGGCTATGTAAAGTCATTGGTCTATGCGGATAAGCCACAAACGCTTGACCATTTGGAAGACAACATTCGCCGTGTTACTGCCGATGTACTACCACAAATGTTGGAAAAAGTAATCGAAAATTGGACGTCCAGATTGGACTACATCCGAGCCAGCCGTGGCAGTCATATGCCAGAAATCATATTTAAAATGTAATGCCACAAAATTATCTTTCGAATAAAAAAAATTCATTCCAATCGAATAATACATCGTTGTTTTATTGCAATTTAAAGTTCTATACCTCTAAAAAAACACCCTTTATTTCACTCGAAAATCGTCGCAAAAACGCAGCAGTTTTGCAAAAGACAATGTGGTATGGATGGAAATGTGTCCTCTCAAGGCTTAACAAAACCATTTTTTGTAGAATAATAGGCTAAAATTGATGCTAAATTCTATAACATTTTTTGTAAATAAGTTTTGATTGATGCTAAATTCTAAAGGTTTTCGCCCCGACACGTCCATTGATGTGGGCGAGTCGGAAGGAAGACTAGCCAACTTCAAAATAACTACAATTTATTCTCAGATAAGAACAACAACACAAATTCAACTAACCAAGTTTAGAGATGCACCTAAATACCAAATATGGAGAGCAATAATGAGGTAAGCGAGATCCGAGAAGACTTTAAATAATCAGATCACTTTGCGTCAAGGCAATAGCTTCTAATTTTTAGCTACTTAATCTACTTTGATTCCTAGTAGACAAATCGTCAACTTAAATATTACAATAATCAGCTACTAAATATCCATACCTCTCTTTACGTTTAACTAATCACTGCTCACCGTTAGACAAATCGTCAACTGAAAGTTTAAATATTACAATAATCAGCTACTAAAATTATCCACACCTCTCTTTGCGTTTTTAACTAATCATTGCTCACCGTTAGTCAGTCTGATAACCTATCTAACAAAAGCAATAGTAAACACTCTTCTAACCTGAATCGTTTAAACTTTATATACAAGTTTTTAACCTTTTGCTTAGCCAGAATAATCTTCTTCGAGAGGAAGCTTTTTATAATACAATAATTTTTAAAGACCCAACATTTCCCAAGAGGATTAGTTTTGAAAGGAACGCGGATAGACCTGTACACAAATTAAACTGTAAAAATGACCAAAAAGAAAGTAAATATTGTTTACCTTAAAGGAAACTTTATTTTTCACTAAGACTTTACACCGTCACACTGCAAAATTAACTACAAAACGACTGAAAGATAAAAAAAATATTTCTTCTTCCTGAGAAACAACTATCATCATCCCCTGACTGTGCTCCTTGCGATTATTTTTTATGAGGATACTTAAGTAAAGAATTAAATAGACGTAAAATAAAATACTTCAAGGGCTCCAAAAAGCAATCAAAGAGAAAATTGGAAAAATATTTTCAAAAATTGTCGAAAAAGCTCTTTTGGCTTAGCCTAAACATTTTTGCAAACTATACAATGTTAAAGGAAACCACTTGGAAAATTTCAGGTAAATAGTTTAATTCAATAAAAATTTGCGATGATCTGAAATTGGTCCCATTATTTTTGAATCAATCTGTAAAAATAAGGTAAATGTTTCAAAACTTTGAGTTCAGTCTCCGTGGAGAGGACTTAGCTATATATAGGCAAAATATTTTTATTATAGAAGCATTTTTAACAAAAGAAGAATGTTTTGAAAATATGTCATTCTTTATTTTTTTGCCAAAAAGTTGCATTTAAATAATTTTTTTCTTGTAATAATATTCTTAGAACAATTTTACATGTACATTCTAATTCACCTGACACTGAATATATATAAAAAATTATTTATTATACTCTTTTTTAAAATTACTGCTTAGAATGTAAAATTAGTATAAAGTACTTAAATTTAAGTATTAAGTTTCATTACATGGATGTCTTCAAATAAATGCATTAAAAAACAAAATATTATATTCAGCTAAAAAATTTCAACGTATTCAAAACTCCTTACGAATTTAAAAAAATATTATTACTAATTTTTTTTTGTTAAAAATTACTACACAAACTTTAAAACTTATTTTTTCATTTAAACTTTTAAACCAGTGAATAAAAAAATTCTACACTATACTTTGAGCAATAAAGTTTGTTGCCGGCAAAAATGCTCGATTTAAAGATTTTGAATGCTAAAACTCTTAATATAACTTGGAACTATGCTAAAATAATATGTTTAAATACAAGTACTTTTGATGCATGATTTGCTATTTAAATTCCACCCTTAGAACATTACGTGAAACTAATAATCAGTCATTGGAACAGTTTTGAAAAATAATGCTGTCATCTCTTACTAGCTTCCAGAATATTTCCCTAATGTTTTCGAACAATAATTTGATGTTCAGCATTTTTAAATTGGAATTGACAGGTGTTTTTAGAGGCTAGTAATCACGATATTTGGAAATAGCTGCTACAAAGCGTGATGTCGAAGTGAAAAGCTTTTAAAAATGAGGCAGGATTAAGAAATAAAACGTGCAGACATGTCTTAACCTTTACCTGCATTTTATATAGTAGATCAAAAAACAACTATATACGTATATACCCACACCTTAAAATAAGTCGTGAGTAGTAATTAATTTTTGCTTTTATTAGACAGAAGTTTGAGGTAGCAAACAATAAATAAATAAATAAAAGAAACTAAAAAAAGAGAAATGAGAAAATGTTTTTCTCTTTCACGATAGGCCTAACATACATATAACACGTTAGATTCTGCTTCATTGTTAAGCCAATATTTTGCGATCCATTGAAAATAACAATCAAAGAAATAGAATAAAATTTAAGTAATGAAATTTACAATTATTTGAATTTTGACTATTTTTTTTCTTCTAACTTCGCCAAAAATATCTAAATTTAAGGAAAAATCACAAGTCAAGAACCAAAAAATAGCGATACTCTAATTGTATCAAATTTGATTAAATTAACTCTCTATTATTTTTCAATTGCCTATTATTATACACATTAAGAAAATTAGTTAAATATATTTAGCTTATGTGTGTCCATTCTGCTATTTACTAGTAATGCTAATCCAGTAAAATTAATAGAGTCAAAAAAGTAAGTAGCCAGCATTTTTACCACACACATGCATAATACAATTATAACTTCATTTAATTTAACAAGATTGGCTAAAAAACGTTATTTTTTAAATTAATATTAATTTATTTCGTAACTTATGAGTAATGATACAACACATAACTATAAAAAAAATTTCACTATTCGACATTTGCAAATAGTTTTAATTTTTATAAATTTCTTAACAAATTCTTAATTCTGGAATCTGTGGCTCTAAAACTGTTATTTGCAATTTTTCAAAGTTTCCGGCGTTTTCTGGAAAAGTGCAAAGAGATTCAAACCTATATTGATAGTAAGAATAGAATTATTTTATATTAGAAACAAATATAAAATACGTTGAGATATTTTATAATCATTGTTGGCGTTTGAGTGTAAACGTAAATATTCTCTGCCGTGCTGTAACGGCAGGCGAGAGTTTTCTCTTAATACGCTTTCTCTTTAATACGCTGACGTGAGCAATAATATGGCTCTAATGCTATAAAGTTCGTAATTTTAAAATAAATAACATTTTCTGCTCTTGAAAATAGCTTATAGATATAGTGCGATTAAAATAAGTGAAGCAATGCGTACCTGGTCCGTCATTAAAGAAAAACAAATATATAATATATTTCAGAAATTATTGTTAACTTTTACAGTTTTAGCAATTTTTTGCAAAACCGTGACATATTTCCCAAAGGATATTGAGTTAGGGAAATTCAAACACAAACAGTGTGTGTATGTGTATTACTCATATTCTTCCGATAATACTTAAATCTCTTTCGGCGATCATGTAAGTAAAGAGTGTTTTTTTCCAAGTATAGAAGTTTAAGTTGGCATTACTTTCCAAGATGGCAACCGATTTAACAGCTGTCAAGTGATTTATTCTCAGTTTGGTTTGGCAATTCATCAAAACGATCATCAAGCAAGGCGTAGATTCGTGGAATGGGCTCAAAACGAGATTGCCGTTGTTCCCGATTTTCATAAGCGAATTTTGTTTAGCGATGAAGCGCACTTCTGGTTGAATGGCTACGTCAACAAACAAAACTGCCGCATTTGGAGTGAAGCTAATCCACAAGTGTATGTCGAAACACCGTTACATCCAGAAAAACTGACTGTTTGGTGCGCTTTATGGGCTGGTGGAATCATTGGTCCGTACTTCTTCAAAAACGATGAAGGCCACAACGTTACAGTCAATGGTGATCGGTATAGAGCCATGATTACTAACTTTTTCATTCCTGAATTGAACAATCATGATGTCCAGGAGCTGTGGTTCCAACAAGATGGCGCAACATGTCACACAGCTCGTGTCACAATCGATTTATTGAAAGACACGTTTGGTGACCGCCTAATTTCACGTTTTGGACCTGTGAATTGGCCCCCAAGATCTTGTGATTTAACACCGCTAGACTATTTTCTGTGGGGCTATGTAAAGTCATTGGTCTATGCGGATAAGCCACAAACGCTTGACCATTTGGAAGACAACATTCGCCGTGTTATTGCCGATGTACGGCCACAAATGTTGGAAAAAGTCATCGAAAATTGGACGTCCAGATTGGACTACATCCGAGCCAGCCGTGGCAGTCATATGCCAGAAATCATATTTAAAATGTAATGCCACAAGATTATCTTTCGAATAAAAAAAATTCATGTCAATCGAATAATACACCGTTGTTTTATTGCAATTTAAAGTTCTATACCTCTAAAAAACACCCTTTACAATGTCTATGAGAATTCCGTGTTGCTTTTATTTTGTTGCATTCAAAGTGGCATTTGGATTGAAAGAAGATAAGAGGAAATTTCATCTACATGGAATGTTTCTAATATCTTCGTTTTCAGATAAATCAGTTATTTTGAAAAGTTTATAAGGCAATGATTCGCATTTCCTATAATTTTTCGTGGAATTTTCAACGATACAAGTCGTTTTCTTTCGAGAATCCATCCGAAAATTTCTATACAAATTTAAATTTTATTTAAAATATTAAAATCCAAGTGAATCTGAAAATTAACGAAATTAAATTTTGTTTCTTTTCACAAACCTTTTGTGTGATAAGTCATTCTATCTCCAAAATGGGAAAACAAAATTTTGTAAAAAAATGCGTGTATTAAAAATGATTTCATACAAAATTATTACCAATAATAAGATTGGATGATGTATCCAATAAAATAATTAAAAAAACTTTTTACTGAGACAATAGTTCCAGATGATATCTAAATACGTGCGCAAATATTCGCTGCATTCGAAAAAGAATTTTTATTACAGTAAAATATGTAAAATTGAAATTGTGTAATTGTTGAAAAGTTATTCTACAGTTTCAACGAGAAGGAATGTGTTTTCTCATTAATATAAATTAATTATAGCTTCTAGAGGTATCAAACCTTGTTAAAGAAGCTATAAATGTGAATATAATTAAAGCATGGTTTTTTTTAAAAAATTTTTTTAAAAAACCTTGGAATTTTTTTGTTTAACACCTCTTTATACTCTGAATTTTAAATGATAATGTATAGTTTCTTCTGATAAGTTTATTTACATAGTGAGACAATAGTATAACTAAATGTTAATTCAACTGAATTTTTATATTTGTCTTCAATGTGTTGAAAAACAATCTGAAATTTTAATCGCTAAAGCTTCGATAAGGTTTTCTGACTTCATTATGTGACTTTTACAGAGATAAGCATATTTACTGTATGTTATATTTACTGCATTTTTTATTTCACTTCCTTTCCAAAAAGTTAATTTACACACAAAAAGGGACGTTGTGTTTACGGGACTTCTACGAATTCACATCCTTTCTTTTTCACAGCTGTTTCAACCTAAACTATACTGGGAATCGTGCCATGAAGCCTTCTAAAAATTCCTTTTTAGGCCAAATGCGTGACAACTCATCATCTACATTCGTGTTTGTCTAGTGCATTCTCTTTGGAAACTGAAAACCAATAGTAAAGCTGGATGAAAGGTGTATTGTTAGCTCTAGTAGAAGTAAGACGCTGTAGAAAATGTACTGCGCATTTCGAAATAAAGGCATCATAGATCTTACGTTGGCAACTAATAACATTTCCTTTTGCAATTTATGTAACTTAGAAATAATTTTTTATGAATTTGAAATTTAATATTTCCTTACTTTTTTCCCGGTATATCAGCGATTCGGCGATATATTTAGCGATTTTTTTAATATATATATATGGCATCCAGCAAAGCAGTCTTCGCGCGCAGGCGCAGTGAATTGAAACTGAAACTATTAGACTAAGACTTTTGAGAAGAGAGAAAGCGGAGAAAAAAGAACGACTGAGGTGCGCGAGCAGGCGTTACCATAAAAACATCATCGAAACTTATCTGTTAGAATAACTACCTTTTTAATTAATTTTTGTTAAATTTTAAAATAAAGTTAAAGATAGACAAATGTCTTGGACCCCTTGTTGTCTCCCATATATATATATATATATAGTCGGACCTTTATATAACGAAGTCGCTAAAGCCCTAAAAAATTTCGTTAAACGGAAAAATTGTTATATATAGGTTATCTTTCAATTTTCTTTATAAACCACACATGAAGCAAATTTTGCATTCAAAAACACTGTACATTAAAAAAAGTAAAAATTCGCACCTTTTTGTAAATCAATATATATTTATTTTATATATCTTACCTATCAAAGAAAAGAAAGAAAAACTGAAAGGAAAGTTTCTTGACGCCTTTATATACTTCCTGAAGAATTAAATTTTTTTTTCTTTGATGCTCAAGCCTTTCGTTTTGATATCTTCGAGCTACAAGAAACGAACTTACCAGTATGACGGATCAACTCTACAAATGAATGGAAACTAGTTCAAAGGCATGGGGACACGAGACAACTACACTAAGGGTGAAAGGGGAAATTGAAGATGTTTCCAGTGAACTAGATAACGGGGGTTAAAGGTTGCACTTCTTGGTTGAAACGCCCAGAATTTTATTACTCTCGGTGAGTTAGGTACCTAATAAAACGAGTGCAATATTTATGATCACCATAAAATGTGTTAAAAGACAGAACAACTTGAAATGTCCACGAATGCTTCAAAAATAGGGAGAAAAAAATTGAATCTCAAGAGAAAAAGTTCATTATATAGAAAATGCACTTCACTATTGGAAGGTTATTTTACGAAGAAAATCGTGAAATGTTATTGGTTCCAGGAAAAAGTTCGCTACATAGAAAAATTCGCAATATAGAAGTTCGTAATATGGAGGTTCGACTGTATATATATATATATATATCATATCATATCATATCATATTCATTGACTTGATATGATAAATGTACTTTCATTGTGTTTATAATATAACCATGTAATGGGTCGCCGGTGCCATCTATTAGTGTAAGAGGGTCAGAAGGAAGATTAGCCACATAGTCAATACAAATTCTATTTATTAACAATTCTTAATAACGACCCAAATTCAACAACCCAAGTTAAGAAATGCCCCGAATGATAAATATGGGGAGCAATAACAAGGTAGACGAGATAATTGAAGATATAATAAATGGGATCACTTATACGCTTAACACGTCCACAGCCAATGCACCTTCTTACATGTGTGAAGATTATTTCTAAAGTAATCTAATTCAAACAGACATGAATAGAATTTAGCAACTAATTGGCCGAATCGTCAATTTTAATATTAATCAAATTACTAACCAAGCACTCTCGCCTAGCTTTACGTTAATTACTACTTACAATCCTGTTAGCTTCTAACCTCTCTTTCTCTCTCTAACTTGAAAGTTTAATCTTTAAATACAAGTCTTGATTTGAGTAATCACGGCTTCTTCGGAGGAGGAAAGTTTTCAATAGAATAATTTTTAAAGATCCACTATTTTCCAAGAGAATTAGTTGGAAAAACGCTAATAGACCCGTTACAATCATCGTCATCATTGATGAGTACAAGTTATCATTTTGACTAGGCAAGATTTAATATTAGAAAAGCAAATGTTCAAAAGTTTACAGGAGATTAAAACAGAGTGATTATAATTAATGTTCCATTTTCAAAATGCTGCAAAAAAATAACCACTGCTCAGTATGATTTCAAATTTGAAATGAATATAGTTAAAGGAGGAGGAAACGGTATGGCACAAGAAACAAAATTCATTGGCGTTTTTATTGTTACTTTTTATACGGCTTTTGGGCAAGGACAATTGAAAACCGATTTTTCTCATCCAATGTGGGGCGACCTTGCCGCGGTGGAAGGGTTTTTCACTAACAGTGTAACAACTATTGAATGACTTGGATGTCATTTCGTCAAAAAACCAAAACGACCGTGCGCATTGAACAGAACTGTGTTCAGCGTGCAACTCGTGCCAAAAACATCATAATTCGATTCAAAAGATCCCTTGTGGCTGAATTCACGTTCGTCCTCTGTTGATACACTTTGAAACTTTTTCTTATGTCATACCGACCCCCCCTCTCCCTTTTCAAGTGCATTAAGTTCAAATTTGAAGTCATTCTGACCAGTGGTTTTTTACAGCATTTTGAAAGGGGAACTTTATTTTAAAACACTATGTAGTATATTAGTGTATAGTAAATAAAATACGTTTTTCACAAACATTGACCAAAGAGTTTTTGCGCATAGTTTTTTAGAAATCAGTGACTATCTTTTAAGCCAAAAATAAGCGATAGCTTTCGTATAAATACCTAAAATCTATTGAAAAACATTCATTTGAATATTAGATAAAAATTTTGCAATACGAAACTTGTAAACTTACCTGTTCTCGTTTAACTTCCTCTTTACAGTGTGGACAAGTAACGGGCCTTTTCCCACATACGTCATTGTGGCCCTGTGAAAACATGTACCATTAGAGTTGGTGAGATAACATAAAAAAATATACCGTAAAATCCGGCGTATAACGCGCTTGTTTGATTGATTGATTGAATATTAACGTCGCACCAGGGCTTTTGGCGACGGACCACGTAATTTTGAACCATGGTCAAGTGACGTGGACAACACCTGAGCTGGCACCCCCATCTCCTAACTACCACACCACACCAACGGGAGGACGTTTCAGCTCTCGACAGATTTAACGTGCATCGCTGCCCTACACGGCGGGTTTTTAGTGGTACTGGGCTCGAACTCGTGACAAGGCAAGCCACGATCCGATACCTATACCACTCGGCTACCGCGGCTATAGGCGTATAACGCGCACTCCTTTTTTGATGAAAAAATCTGAAATATTTAGTATGCATTGCTCTTATGTGTTTTGAAGCCATTTATTCTAAGTATTATCTCAGGCTTTTGAAAAAATGGTATACTTCTAAAACTACAATTCTTTCAGTTCATAAAGCAAGTCATTTCTTTTAAATAAACAGTATTTATATACATGTAGAAGTAATTTTGTATGCTCATCTATTTTGTTATTTTTAAAGCTTTCGTTTTTATACCCGGCGTATAACGCTCACCCTTAAGTTTCGATCTTATTTTTTGTGTTCAAAGTGCGCGTGATACCCCAGATTTTACGGTACTTGAAATCGACTCATTAAGCTCTAATTTCATTTTCTTCTGACTTGATGTTTAGTACTTCGCAAAATTTTTATTTATGGGACACAAGACACACATGCAAGCATAAAAAATAAAATTTCCCCAAGTTTCCAAAGAAATTTTTGGTTGAAAAATTAATGTAAGTGTTTCTTTGGCATAAAGGACTCCGGATATCGTTCAACTATGGTTTGATTTATTTTTCATTCCTCAATCTTAAGGAAGTTTTTATATATTATTATTACACTCATGGACAAAGAAATTAGAGCACCAAGAAATAATTGCGGAATCGTAACGAAACTTGGCATGAAGGTACATGTCGGGGAGATACGCAAATGATTCGAAATGCAGCGTGATTGAGCATCACGTATAGCCGGTAGAGAGCGTTTAACGTCGTTCTCCGTGGAGTATAAAACAGGTAACCACAGCTTGTTTGAATGTGCTGAATCGTTTACAAAGTAAGAGCTCAGGTAGACATGCCATTACGTCGTTTCGAAGACAAAATGAGCAGCGGTCGCATTTTGAGAGGGGGAGAATCATCGACATGATGGATGTTGGGTGGTCAGATAGGCGAGTAGTTCGTCAATTAGGCCGCTCTGATTGTGTTGTGAGGAGGTGTTGGGACCAGTGGATCCGAGAAATATCATTTACACGAAGACCAGGCTAAGAACGCCCTCGACAGACCAGTCGTCGAGATGACCACCACATCGTAAGAAATGCACGCGTACAGCCAACTGCTTCATCGGTTGCCATCCAGACACAGGTAGCTCCTTCATTAGGGGCCCCTGTATCTTCTCGAACCATACGAAGGCGCCTGGCTGAAGGACATTTGGAATCGCGGTATCCATTACGTGTGTTGCCTTTGACGCCTACCCATCGACCCTCCGTTTGGAGTGGTGCCGCGCACGAGAAAACTGGACTGCAGCGCAATGAAACCAGATGGGGTGTCATTGCCTACAATACACGGTCACCCCTAGTATTGATCCGGGGCACCATGACAGCCCAGCGGTATGTCCATGACATCCTGCAATCACATGTGTTGCCACTCAAGAAACGGCTCCCAGGAGCCATTTTTCAACAAGACAATGCTTGGCCGCACACAGCAAGGGGGGCACAAGACTGTCCCCGCACTGTTACTACCCTTCCTTGGCCTGCCCGTTCCCCAGATTTGGCTCCAATAGATAGAGAAGATCTGGGATCATTTGAGACGGCGAATTGGGCATCCCACGAGTTTAAACGAACTAGAGACAAAACTACAGCAAATATGGAACGAAATGTCCCAAGACATCATACAGAACTTGTATGCCTCAATGCTCGATCGTATTCATCGTGCATTGGCGCTAGAGGGGGTTCAACAGGGTATTAAAACCTCCGTTCTTTTGCCTTTTTCTATGAAATAAACGATCATTTTTCTTTGATTTCCTAATCATTTACTTATAACAAAGTAGTCATTACGTATGTAAAATTTCGTCTCATTTTGATGACTCCTTCTTGGTGCGCTAATTTTTTTGTCCATGAGTGTATTTTCATTGTAAAAAAGCTTCTGATGAGATTCAAATTTTGTTTGAAAAGTACACAACTCTTACATCGTTTTTTATTTTTTTATTGCGTGGCAAAAAAAATCACATAGAATTTTTTGGTTATGCATAGATTCTTATATTAAAAAATATATATAATCTGAAATGCTCTTATATATAATGGGGCTCTTAGAATTTTTCTTTTCTTATTTTTTTACTGACGATTTAATCAAAATTCTTATATATATATATATATATATATATATGCAAGATTATTTTTCATAATTAAAAATAAGCGAACATTTAAAATAAATTAAGTTTTAAATTAAGATAAATCAAGAAGTTATAAATATTTTGGGAAGGAGTTTGAATATGAATGAAATATATATATATATAGCTTGATAGAACATTCGAGATAATTTTCAGGAATATCTATTGTAAATTGATAAAATTGAAATTTTAATAATTCGCTATATCTCCTTTAAAATGTAATAGTGTGATGATAATAAAATGCGATGTGTATTAAACTCAAACTCAGTGGCGCACCAGCCCATGAGGACCAGGGCCTACTGTGCCCACCCCAGTCTACGTGATCATTGGACACTGAGGTGCATGAGCAGATGTCCCGAACAGGTGGTATGTCTGATGCAAGACCCCCTCCCGTGTTTAAGTCCCCAAGCAAGCTTGGTGCTCATTTATTGACCCACTGCGATCTGTATTAAACCTAACCGATAATCAAATAAAACGAGCCAAAAATACATACACACATACATATGTATATATATATAGAGAGAGAGAGAGAGAGAGAGAGATTTTATTTCATATTTTGTATTTAAAATAAACAAATGTACTACCATTGCTAACAAAAATTTAAAAAATCTCTACACTTTTTAAAAATACTAGAATAGTAATTAATAGCGTATATTTTTATCGTACAATTAATAAAAAACAGCATCAACAATACAATGTATTTATAAATTTGGAAATTAAAGCTAAAATTTAATTACATGTGTGCATTGTTTTGTTGACTAATATGATCTATCTCTGGTGATTCTTTTAAAAATTAACATATTTTGATTCAGTTTTCATTTTTTCCCTCAGCTTTAGTTGAAGGCGTGGTTAACAGAGTAATTTAATGCAATTTTTTTATTTTACTTGCAGAGTAGTCATCGTGAATCAATCTAAATTGTTGTGAAATAGCTCTCAATCATTTCCGGGAATAGAGACTTGTATTCTGTCAGCTGTCTCATTCCACAATGTTGACTTTTAATAAACACCCAAATGCAATGCAGATGCTAACTTTTATATTGGTTTAAATTTCATTTATTTTTATATTTTACTTTTATTTATTAATTTTTATTCTTATATTTTGAGTGAAAGATTTGCAACTGAAAATCAGAAATAACGAGGCAAAGTATGGTTTATTAAATGCCAATTTTAGCATTTTATAAGCTCACTACAGAATTAATTTCTTTATTTTTGTACAAATTGAGCTCCCAGTATACGAAATGATTACTTGATTCCCATACTTTTCGGATAAACTTTCCATTTCAATCTCAATTTGTTTCCAGAATTTCCTTTTGTTACAAAATGTATCAGTTTCGAATAATGTCCAAAAAAGAAAAGAAAGAAGGAAACAATTCACTTAAAATAATTGATTTGCATCTATCAGTATCGTTTGGTATCTGTATTTAGGTTATGAATATAAATGAGAAGAATTAAAGAATACACGTGACTTCTGAAGATTTAAAACAGTTAACTGGAAGAGAGTTCACATTTTTAACTCTATTTTTAATATTTAACTGTATTTTGTATTGATGCAGCAAAAGCACGCGTATTTATTTTTTCTTAAAAAAAAGAAGAAAAATTTATTTTTGATTTAATAAATTTTATTGAATGTTTTTATGGGGGGAGAAAAACTAAATAATACATGGGGAAAAATGGCAATTAAATAATTTGATTTGGAATTGCTTCAGAAATAAATTAAAACTACTAAAACTGTTAAAAATAAATACAATTTTTTATATCTAACATTTTTTGCTGACGTCATTAGTTGACAATAAAGTATGCAAAGATATAATAGTCCTAAATTTGTGACAAATTATATCAGTATAGTGCAGTATGCATAACAATGCATCGCCGCCAAATTAAATTAAGTGTTGTCTAATTTAAATAAATAGAAAATAACAATTTCAAAATTTCTTAATTAATCAGTTTTAAATGGTATATTTTCAGCCAATCAGTATGAAGATATGAATTCTTTCAGAAGACTAATAATAGTTTTCGAACTAGCAAAAAAAAATAAATAAATAAATAAAATTGTTATCACTATTTTGTTATCGTGTCTCTGCTGGATATCTAAGAAAATCCCGATTAGTAAAATTGAATTCGAGGTTGCTTCATGAATCATATTTGGCGGGGGGAAATTCCATTATTCTTTTAGTTAAGATTTAAAAAATTCAACTAATAAAACAAATTTTAAAAAAAGCTTTACGTGAATTGTATTTGCACAAATAATCCGTAACGCTTATGCGTGCTCGAGCAAGCATTACACCTGATAAGTCTCGATTTACAAAATAAATATTTGTTGGATTATGAAGAATGGGTATACTCTGACTTAACATAAATTTTAACATTTTATCTTCGATTATAAAATTATTAATTCATATCGACTTTTTTCCATCACAACAAAATAGAAGTTCTTTAAGATTCCAGACAAACGATGAATGTTATATTTTCTAACAGGAAAGAAAATACGATTAAAATATAATTGTTAAACTTCATATTAAAAAGTACTATCAAAGGCATTTTATTTTGTTTGCATAATATGATGTAATGTGTCAATATTTAAATTTATCCTTATTTATAGAGATCAATAGTTCTAAAAAAAATATTTGAACTATGAAAATTTCGGTCACTAGGATCACTCATTTTATTCAAAAGTGGTACTTGTAGTATATAATACTAGTAATATACAGTTTTCAAAAAAGTAAACCAATAAAAGATTATTTTTAATAATTAAAGTAAATGAAAATCACTTTACACATGCAAGAAGGACTACAGATATTTTGGCCGAAATAAGTGAGTAGGTTTCGAACTTTTTTCCCTCACTATGTACCTCTTTTTCGTAATCTTGGCTACGGTATACCTTTGATTATGGCTAAAAATCTGATGTGACTCTAAATATATAATTTTGCTCTTTTTTACCCATTTAGATTTTTGTTGCTATTAACACATATGTATTTTTTAAATAATTCGAATTACATAAAGTTATTAAATGATTTGTAATATTATCGCTTCAGCCAGCTTTGTGAATGAGAAGTTCCAAACCATTTTAATTTAAATTTCTAACAATTCTGCGGATTTTTTTAGATATAATGGGAAAAAATACATTAATAGCTCTATTTGATATATTTATTAGAATGAAGAATATATGTTCGACGAGACAAATATTTTAATACACTTAAAAAATCATTATCTGTAACATTTAAAAATTCATCAGTACAAAATTATAATATGTTCAATGTTTTGAAACTAATTTAAACTGAAAAAAGGAAAAAAAAGTGTAGCTCACTCAATATGGAAAACAGCTTTTAATCTAACGGTAAGCATTTTCAATGCTCTTCACAAGGAGTTAAGAGTAAGACGGGTCTTTTTTGAAATACCAGAACATTTTTAGCCTACTTTTTAATCTTTCCTAATAATCAAATATTTGAATCCATTACTTTTTGCTCAAGAGTTCTTGTAAATGCTTACAGATCACCTTTTAGTAGATATTTTGTATATATAAATTTTACATTTCTTTATGGGTCACATTCCTCTGTAAAGTCACTTGTATATTCCCAGTAGTACGCCTACCATAGAGTGAGTCCCATTATACAACAATGGCGTAGATAGAACTAAGTGGGCTCTGTATCAAAAATTTCTTGGGAGCCCCCTTAAAATTTCACAATTTTTTGCTTACATATGTTGGGGCCCCTGTAGCTTGGGGGGAGAGGGTCCCGTATCCTTGATATGGTTGATACGGTGTTTGTTACGCCCCTCACTACATAAGTAATTTTTTTCACTTTACATAACACGTCCTATAGATATATGATTCTCATGTGATTTCTATCTGATTAGTTATGCCTTCCTAAATTAAGAAAATAAAAAACTTTACAAAAATACCTTGGGAAAGGGGAGGGAAGGTTCATTAAATTTATTTTATCAATTTAAATTTATATTATATAAATAACCTTCTGATATCATTATACGCAGAGAATTTGGAGAGAGGATGGCTTTGTTATATTAAAATATTATTTAGTCAGCATTATAATTTATTAAATCACCTGTAGACATCACTCAAAGTATTTTATGTAGATTAAAAAAATTATGACACATTGAGAAAAACAGATGTTTCCTGAAACAAGATCTATTGTTGTATCATCTATCAACATCAACATCTACCATCATTTTAGTAAGAGCCCTGATTCTTTAAGTAAAGTACGGAAGACTTTTTTTATGATTATGAGGTCCAAAAGGGCATATGTATTCCATATAATGATATAACTTTGTGATTAAATAAGATTTAAATAAAATAAAATAACTTACGTCCATGTCTTTAAAGACAACATCTTCTTGGCAGAAAGGGCACGAAACGAGCCTTCGATCACACGTTGATGTCAGATGCTGCGCGAGCTCTCTTTTCGTCACTTGTAGGCCACAACTACAGGGACAGGATACAGGAACATAGCCACAACTTTCCAAATGCGTCTGCAAGAAAAAGAATTTTTGTGGAAAAGAAAACAAAATAGGCTTCATAACGCATGTCTTTCTGAAAAATACGGAAAACATATTTAAGGGACGAATTTTTGTCCTTCTTTGTCTATATAAGCGGTTCTTAAACTGTGGTCCGCGGACCCCAGGGAATCCCCAACGCCTTTCTAGGGGGTCCGCGAAAGTGTGTCACTTAATGCTAAAATTTACCTCTTTTACAGACTCTGAAAGGTCTCTTGGAAAAATTGAACGATATGTCATCCTAGACTATATCACTAAATCGCGACTAATGAAAAAAAACTCTACCAGAACACGTATTTCGATTCAGAATATTAATTCAGTTTCTTTATTGTACAACTACATAGCCATTACTACAACGTAATATTTTTTTAACAAGATGTTTA
Organism: Trichonephila clavipes; assembly: GCA_019973935.1. Classification (NCBI taxonomy): domain Eukaryota; kingdom Metazoa; phylum Arthropoda; class Arachnida; order Araneae; family Nephilidae; genus Trichonephila; species Trichonephila clavipes. The sequence continues at coordinate 147,598 of BMAU01008397.1, forward strand.
CTGTTAGCTTTAAAAAAAGAAAGTGTTAAAAAGTATGTATAAGTAACAGAGATAGTCTCTTAGACTCAGTCATGAGTTGAAATTAGGGAGGGTTGCTCAAACTCTTAGGGGACCGCGATGTCAGTTTGAAACATAAAGGGGGCCATGTAGATCGAAAGTTTAAGAGCCACTGGTCTATATTGTTGTTTAAAATGCCTTTTATTTCTGCAAAATGCAAAAGTTTGCAACAGAAAAGCGCATGAACTAATAGGTTGGAAACACTTGTTTGCTTTTATCATACGATTATGACTTCAGATTTATTTATGAACTGATTGGCTGGAAACATGTAATTGTATCTATCATGTGACAATGACTTCATAAAAATTAAGCCCATTCTTTTTTTTTTCGCAAATTGTTTGCATTCGGGAATCTTTGTGATAATACTTCGATTTACCGTGAAGCTAAACATTGATAATTCTGCGTATAACTTTTTTTATTGTATATTAAATATTATTTGCATGTTCAATAAATTCATAAAGAGGGTCAGTTGAAATTATTTTGAAAAAAATTTTGCCATGTATTTGTAAAATTTACTTTAGGTAAAAAGATAAATGTTTATTCATACTTTTCGAGAATAAGTAGATAAAGATACTCATTTTAATATTACTGGTATTGAGTACATAAATTCCCCATCAATGTCAGTTTTAAATAATTTTGAATCGTTCACACAAAACAAATGCATTAACATATGTATTTTTAAACAAATTATTGTGATTAACTCATATTCCGAGTCAAATTTTAGAGTATGAAAACCATAGCATTTAATAATCATTCAATACATTTTACCTTTCTAATGATTCTTTAAAACATGATTAAGTCCATCATTTATTCAAGAGATAGATCAAATTGAATTTATTGATATAAAGCTGAATAGTTCTCGTTAAACATGCATATTCCTGAGGAAGTCGATACATATCGCATATATTACTTCCTTTATTTTTGTTATGCTTCAATAAGTTCATTGACAAATTCTCCGTTGTGCATCGAACTCAAACAATCTGTTAAGCTCACTCAAATATCCATTCATACTTTCACTACTTGACTTATTTAGCTATTGATACGTATCAATAAATGGCCAAGAAAGTTACTACCTCTTACGTCACCTTCATGTGAATCATTTGCTTGTTGTTGCGTATGAGATGAATCCACCGAATTCTCGTCCATTGCATTAACCATTAAGTTCTCAATGGAGTATGCAGTGTGAAGGAATTTTACACTGTGTTGTAGTGTGCAAAATTTCTTGGATTCAATAACTAATAACTGTTTACGAACAGTAATCAGTAACTATACATCGCTGAAATTAGTGGTTACGTACAGAAATGTGCACTTCGCAGAAAATGCGGGGGCATTTGGATCCTTGAAAAGTAAAGAAGCAAACGCGAAAAAAGAAATTTTTTTTACCTTAGTGACAAGTTAATTGTTGTTTTTAAAGAGAGAGGAATGCGTGAGAGAGAAATGTAAAAAGGCCTTTGCTTAAACTTTAACTGCTGCAAATGGATATCATTATACTCCTACTATTATTGCACACACATTCTAAATGACTGCTTACCAGTGGCGTAACGGAGAACACTTTCCCTCCCCCTGCAAAGTCAAGTTTTGCCCCCCCCCAAGTTGGATTTTACAAAGGGTAGGCACTTGGCGATAGTCAGGCTGTGGGGCCTCTAGAGCCCTGGGCCCCTATGATAAATTCTAGTTTTTAAATTTCACTTAACTTCCTTAAACTGAATTACTTTCTTTTCAGCAGCGACTTCTTAAAACTTCTTGAAGTCCTGGTCTCCTATAGCAGTGTTTCTCAAACTGTGGGGCGCGTCCCCCTGGGGGGCGTGATATCCCTACGAACGGGGTGCGAGCATATTGAAAAGTCAAAAACAAAGGATTATTAAAAAAATTATTAATTTACTGAACAAAAAAAAATACATTCTGACACAATAAAAAATTAACTACAAATTTACACTTATAGATATATCAGTACAGTACAATGTATTTTATATAATTAATTTAACAATAGTAAGAACAAATTTAATAATTACCATTGACCCCATGGGTTTGTCATATATAAAATTATATGCAAAAATTAACACTTATCTTGATGATTTGTACGGTTTATAATTCATCCCTTAAATGCAGATTAAAAATTAGGCGATTCGCTCCCTAATGCCAAAATTTAACAAGTAGGCGAGCCTATGTGGTGTATGGGGGAAGGGTTGGAAAGGAAAAAATAAGCAAATTCTCTGAAATTAATAAATCCTTCGCAAAAGATTGTACTTTGGAAACACATACGTACAGTGCAATTGATTCACTGGGTGAGGGAGACGTTTATATACGCCGGTGGCACTTAAGAATTTAAAGTCGTATTGTAGGTTTAGCGTCAAAGTATAGTACTATTGAATTCAATACAATGTTATTGTATGGAGGGGGGCGCGATGAAAATTTTGATTGAATATTGGGTCGCCAATATTGAAAGTTTGAGAAGCACTGTCCTATGCGAATGGCTCCCCAACCTTTTTAGCGCCGTGGACTGATTAACATTTGTTTATTTTAACGCGACCTGCTGAAGGGGAGAATATTGATTGCTTATATTTTAGATTACTTTGTTTTAATAATTTTAATTTATTCGTATTTAAACATTGCTTCAAAAAAAAGACAATTACACCAAAAAAAGAATATAATGAAAGTTGCACAAACCCGCGAGAAATACACCAAATAAATTGGTTGTAGTTTAATGTGTTCCTTGGGAGGCCTGGTACTATTTGATCCATAGACCGGTACCTGTCAGTGACCCGGGGATTGGGGGGCTACTGCCCTATGCCAAAGTAGATCTTATCTGCAACTCTTTTGAGTAGACAGTTGTGATGACCCCCTGGGTCACACCTTGAACACCAAGATTAATTTGAGGCAAAGAACCACGAAGAGCCATTTTGAATAATAATAATATTTATTTATTATTATAATTTTTTCTCAAAAATCTCCGGTAACATATAATACGATAATGTTACGTCTCTTAAAGGGATTTGCCTTTATATTAAATTAAATTACTAAGAATACAATTAATTAATAATCTAGCTCAAACTCAAGTAAGGTTTACCGAAATAGGAGATCCGAGAAGCACACGTATTCGGATTCTTAACTTTCATTAACTTTAACTAAGTCGCTCAAACTCACGCTTACTTTAAGCGTACGTGAATTATATTTACCGCTGGCTTATATCAGCTTTCTGGTACGTCTCGCAGCACGACGTCTTCACGAACCTAATCTCCTTGAATCTTCTAGTAATACGTTTAAAGTTACTGGCTCAATAGCCTACCATCATCTCTCTTGCTGTTTCGCAACGCTCGACTTAAATACCTTATCTAATTTAAATATCCCGTACCTCTTTTTGGAGTTGATTGGAAATAAACGCGAATTTATATTCCCCAGAAAGACGCCTAAGAAGATTAGTGGAAAGGTTCTGTACAGATTCGTCACACAGTATATAGCATGCTTTGTCAATTACTTGGACAAACTGTAACTCATAACAAATAAAAGGGCGAGACTCACAATCTCACAAACCGATGCAACTAACTGCCTCCTGTCAACTAAATTAATAATGATAGCGTGTACGGATAGGTGCAGGCCTTAGCAGGGACATGACATATAACTGTGCAATTCTTACACTGTTGACAGTTGGTATAAAGTTCGAAATTCCCAGTTTTTCGAAGGGGAATAACATTTTACGATTAAAATTATTCGGATCGTGATCTTATTGAGGCCGAGTGGGAATGACATGAGGCTCCCATTGAAACATGACTTTAAACGTCCTTGTGCTTTCCAGTCTCAAAAATATAACAAATCGATCCAAATACAAAACTACGATTTCATTTCTATATTTTATTTTCAGAATAAAACATTAAAAAAAAGAACAGTGAAAAGAATTCTAACTAATGAGTATATGAGACTACACAATAGTAGTTAAAGGTTAAAATAATCATATTCTCAGAGGGTGGATGGAGCTAACATTCTTTAGAGAAAATGGTGTTCAGTAAAAACCCTTTCAGCTCTTTCACTACTTCATCTTTCAATCGAATTTTTACATTTCTTCATTAAATGAGGGTGTTTGGGATTTACTTTTCTTGATACACTCCGTCCTTCAAAACTACATAAAAATATTTAAGATATATAATATCCGCTTATAAGAATCTATTACAATACTGTTCGAACGAACAATAGAATATGGATAAAATTACTAAGAAAGCGATTGATGATTTTGGAAGATGGAGTTGAGGGAATGCTTTAGCGGTCATAACATGCGCAGTGAAATTGCAATGAGATAGAAAATTTGTTTTGTAAATGAGTCATGTCTGTAAGTTATCTAAAATTAATGAACAATTATGATTTTTTTTAAACTGGGTCTCTTATAATGTGGGAATTATTGCTATAGTCTATAATCAAACGTGAATAAGATAGCAATTTAGAGTTATATTTCTACATCTTTCAACTAAAATGGGCGTTATAATTGCAGTTAAGCAAAATTATGATTCCGTCACATTTTTCTCTATCCGTCAATAATAATAAAATATGGAAAAGGTATTCAATTCTGATAGAAAGCATCGTAATAATTGTGGTAATCTGCAGATCTATCAGTTGCCGTATTGTATATTAGATTCCGCATACATTTAATAGTAAGCATATGATATTCCTTGTACAATTTCGAAGAAAATTGCCCTTTTTAATGAAACACCAATAACAAAAAAAAATTTTTTAATTTAATTGAAACACTAAAGGCCTTAACACACGTACACGCTTGGAACAATTTCTATCTAATTAACATAACAACGGCACCGAACAACTTTTTCCCAGTAAGTTGAAAAAGTTGTTCCAAATAAAAGTAGCTTGAAATTCCAGGCAATGGTGTTCTTTGGCGCCCTACGTCATAGACAAGATGATGGCTTCATGGCGTCACGATGGCTTCGATTTCGTCAAACGCATCAGATACAGCATATAATATTTTAATGGTGTATAATATTTTGACGGGGTATAATATTTTAAACAGAGTGATGCTCCATTTCTGTTTACGTCCATCAACAAAAGAGTGAGCGAAATAAAAGAAATAATATTGGATGTTCGTTTTTGAAGCAAAAAAAATCGGCGAGTAATTTTTCATTGTGGATATAGAGCGTAACTACCTTTCAGCCTCAGCTGGGTGAAAAATTGTCCTAAACGGTTGCTCCAAATATGCGTGTGTGATAGGGCCTTAAGAGTAATAGTCTAAGAGTTTTTCCAATGAAAATCATACGAATCGGATACGTTTCCATTTATCTAGAGCATCATTGCGTTGAATAACTTAGCAGTTAAGAGTGATTATTTGCTTCAATTATACAAATATATATATATATATATATATATATATATATATATATTCCTTTTTTTTCAAAATGTTTTTATTTAAAATACTCTTTGAAATACTCACTCGAATACTCACAAAGTTTTAAAACCATAATTTGTATTGTATGTATGCTATTTGCATTATTTTGATAATTTATTAAATAATTTTGCAATACTTAAAGCATTTAGGAATTTTCCATAAAAAAGGCTCAGCAAAGTTCGATTTGTTTTTTGATTTCTGTTAATAGTTTAATTTCGAATTCATGCATTAAGCATTTCATTATATGTGTAAACATGTATAAAAACTTCATTCAAAAACACTATCGTTAAATTTTAAATAAGTAGAAATTTTGAATATGTATATGAAATGTAGAAGTGAGAATACTTTTGAAAACTCAAACAGTTGCGAATATTTTTCCAAAATTAATTTATTTATGGTAGAAACCCATGTTAGAGATAATCCGTACAGAATGTTACTATGATCCAACAAAAATTCAGATTTAAAATTTTAAGCCCTTTGTACTCTTAAAACTTACATCAACATTTTGACTTCAATGAAGCCTTGTTTGTATTTTATGCGGATTGATATCTAAATATTTCTTAGAGTAAATTATGAGTCAGAATGTGAAAAAAAAAATTATTATTCACCTTAAGAAATTTTTCAATGTAATAGAGGTCATACGATACATGCTTTAATGTAAAATTACTTTCCAAGGGCATTACATTGAAAATTTTTATCTCATTCAATGCAAAACATGGTTATTTTTGTATGCCAAAGTATGTCAACTGATAATGTTCAACCTTGTGATTCATATTTCTTTTTCAAATGCCTAAAACCAAAATATGTCAGCTGATCATGAATTATCTTGCTGATTTCCTGCATAAATATTATGCTTCCTATAATACATATTTCAACATTCGATACACTGTTTTGGAAATTTTTTAAAAATAAATTGAATTGTAATATTCGAGGTTATGTTTTTCATATTTCTGGAATTATACCAATGCATCATTATTTGTGCCCGATTTTTTCTAATAATGTGATTAAAGATAAAAACCATGTTAGCATTTGCAATGGATTAAGATGTCATAGTCACAGAATAAATACAATCACGTGTTTCCAGTCAATCAGTTTCATGCACTTTGCTGTTGCCAACTTTAGCTTTTTTTGTAGAAACGTTTTTAAAAGGTACATATTTGTCAACAATATTAACACGTAATTATATAGAATTTTTTTTTAATTTTCAAAAAAAGTCTTCAAAGGAGCTTAATATTTGAGCATTACTACTCAATTATCAAAGAAATTTAATCTAAATTTTACGAGTCAAACAACAAATACAATTCTGATAAAAATTTTGAATTCAATGAAGAACACGCGATTGCATTCATCATATGATCGGCATGAATTCAGCCTATTTAATTTAACGACGGTTTTTAGTGCAATCTGATTAAGGTCTTAAGAGGACACAGTACGATCCAGTTGTCGAAAATCGGTCAAAAAATCGAATCTAATTTTTTTAGCCTAAACTATTTTTCATATACTTTTCAATACTCTAAAAATTAGAAAGCTCCAAGTTTAAAAAACGCAGAGTTGTGATAACTTTTACGTTCGTTTTCATTCACATCCCAATGGCAAATCAAAACTTTAAACTAACTTATCTCAGAAAGATAAAATAAGTAGTTTGACTTCATTTAAAATGCTAAGCCTTTTTTTCTATTGTGCCTAATACTTGAAAAAAATTTCACTTGTTGCTAATAGTACATGGAATAAAAGTTGGTGTGCATTTTTCAATCAAAGCAATGCTTATTTTTTTAAAAATAATTTAATTTAGAATTTTTTTACACATTTTTTCAGGAATTTTCAATAAGCTTTCATAAAAAGAAGTATTGTACGAATACTAATCATGTTATCGCAAAACCCATACCAACTTATCTTATACATAGTTTAACGTACTTTCAAATCAAATTTCATATATATACGTCAATTTTTGTAGGGGAGATGCAGCATTTTAAAATCACTTCATAAGTTTCAAGTTTTTCCCTCAAAAAATTATATATATATATATATATATATATATATATATATATATATATATATATGGCTATATATATATATATATATATATATATATATATAAATGGCTAGTTTTTTATGAATTTCTGAGCACAAAACCTGTTTTAAATTATACATACACATAGGAGGCAACCCAAAAATTATGAAAATCATTAAACTATAAAATTTTGTGTAAATCGTACCATGTCCGAAGACGCTGATAAAGGTATTTGGAACTATGTGGTCGCAATCTCAAACGCATAATTAAAAATTACAGTTATCTGTGAAAATAAAGAAAAACTTTCTCGTTTCTTATTATTTTGAATTTGTTTTAATGTAATTAAATACATTCCTCCGTCCAAATTCCAACAATTGTAGCAACATAAAGTAACATAACGTCTACGAATTCATAAAGGTAGATAATGGTACAAATATTATTGATGTTTAAGACAATTAGCTAGAAAAGCTTTGAAAAGAGATGTCATTTTAGATATTCAATGGGCTCAGTTCATGACTGTCACATGATAAAGGCAATCAAGTGTTCGCGACTTAATTCAAAACTGATATAAAACTAACTTGTACTCATTGTTCTATTTGTAAAATTTAAAGTTTCATAATTGGGTAAAGATGCTCAAATATAATTAATTAAAAGAAAATTCGTCAAAAAGATGTTAAAATTTAAAAAAATCTTATTTTTTTCCCCTTCATTTACTTTTATATTAAGGTATCCTACTACGTTCGGAACCGTGATTTAAAAAAAGCGCATAAATGGATAGTTTTCATAATATTAAGTGTCCCTTAGATTAGAATACAAGCATAAAATTGTTTTCAGGACATTTTGACAAAAAAAAATTACTTAAATACAATATTTCGGCAAAAAATTAACTTTAATAACCTTTTTTCAAAATGTTCTCCTTTTGTGAAAAATGCTTCTATTATAATATTTTGCCTGCATATAGCTCAGACCTCTGTACAGAGGCTCAACTACGATTTTTGAAAAATTAACATTATTTTCAGAGTTTCAACCAATTAAAATAATTATTGGTGGTTTTTTTCTTAAAATTTCTTCCAGCTGTTGTCGTAAAACATGGATAAACCAACTTCTAAGTTATATATTTCAAAAATTCTAGTTAAGCCTCTGTACAGAGGTCTGAGCTACATACAGGCAAAATATTATTATGATAGAAGCATTTTTCACAAAAGGAGACTATTTTGAAAAGGGGTCATCTATGTTCATTTTTTGTCAAAATATTGTACTTAAATAATTTTTTTATTGCAATACTATTTTCAAAACATTTTTAGATACATTTTCTAATCTAAATGACACTAAATATCATAAGAATTATCCATCTATACGCTTTTGCAAAATCATGGTTCCGAAAGTAGTCGGATACTTCAACTATATTTTGCTTACTTATGTACGTTATTAGTGTCAGACTGACCACCTGTCCGGAACATCTGCTCATGCACTTCAGGGCCCAAGGTCGCATATACTGAGATGAGCACAGTAGGCCTTGACCCTCATGGGTTGCGCCACTGAGTTAAGTTTGTGTACGTTATTATTGTTGACAAACATGTCTTCTTAAAATAAAATTTCTGGAAAGAGTAATGGTTAGCAACAACGAAGCGCATGAACTGATTAACTGAAAACACATGATTGCATTTATCGTATAGTTCGGATCTTGCCAGTTATGAGTTAATTGGCTAGAAACACGTGATTGTCTTTACCAGGTGACTGTGAAGTCACATGAAATTAGCCCATTCGAAAGGAGTTTGCTTGGCTTTTGGGAAAGTCTGAAAGTTAAAGGTCACCTCAAACAAATTATGCAAAAACGATGCCTTGAAAGTCGTCTATCAATCATAATTAATAAAATATTTAATTGCACAAAAATTAACAACTAAGTTTAATAAACCCAAAACAATGCTGGCATTTCTGTTCTCATTAATACCACATCCCGATTTGTAGACTTAGGTGTTCTGTATTACTTGATATTTTTGAAGTTATTTTTTCCTTTCGCGAATCACATTCATTATATTAGACCTTATTATCGTTCTAAATAGCCCTCGGTTCCATGATGAGTTTATCTGCTGACACAGCATCAACAGAAAAGAATGTTGCTAGAACTAGAGCCATCACAGGCAGCAACAAAGGAAAAGAATAGAGGAAAAAAGAACAACAATAATAAATTGGGAGAGGAATTTAGTGTTGAACAAAATACTAAAAGCGAGGTCGCTTACCTCCAGTTCTTTGAGGATTAGAGTCTTCTTGCATCCTCTTTTCTTCTGCAAGCAATAGACAGCTAATTCCAGGATCTTATCTTTGATCTCTTTGTCAACGACGAGCTACAAGGGGGATAAGAAAAATACCAATTATTAGACGTTTAACCACTTGTAAGAAATGGCCTGTCACTTTGTTTAATAGCCATTATCAGGAAGTGATTTCAATGGCTTCATTATAGTGTTCCGGAAATGCTCAAGATCTTGAACTAGTTGTCTGATTTTAAATGAGAAATGTGACCCTGCATATAAAAGAGGGATGAAAAATTTATATCACGCTTTATACTCGGAGGAAAGTTAAACTTGCTGTTTTCTTTTTTTTTTTAATATTAAATTTTTTTTGAATATATAGAGTAATTTTGGTAGTTTTTTGTAACGGGCCTATTCACGTTCTTCCTTCTAATAGCCCTCTAAGGGAATAATGGGTCTTTAAAAATTATTCTATTGAAAACTTCCGTCCGAAGAAGAAGATGTGATTATGCAAATCAAGGCTTGTATTTAAAGATTAAACTTTCGACTTAGAGAAAAGAGACGTTAGACTGCTAAAGGATGGTAGTGATTGATTAACGTGAAGCTAGGCGGGAGCACTTCGTAGCTTATTTGATTAATATTAAGATTAACGATTTGGTTAATTAATGATTAAATTTGATTAGGATGATTTGAATTAGAAGGTGTATTGCCTGGGCGTAAGTGATCTGATTTATTGTTTATTCTTCTAGTATCTCGTCTACTTCGCTAATGCTCCTATATTTAACAATTGGTGCATTTCTTATCTTGGGTTGTTGAATTTGTATCTTTTTTGAGAATTGTTAATAGAGTTTCCTTGACTATGGCTAATCTTCCTTCTGACCCTTTCACACTAATGGATGTCCCGGGCCGTCCATTACAGTTTGGTGATTCAAATATGATATGAAAATATATACTATATATAGGTGGGTTCGTGAAACGTTTCTGAGATAAGTATTAGTTAAAAATACAGTAATATTATATGAATAAACTCACGGACTATGTGCAAAAAGAGTTTTCGATGAGAAAGAGTAAACAATATTTCAGACGGTAATAACAGTAATACACATTTTATAATCGTTATTTTTCGTACATTATAAACACAATTAGGCTTTTTAATAATTTTGCTAAATTGATAAGTATAAAATGTACTTAGTTAAAATAAACTGAGCATGTATCAATAACTTTAATTTTTAGTGTATTATGTGTATATGCATGCATACACAAATATACATATTTGCATCATCAAGATATCCATAAAATTAATAAAATCACCTATGTGGAATTATTTATATTTCAGCAAAGGTTTGGGAACCGTTACTTCTCTTTGGTTAAAATTTTCATGTGTAATGTGATTAAAAATGTTGCTACAAGGTAAATTATCTAAATACTTTGGGAAAATAAACTAATCATTATCCAGTTTTCATATTGAAAATTATTAGTAAATTTCTGGCTATAACAAATTTATATTGAAAAAGAAAGTATAAGTTTAATTTTTTTGTGCTAGGCACATTTGTAATGAATCTTGGAGATTGATAAAAATATGAGTCTTAAGGGGGTTCACCCATGTTTGAACTCATCACATGGGTGAACCCATGTCAATTTTCATGTCATTTCAATTTTTTTTCCTTTATAAATTGCTTCCTTAACTTGTCTAGAATAAGATAGTAAAGACATTTTTTTAAAAAATTCTAAATCATTATAAAGAAGCAGGTGTTAGAAGAGAGCAGCCGTTTGGCTCACTAAGTTATGATTTTCATTGTTTTAATCGGACTTGAAACGTTAAACGCGTTTTTCTCAAAACTATGTTTTTCAAACTTTTCTCCATCATATCTCAAGAACGGTTTGACCGAATGACTTCAAATATGTAGGATAGACTCAGCACAAATATACGCACCAAATGAACCACGATCATTCCAAAATTCATATAGATTAAAGATTAAAACGCCGTTAATGTTTGTTATTTCAAAAAAGGCAAACAGTTGGAATGGTGGAGGAAACGAGAGTCCTTTTTTTCGAGGTGGGTGTGCTCAGAGCGCTATAACTCACGTTTTATTGGATATATTTGGCTAAAAACTTATATACACATACTCTTAAGATACATATAAATAAATGATGAAAAAAAGTAAAGTTCTACCATTTTATTGATCGTCAAAAAATTTCCCCAAAATGCTTAAAAAACATGCCATTACATGGGTGAACCCCCTTAAATATCATTGTCAGTCGAATAAATTTAAGAAGTTTAATTTTGAAGAATTCATCCTTTCCATAGATTTTTAAAAATAACATTAAAATTAGGAAAATTAATAATGTTTGGAATTTCAAACAAAATGTACCAAGAAAATCTTCATTTACAATGAAAATAAGTAATTTTCTACAATCTGATAGTAATTATATTTTTTATGAGAATGTGCAGAAAGCTTCAAAACAAATTGATAAATAATTTGAAGTAAAAAGATAACTACAATATATAATAACTATAGCACATATATATAGTTACTGTTAACTATTTATTGGAGTATTTTTGTGAACAATTTTATCCTGAAGTTGTCATTGCTTATGGCTTCTTACTGGTCTTCTTACTGGTAAGTTGGTATACGAATTTGGCAGTTTTAGGTTATTAATGATTTTATTTTTCGACTTAATTTTAATTTGAAATTCCTTACATATTTCTAAGTATAAGTAGAATAATAATTTATAATATAATGTTATGGTGGTTTTATATTTTTAGAAATTATTTTCAGTTTTCTCAAAAAATTTCAAAATGTATTTCCTTTTCTTAATTCCACCTAAAAATAGAAGCACATAAAATAGAAGGTCGGCACCTTGAAACAATGTTTAAATCTGCAGTCTTATTCTTAAGCCTAACAGTTTGTTATTTTATAAAAATGTGGTAATTCTCTCTGTCTCTCTCTACTTTGACCTGTACTGTATTGTTATATTCCTAAACGTATATTTATAGTAATTTAGTATATGATTATATATATATGTATTGAAACATTTTTCTTGCAATTTAGAATTAGTTGAGATATCTAAACTTGATGTTTTTCAGAATATCTCCTTTGTAAAGTTAAATTAATCATATGAATATTTTACAATTAACTTGTTTTAAAAACTTCTTTATTTCAGATTTTGGGGTTACCGTAGTGAGCTAGGTATGGTGTAGCGGTTTAACATTCTTATGTGTATAATAAATATATTTAAATTATTATTTATGCAGATTAGAACAGAGAGGGAAAATGTGTAGATGCTTAGAAAAGAGAGAGAGAACAAAAAACAAAAACAAAAAAGTAATGATTTTTCACAGCAGTACGTTATACACAAATGGGTAATGTTCAAAACGTTGTTACATCAACAATATTTGCATCAAGAATTATTTTGCATCATCACGATCATTTGTAATGCACGCAAGTAAAAAAGAACTGCACTGGAAACATCATACGAATGGTTTTAATACATATATCCGGGTTTATTTCCGGGTTTATTAAAAGATGTTTATAAAATGTGGAAATATTCCATTGTAATACGAGAAAAAAAATTTCCCAGTTTTTTTTCGGATTTTTATTATTTAGTGTTACATTCTGCTTCATCATCCCATAGTATTATTTTCGTTCTGCTGTTTGTGATGTACAAATAGCGGCATTCATTGTCAACATTTTGTTGAAAGTATTTTATTATTTATCTTAACAATCTCATTAAATGGAACTTATAATATTTGACTTAGTAATGCTGTCATCATATGGAAAGTAAGCAAAATTATTAATAATATCCATTTTACCCTATTAAACATCTATCCAATTTATTTTCTTTTTAATAAACAAAAGAAAATAAATTGGATAGATGTTTAATAGAGTAAAATGGATATTATTAATAATGTTGCTATATTATTAATAATAGTAATATTATTAATAATAGTAATTTGTTTAATAACTATATTAAGCTTCTTTTATTATTAGTTACATTTCCTCTATTATCCCGTTTAAAGAGTTTGTTAATGTACTAATAAACAAAACTGGTAAAATAAGGCTTAATAATATTAATATTATACAAATGTGAATTTTATATAATTCCTTAATTACAACTATCAGAACGTTTTTCAGGTTGGATAAAAAATTTAGTTAAAGATTCGATTGATGGCAGGTATATTGTTTCATTGGACAGTTATTTTGAAATCTGGATTCATTCAATAAATATAAACTAAATTCTCCACTTTAACCGAAAGAAGTTATTAACTTTATGAAGGAAAACTTAAGATATGAACTTAGAAACGTAATATATACTAAAGAAAATTTGAAAGATTTGAACAAAAATATATAGTATATTAAATTATCTGAATCTACGTACTTAATAGAAATATCATAGTGCAATAATAAGGGAACATTTTCCAGATGGATGAAGTGCCAGAACAAAATATGATTTAAAATGTTAATTGTGGTTCTATTTTCTAACATTTCACAAAAATAGCCATAACTATATACAAATAAAAAAATATTATCATATAAATATCAATTATCTTCAAGCGAAATGTAAATCTGTACTAAAATCTCCCATACTATTGTTTGGATCACATATTTAAATCATAATCCAATAACAAGTTCTATGAATCGCATTCAATTTACTTCTATTAAGGTCAATTTTATCTCTTAACCAGAACTGAATAAGAAAAACCAATTAGAAAAGCATTCATTTTTTGTTCTTATGCAAATGAGAAAAAGAACAAGATACCACTCATGCATTCAAATTGGTTTTGATTTCCATTCACTGCTTGAGCTCACTCCCAAGCAACACAAAATATCAAAAGAGACCACTCATTCCAAATATAGATATCCACAACAACAAATTAATTCTGCATGACTTTTTCCTCAAGTCCGCTGTGAAGGAAATACTTAACCTTAATTCGATCCGTCGTGGTTCTTGCTTGTCGCATTGACTAAACTTATTAATGGATCGCGGTCAGAACAACTTACAAAGCCTCCCACCGTTTTACGTATGTTGACCCCGCTTGGCAGTAACACTTTCCTGCCATGCTCATCATCCTATTTGCTTTCGAATTTCCAACCTTACATTCGATCGGTTTGACCGTTTCACAGGATACATTACTTATCGCATCTGACTTTATTTTCACCGTCACGTTCTGTTCGAATCCAGGATCGAGAGATAAGTGTGTTAAGTAAAAAAGAAAAAGAAAGTGTTTTGTTATCAGATAGCTTTTTCATCGGGACATGATAGGCAATGAACTATACACACCCATTTTATGCATATCGTGTTTCCTCGCAACATACCATCTTCTTTTTTTGATATAAAATTATAGGATTGTTATATTTCGTTTCGTTTCTTTACAGAACGTGCAAAATGGGTTTTATGGAATCAGGTTTAAACTCTGTTATTTTATAATCTCCTGTTTTTCCTACTTTTTTTTTCTTTAGAAAAGTTCTATATCCTTTTTCGTAGTAGAAGGAAGTCGGTGTAAAGATTGGTAAAAGCAGATATCACTGATTCCTTTTATAAGTATAGCCATGGATTAAACTTTATTTTGCAGCTGTGTAGGTGAAGAACCTAATACACATATTTCTTTTTGCAAATCTTTAATAATATAACTGTTGGGAATTTTTTAAGCTCTGTTTCGATACGAATTGGGTTTGACAAGTTACATAGAAATAAGCTAGATATTTAAGTTTTGTAAAGATTTTGCCAGGTTTGTTTTTCCATTATTCTTCGAATCCTTGCACTAAAAAACAGATAAACTGGTGAAGAACTTTTTTCTCACTTTTAAGTTAGCTTATTTATTTGTTAGTATTTTTTGGCTCAATTATCTTTTTATTTCAAATACGATCACTGTCATCTTTAATACATTAAAGTTATACCTATAATGAAAATTTTAAAGTGCCTTATTTTTATTATACGATGGGATAAAATTTAGAGAAATCTTTTTGTAAAAGCCCAGAACAACGACTATAAGCTCAACTTCTTATCTGTTCTTTACGATAATTCAGGATTGATTATAAACAACAACTAATATTTTTAATTTATAGGAATAATAATTTTAGAGTTACATTGAATTAAAAACAAAAGGAATCCCACAAATGTCCCAAAAACTCCAAATAAATAGATAATTAGTAAGCATATGACTATATACAATTTGAAATACAAAATATCACTCTAAAGAAATCTGAAAAAAATTAAGGAAGTCAAATTAAAACAAATGAAAAAGCAACAAATTAAAATGAAAAGTTGGGAATAGCTATAAAATTTAGAATGTATTTGTAAATAGAAACATAGAGAGATAGACATTTGAAAGCATACAATTTTCATTAAGACATTTAACGAAACTAACAAGAAAGGACTTTGTTTAAAACGCCATGTAATTCATATATGCTACGATGTATTTCAATGACAAAACATAAGAAGGCATAGCATGCTCTTTTAAAAATCATGTCTCTTTTCTTTCTTTGTTTTCCAGGGTCCAATCTAAAGTATAGCCATAAGTCATATCGGTAGTAGCATTCTGACTATTGTTTAAAGAATGCACCCCCATAATATATGACCATCGTTATGGTAACGATTATAAGAAAGCAAGGTCAAAAGGAATATCCACATTTCGAACAACAAAGATTTGTCTAAAATTGTAGGCAAAACTGAAGTCATGTGATGAAATTTTTATGATGTAATATATAGAACTTGATTAAGTTCGGTATTAAATAGCCCTCATACTTTGTTTTCATGGAACGTGCTTTATTTAAAGAGGATATCATCTCGTATACGTAACGGAACCGAAACTTAATTTGAAACTTATTGTTACTTTCCTGGATGGAAGCCAAGTTCATAAAGCAAGTGCGGAAGAAGTGCCGAAATAAAACAGTGCGCATTCAGAGAGACAAGTTTTATTTACTGGTGAATTGTAAACACCAATACGACGTAAATCTATTGTTTTTTCTCTCTTTAAACTGTTTTGGTGTATTCGAAAAGACAATTGGAAATTGTACTGGTGATAAATGCCTTCGGCAATAAAAATTTTCTTTTCTTATATTAATTATTATGTTTGTGTAGTAATATTATGGCAAAAATGTGGTGTTCCCTCACGACATTGCAATGTCTTAAGCACTGCAATGGCTTTAAATTGTAAAAGCACAGAAATGCTGTGATTTGATTTAACAAAAATGTTTCGAGACAGCTTATTTTGGGGAAGGTAGGGAACAAGAAAATCACCTAAAATTTGCTTCTATTTAGAAATGTGAGAATTTGTAAGAAATGAAATATATATATATATATATATATATATATATATATATATATATATATATATATATATATATATATATTAATGGTTTACATAAAACTATTCTAGCATTAAAACTTTTATTTGGGATTGAATATGTCTTGGAGCATCACGAAATTAACAATATTGAGTTCTCATTAAAAATGTTTACTGATGACATCTCTCTTTACTCCTTGCATTTGTTACAGAATGGTTTAGTGCTACTATACAATAAGTAATTAAACAGCTATTCGCATTAGGCAAAAAATTCATTATTCGGTAGCAAAAAATAATATTTTTAGAAATAATTTTCTGTACTTATGTTGATAAAGGGTGTTTTTGAGATAAAATGTTTGTCCCCAAAGCTTCCAATGCTTTTCTTTCAATATATTGACAATGCCGACTGGGTGGCGTGGTTGGTTTATCACTGTCCTTCTGAACCTAAGATTCCGGGTTCGACCCCGGCCCAAGTCGGTCGATTTTCATGATGCAGAAAATCGACAGCGTCCATGTCGTATGATTATGCGGCATGTAAAAAATTGCCTTGAGTGCCTGTTTGGCTTTGGTGCTCTCGGCAAAATTAAATTCCTAGAACCAAGTTCACATCGTCAGAGCTCAGGTGCTGCCGTCTGGGGAGGAAACTTGAGTCAAAATTACTTGCGGTAATTGGTATCGCCCATATGGATGCCGCAATAAAAGGTGATACCAGCTCCTGGGGAAAGTACTAGGTCTGTAAAGGTCAAATACCAATCCGCAGCCCCATTAAATATATATATATTGACAATTTTCTCAAATTCCAGCAGTTGTAGTCAATAAGTATCTTAAGAAAATCTAGTTCTAATAAGTATCTTAAGGAAAAAAGAAATAATTGTTTATTACAAAATCATGCTAATATTCATAGTAGAAAAAGCTATTTATGTATTTAACAACTTTTGTAAAGTATAATCTTAATAACATTATAATAGTGAAGCATAAATAATTTGTTTGCCTGAAATATTTATGTAAAAATATACATCTGTACATAAGTAAAAGCCATTTCTTTTTTTTTAGACTTCTTATTACAAAACGTAAAATTACATTAATTGCAATTATGCGTAATTGTATGAACAGCAAATATAACAATAATATCCAGTTACAATAACGATAAAATACGAGGTCCATTCCGAAAAAAAAAAAGACAATCCAGTTATATAAAGGAAAAAGCACGGTATTTATTTATTTTTTTTTTTAAAAAAAGATAATTCTGAAACTTCTTTCATATCTCTATGTAACCACTTTTTTACATTTAAGCATTTGTAGTTTCAGTGCACGAACCTCAAAATTCCTATGTTTACTCTTCTGCCGCCAATTTGTACAATGGTGCAATAAACCAGCACTGACGTACTTTACACGATATCACACATTGAGAAAGGCTTTTCTTGATCGGATTGTGAATGGTGATGAGACCTAGGTGCCTCACATCACCCCAGAGAACAAGTGCCAATCACCTGGGTGACATCACCCAAAAATCCGAAAACACATTCAAACAGGCTCTCTCAAAACCAAAGGTCATGACAACCATCTTTTGGAATTGCGAAGGTGCTCTTTGGTAGATTTCATGCCAAAAAGCACTATGATTTATGCAAATCATTGCAGTGAGAATCGAAGAAAACTACAGCAAGCCATCCAAAAAAAGATGATGAATGTTTTCTAGAAGAATTGTGTTCCTCATGACAGTGACTACTGATGCGATGCTATTTTAATTTATTTCGTTTAAGTAACCTAGGCTCGAAAATTACTCATCGCATCATGACCAATGTTAAGTAAAACAAGAATCGTCAATTAACAAAACTAACTTTCACGCTTAATGATAAATTTATTAAGGATTTAGGTTTACAAGCACAATTAAGGAATTAGGTTTTACAAAAAAGAAGATCAATAAAAAAGGAACTTAGCTTGAGAGAGAGGGAGGGAAGATGGCGGGGACATGGAAGGTACCCGGTAGTCTGGTGGGGTTCCAGCGTTTTTTCTCTGCAAATCTGGGAGAGTCTCTGTCCTCCAAAATTCGGTACGTTCCTCTTTTTATTCCGCACCTCATCACCCAAAAAATCCTGGAGCTGAACTATTTGCTCTCTCCTGTATTTTGCCTCTGATTGGCCAAAAAAGCCAGCGCAATGATACACTGCCTTAAAATTTATGCGTTCACTGAACTCAGAAAGCGCGAGAATATTTTGACACTCCTCACCGAAAGAATGTCACTACATCCGGTCAAGGGGGACTCGTATAAAAATCTCCAGAAAGCCAGGGACGATTTCTAAAACCATGGACAACTCCCGGCCTCCCATCACTACTTTCACACTGCTGCTGAAGTTCAAGAATTGAAGGATCATTTCAAATGGGAAATTTTCAATAATCCACCCTGAAGTTTGGACCATGCTCCCAGTAATTACCATTTTTTCTATGCTGAAAGAATTTCAGATGGTAAACGTTTTGTAAGTGATGAAGAGTTGGAGATTGCAGTGATCACATGGCTTAATGCATTGGTGGCACAAAAGTATAGTACACTGCTGGACAATTGCTAAGGACGGATAACACAATCATCCATAGCAACCACAAAATGAAAGGAAGCAAAATGTGGAAAATTAGAATAAGTGCGGGATATTAGTAAGAAGAAGTATGAGTATGCAAATTTTTTTTCCACGTCTGTTCATCACTTGATAGCGTTCATAAGAGCTTTAAAGGTTTTGACGCGTGTGGACAGTTGTTGTTTCAAGTCAAAGTTTTACAGGAAAGATTTAATAGACGAACTTATAATTTTTGGCATGTCTTCCCGAGATCACATAGATGATTTTATGCGTGGCCGAATTATTGGAAAGATCGAAGAAGGCCGAAAAATAACAGATGTTGCCAGGGAGTTTGACATCGCTCACAGCGTTGTTTCACGGCTGTGGAAGTCATTTAAAACTACTGGAATGTGTAGTAGACGGCACGGGGGAGGTCGTGTTAGAAGTACGACGCCTGCAGAAGACAGATGTATCGTCCTATCAGCAAAAAGGAACAGGCGCACCACAGCTCAGCAGGTGGCATATCAGTTTCTTGCTGCCTCAGGAAAGCAGATCTCCCGAAAAACTGTTGCCAGACGTTTGAGGGGAGGAGGACTATACGCACGCAGACCTGTTGTGTGTGTCCCATTGACCAGACAGCAACGTACTGCCCGTTTGCAATGGTGTCGTGAGCATCACAATTGGACTGAACAGGACTGAACATGCGTACTATTCTCAGAGGAGAATAGGTTCAGTCTGTCATCGGATTGTAGACGCCAACTGATCTGGCGCGAGAGTGGTACTGCTTATCGTCCAGAAAATATCCAGGAAAAGGACCGATATCCGACATGCAGTATCATGGTGTGGGCCGGCATCATGATCAATGGCCGCACGCGCCTACATGTGGTTGCGAATGGGACTATGACGGGCCAACGATACATTGATGAAGTTCTACTTCCTCATGTTCGTCTTTTCCGTGGTGCTGTCGGTGATAAATTTGTTTTTATGGACGACAACGCAACATGTCATCGAACACTCGCTGTTCAGGATTGTCTAGACAGCGAGGGTATTCAACGTCTCGTATGGCCAGCGCGTTCTCCAGATCTAAACCCCATTGAAAATGTGTGGGACGCTTTGGGGAGGCAAGTTGCTGTTCGAAACTATCCTCCGACAAACAAGAACACCCTCATCCGTGCACTCACAGAGGAATGGGATAAATTGCCTCAACAGCTGCTGGATAATGTTGTGCAAAGTATGGTACGACGTTTGGAATGTTGCATCACACTCCACGGTGGACATATCCCGTACTGATACCTTTCTTTAAGGTGCCTGCTGACTTTTAGATGCATTGTTCCATTTCTCCGTACGCAGATCAAATGAACATTTTTTTTCTTTCAGATGTTTCACAGCTTTTGTACTTTCCAGAACAATAAATATTCTTTATTCTAATGTCTGAACAGTGTGGCAACTATATTTTATCCTACTAGGCCTCATGTCTCGCTTAATGTTATGCTACATAGCAATTTGTGATCCGCCCTTAGCAATTGTCCAGCAATGTAATTTTGAAGCTTGTGAATTTTCTGACAAATGTTTAAATGTAGGAGGGGATTGTGTAGAAGGATGCTTCAGGTATGTAACAGCATTAATGCATATAATAAATATTCTATTTTTCATTTTGCATTGCTAAACGGCCTTTATTTTCTCGGGGATCCTCACATAAAATTTTAAATAATTTATTTACCATCTAAAGAGAATCACTTCAAATCCTGTCTAAAGAGTTTCAAATATTTTCTATATAAACAAAGCGATTATTAATTACTTACTCAATTTTATAGAATGTATATCACAAAAAAGGTTTTTAACTTATGTGAAATCTTAGTAAAAATTTAAAAATAAAATATGTTCTTGGTTATTTAATGTTAAGTTGTTTTTTAATAAAAATTGAATTTCCAGTACTATAGATAAAAATCTGAAATTAAATCAACTATATCTCAAGGAAACTAAAACAATTGACCTAAATCCACATTAATATAAATCTACCATTACGGTTTAATAGATTGTCGGAAATTGGTTCAAAACGAAATCTAGTTTTTCCACAAAACTTGGAACGAAATATTTAAATTACCATAATCTTGGGGTATAGATTTTTTCCTGCAATGCATGGTCGCACGTAAATGATTTCTTAAAAAAAATCACAACTTTAATTTATTTAAATAGTGCATTCAAATTGAAAATTTGAGTATGTAACTTTAAATCATAAATGAATCTTTATAAAATGATCGAAAACAAGCGACATTGAATGTAAGAAATCTATGTATTCCACGCAGCTTTATCATTATTGTTTTACATTCCGGTTTATATTGATCGAAAATTAAATATTTTTAATGTTTAAGTCGAAATTATTAAGATATGGAAATATAAATTAACCAATAAAAATATTTTTAAGTAAAAAATTATGAAAATATTTGAGTAGACAGAAATAATGTACATACACATCTATGCCAATAAAAATTTCTAAGGAACTTGTGTTATTTTAATTTAAGTATTCTTGTCGTAATATGATCATTTAATGTAGTTCACATGAAAAGGTTTGAACAGTTAAATAAGGAACCCGGAGAATGAGTGAGCAAAATTTCAAATAAGAAACAAATATGAAACTAAATCTTAAAATCAAAATCATTTAGATGGAGAAAAAATCCCAATTCATTCTCTGTCATTTGTTATAACTATTATAATGGCAGTATTTTTAAATCATCGCTTAGAAATGAACATTAAAAAATCAATAATACCGTATTTTTGTTCATTAAGGGAGAAAATCTCAAAAGATAGAATTGTGGAATTTTAAATAAATGTTAGACTATGGAACTATAAATAATTTTAAATCTTAGGATGGGAATAGGAACGCTTATTAATGAAATCAAAGGAAAAACAGCTTGATATAATTATGAACATTTTATATAAATGGTACTCTAAATCGTATTTTACATTCCACAATCCATGTTCAAATTAATGTGCTACATTATTCTCGAATTAAAATTTTCACTGACAAAATGTTAACCTTTTAAACATAGCAATATATATGCTATAGCGCACATTTTTTTAAAGAATTTAGTGGTATTACATACGTATCACCGAATTTGGAGATAGACTAATAATAGCATTCATATTAAGGTATCCGACTACGTTCGGAACCGTGATTTTAAAAAAGCGCATAAATGGATAATTTTCATGATATTCAGTGTCACTCAGATTAGAATACATACATAAAATTGTTTTAAGGACATTTTGACAAAAAAAATTTATTTAAATATAATATTTTGGCAAAAAATTAACTGAGAATAATCTTTTTTCCAAATGTTCTCCTTTTGTGAAAAATGGTTCTATTATAATAATATTTTGCCTGTATATAGCTCAGACCTCTCTACAGAGGCTCAACTATGATTTTTGAAAAATTCACATTATTTTCAGAGTTACCACCAATTAAAATAATTATTCGCGTTTTTTTCTTAAAATTGCTCCCCTCTGTTGTCGTAAAACATGAATAAACCCACTTCTAAGTTACATATTTCAAAAATTCTAGTTGAGCCTCTGAACAGAGGTCTGAGCTATATACAGGCAAAATATTATTCTATTGGAAGAATTTTTCACAAAAAGAGAACATTTGGAAAAAAGATTATTCTAAGTTAATTTTTTGCCAAAATATTGTATTTAAATAATTTTTTTTGTCAAAATGTCCTTAAAATAATTTTATGCATATATTCTAATCTAAGTGACACTAAATAGCATGAAAATTATCGATTTATGCGCTTTTGAAGCTCACGGTTCCGAACGTAGTCGGATACCTTAATGCAGAAATAACTTTCCTGGAACTAATCGGTATTATACAAATTAAAAAACTACATATATCAAACTTGAACAAAACGTTCAAAAAATCAATAACTCAAAATTAATTTTAAAATATAATACTATACTGTTTACTACTTGTATAAAAATACATATATAATACCAGTATGCTGAAATTTTAAAATATATCGAAAGTGTTTTTCGTCTTCAATTTTATGTGAAAGTTTTTCATAACGGTCAAATTTTTATCAATTCTAGTCAAGTTCACAAACTGAACAAAAGACATGGAATATATTTTTATTTTGTTTAGTCATATCATCAAAAAAACATGAATCGTCTTATGTATTTTACAGTCAGAAAAGTGCGTAAAAGCAGCAGTGCAAAACCAAACATTAATTTATGTTTTAATCAGTAAATTTATCTAGATATAAAAAAAATCAAAGAATAGACACTGAAACATAAGACCTCCACCCATCGTTATTAAACAGGAAATAACCGGAAAACAGTCAGGTAGCAGTGTTCAGAATTCTAATGTATAATTCTCATTTTCAGTGTTAAACAATTAAATGAAATCACTAATAACTCGGCAACCTTTTTCTTCACGTTACTGTGACCATCCGCATCCAACCTTCAACAACAGAGACAGTCAGACAATTGTTGCAGAAAGTTGATTTTTTTAGGAATTTCCGTTGCTTTGTTCTTTAGCAAGCGCAGTTTTGTTCAGTGTCATTCTTTTTGACCTAGTGAAAAAAAAAATTCTAGCTTTCACTATCAGGTGTTTCAATGACCTCTTTCTTTCAAACTGAAACTGGGAGTTCACGATGCTTCGGATTGTGGAATGGCCTCGATAGTAGTTTTGTCAGAGCATAACAATTCATCGTTAGCCCGCGAGGTATCTTCAGATGAAAGTAAAAGTCATTCCATCACACCCCTAAAGAGGAGGCCTCGAATTCCCCGTGATCAATTAGTTTGTTCTCTGCCCCTCACACAAACCTTTCCCCAGAGCTCGAGGGGAAAAAAGAAAACAAATATACCAACAGAAGATCATTTGAGCGAAGCACATGGAGAAAGCGAACATTGTTGTCTGCTTTACATAGCAGAAAATAATGTTCGTCACATGTGCTATGTGAAAAAATCTCGTTGGTGACTGATAGAGTAACAAACTCTTTTGGATTTTAACCTCCAATTGTTGAAGTTAAGAGTGAGAATGATGCCCATTGATAGATACAAATACATTTATATAAAATTATGAGAGTTAAATTTCATGAATTAGTTTGAGTTGAATAAAATAAATTACTTTAACATATAAAAACAAGTTAAAAATGGAGAAACACGCCGAGAAAAGGTCTGTGTTACGTGATGATTTTTACGCATTTAGTAAAATATTTTTGAAGTTGTCGAGGGATTTCTTGATATTTTTCTGGAGTTTATTTGAGTTATAATTAGTTTGTATATACTCTTTCTTTTATACTAAATTATTAATTTAAAGTATTGCTGTTTTAGAAGCTTTAAACATGGATAAAATAAGTATCTGCACCACTTTTTAATGTACAATATGTTATATTCACATAAAACATAAAAGGAATGAAATGTTTAACAGTGTAATCTTAAGTTTATTAAACAGTTAAAAATAAACAGTTCAATGTACAATATGTTATATTCACATAAAACATAAAAGGAATGAAATGTTTAACAGTGTAATCTTAAGTTTATTAAACAGTTAAAAATAAACAGTTCAATGTACAATATGTTATATTCACATTAAACATAAAAGGAATGAAATGTTTAACAGTGTAATCTTAAGTTTATTAAACAGTTAAAAATAAACAGTTCATATTTTTTAAAGATTTTATAAGCTTGAAAATTTTTTAATATATATTCATCAACATGAAACAGAAATCTTACAATAAAACTGAATGTTTAAGGATTTTTGAAGCATGCACTCACAACCTTGTACTGGAAAAATGCAACAAAAGAAAGGATTAGAATCAAAGCTATTGTTTACTTCTTAAATAAAGCATCTATTAAGAGTTATTACTCAGCATGTGTACTTACGAATTTAAGATTCCATTAAATTTAATCTTTTTATTCTTTTTATGTTAAAATTTGGAGCACGTTTGTTTGCTATTTATATTAAAACTTTAAACATGAACAAACAGGTTATTCTTTTGTTTTAAATAGTTCCGTTCATCATTAATAAAAATATTAAACTAAAAACAACCGAATATAAGGAGGTTAAAAAATAAAAGTATTTGCAAATTGGGCTTAAATAAGAAATATTGAAGAGAATAATATTTATTGAATGTGGGAGATTTTGAATTTTCTTTAAGACTAGTTTAGTATGTCTAGAAAATTATAATTACCAGAATAATTTGAATATCTTTGTTATGAAATAATCTACATATTTAATCAATTATAATTTGCTATTTTGAGTGCTTTTATGATTTTAATGTTTATTATTTGAAAGATATTTCTACATCTATATATATATATATATAAATTAGTGACGAATTAGATAATTTATATTTGTGACCAAAAAACTTTTCAATAATTATGAGCCTTATTACTTTATAATAATTTTATAATAGTTTAAGCTTTTAAGAGGTGTAAAAAATCATAGACATAATAAAATTCCATTATTTTTTTTTCATTTGTAATTTGTTACAATATTAAAAATTCAAGTAAAGTTTTAAATATTTTGAGAACTACCTTAAAAAATAAATATAAATTTAATTTAATTAAGAATTTGGTTCATTTTGAAAAAAAAATAATTAAATGTTAACAGTAGTAAAGTTTCTGTTCTTTTATATTTCTGGAACTATTCTGAGATTTGAAAAGTATAACATAAATGGCATAAATTATATTCTATAAATAATAAATATCATAAAAATCGAAATGAAGAGCAAATTAAAAACAAATTACGCAATGACAAAATCTTCCATTCTTTGTTTGGAAAGTAATTAGTCTACTTATGTCACTCAAATCACATGCAATATAAAGAAAAGATATATAATTTACAAATATATCAACCTTCCAATTATTTTAATGTCCCTGTATTTTTATTTATTCTTAATTGGCTACTGAAACGAGTCAAATTCTTCAGTTCAACATAAATAATTATTTTTTGAACGAATAAAATGGCCATTTTTATTTGATTAAAATTCAACTATTTTTCTTCGAATATTTTGAGTTCCAGACGATATTTTCACAACCATTTTGATTTAATTCAAAACCATCCACAATTTTTTCCTCAGTGAAATAAACCAATTTGCAGTCATGATACATTGAACTTACCTTCTCTTTTTTGCTGATTTGATTTTATTAAATTAAAATAAATCAAAAACTCGTATGAATTCACGAAAAGCAGAAACGAATTCGATGCTCTGTTAGAAAAAGAACAAAATTCACACACGAATGAACTCATTTCGATAAACTTTTGTATTTGATCTTCCCAAACTTGATTTTTCAAGGACAACTGGAAGGTGAAGAAAGAAAACACGCAAACGAAAACATCAAAATTACTTACAATTATGTATTCCGTCATAAAAGACAAGAAGCAATTCGTCAATGGTATATGTAGGATATTATACCTTTGACGAATGTCTATGTTGGGTACTCGATATGTTTATGTGCATATCGAGTACCCAACATATTAAAATCTTACGATTCATTTTTAAAATATCATTATAAAATTGAGGATTATTAGAAGGATACAGCTAAAGAAATTTATCTGTTTCTTTAAAATTATTTCTAAGCTAGACTTAAATTCATTTAGTATTTGTGTTGTAAATTTTTGAATTTTACATTACAAATTTTTTATGAACTTTCTAGTTAAATGTTTTCGTATGAAAATAATTTGGTTCGATGAACTCAGTTGAAAAATTTTATGGAAATGTGTAATGCCATACAATATAATTGCATAACTATAAAGTTATTAAAATTTTTAACAGAAATAATTTTATAATCATGGGTGTATCTTGTAACATAAAAGTGTTACTTCAGAAGTTTAAAAGAAGGGGCGAGGTTTCTAAAATATTAAGCACTAGCTGGTATACCTGTTCTTCACACGGGTGAATTGAAAAATTAAACAATTCAGATTAAAGGATAATGAAGTTTTTAATAAGTTAATTTTACGTTAATTGCAAATTAAACAAAAAAAGCTTTTTACATATTTCAGCTAAACAAAAAAAACATGTTTGTTAAATTTTAAGTCAATAGATCTAATAGCTGATGAAGGGAATTTTTATTTATTTATAACTCTGCGTAACTCTCTTGTCAGTCGATTTTTGAAAAAACCTTCCCAAGCTGATCTTTGCTCAGAAAAAGTAACACATTGTTACACATTTTGTGTAATGAACGCTTAAAATACTATAAATAATTTATATCTGGAAGCGTAATACATTAATATTACTTTCTGTTATATTTATTTTATGTTAAAATCTTGCCACCCCCTTCAAAATCTAGTTTTATTCTAAAATTTAAAAAAAAATAGTGATTACACTGATCAAAGGAATAAATTAAAAGCGAGAGTGCACTGATGCATGGCGTAGACGAAACAAAAAGGGAAAGTTTTGCTTCACACATAAAAGATAGATATATGCTGTCGTGGGCTTTTTTGCAGACGACAAAATTTTTTCCTACTTACTTGACATTTATCGTTATATTTTGGACACTTTACACAATATATTAATAAATTGTAGCCTATGTGTTATTCTGATGTATAAGCTATACTATTGTAAAGTTTCATTAAAATCCATTTAGTTGTTTTTGCGTGAAAGAACAAAAAGCATCTCTCTCCATACATACGAACTTTCGCATTTATAATATTAGTAAGGATTATAGAATTTGTACTGATATATATTTCTACTCATATATGCGCTAAGTTTAAGTATTCTTAAGACTTTGCACTGTTCCTTGGACTCTTTTTTAGTAAACTGAGGGCTCTAGACTTCTACTACTACGAATTCAACTGTTACAGATCGATTGTTAAATAACATTACACATGGAAGTCAGACAAGGACTGGTGACGACGGACCTCATAATTCTGAAGCACGGTCAAGTCACAAAAACAAAGTAAGCTATCATCCCTGTTCTTCAAATTTTCGCCTCATGCAAACTTGAGGACTTTCAGCCTCGACAGATTGAACATTCAACAGATCTGACACACGACTGGTTTTTAGCAGCATCTTGACTTGAACCCACGACTCGATGGAAATAATGCCGACCATTAATTCACGATCATAACCATTAGGGTTACCAGATCTACACCTAGTGCCTTTTGCATTGCATATATAAAAGCATAAAACGGAATTATGAAGTAAGTTATAAGTTAATTATAAAGAAAGAATTAATATAATAAAATATATGGTACAAAAACTTATTTGTGATTCTTTTTAGGAACATTAAATAATAGTGAATAAATAATTGTTAACATTTTAAAAAGCTACACTTACGTACACAATAGAAAAGAAATTTTGAGATAAACCAACTAGTTAAAAGCTTTATTTAAAGATCATTGCAATGCATTAAATTTTAATTTGTAACATGCGATTTATATGTAGATATAAAATTGTGTATACATATATAATTTATCGAGTATACTTATAAGAAAATGAAAAGTAAACTTTTTACTTATTTTTCACTTACTATCTTCATTCCAAGCTTTTTGAAATTTTTCAAAAGAACTTACTTAAAAACTTCATTCTTTGTCAGGGACGTCTTATGACAGGGGCCAACTGGACCTGGGCCCAGGGCCTCGCCCTCGAAGGTGGCCTAGTTTCGTTCTCGACTCAGTCTTAATAAGATCATGATCCGGATAATTTTAATAGTTAAATATTATTCCAATGCATAGTCTCGGAAAAACAGAGGATTTCAAACTACCTGTCAACTGGTAAAAGTGGCAAAACTGTATTATTAAGTGATGACCATTCCATTGTCCCTGTTTAGGCCTAAGCATAACACCATAAACAATCATTCAACTCATGCAGTCTACATTTGGCCATTGGTTAAGTCGGTTCATGAGATTGTAAGTCATGCACATTTATTCGTCTCAAATTACCGTTTGTATGAGTATTTGAAAATGCGTGCTATATATAGTGTCTACTTTTAAATATCACGGATAGCGCCTATTTTTCATAGGAGCCCAGGGCCTCAGAAAGTCTTAAGAAGTCCCTATTCTTAGTGTGAGTATCGGTTATAAAAGTTCGTCAACTTTCACAATCTTCTGATTGATTAAGTGAACTATGCTTTACAGTTAGTTCATGGAGAAGTATAATTTCTCCGGTTACAGATAAAAAATCATACATTTTCAAATTAAAAACACTTATATCACCTCGACGATCTAAGAAAAATGAATTTTATCCATTTATCATGCATTTTCAGATATGCAATTCGCTTCGTATGATAGAAATAATTACGCTATGGATTTATGTTTGTATCATCTGATAAGTAATTATTAAATAAATTGTTGACGTTTGAGTTTTTAAAAAGAAAAAACTAATAAAAATTTATCAGGAAGTTACATAAAAATCAATAGCAGAGACAAATAACAGCCTGTTGTCAAGAAAGCGCTAAAAGGAACGGGGGCTTCTAAATAACAAATAAATTGAAAAATTTTAGACTATTTCAAATGCATTTCTAGTGTAGTTAAGATATTAGTTAGTCTTAAGGTATCCGACTACGTTCGGAACCGTGATTTTGCAAAAGCGTATAAATGGATAATAAAGAGTGTTTTTTCAGGTATAAAAGTTTAAGTTGGCATTACTTTCCAAGATGGCGACCGATTTAACAGCTGCCAAGTGATTTATTCTCAGTTTGGTTTGGCAATTCATCAAAACGATCAACAAGCAAGGCGTAGATTCGTCGAATGGGCCCAAAACGAGATGGCCGTTGTTCCCGATTTTCATAAGCGAATTTTGTTTAGCGATAAAGCGCACTTCTGGTTGAATGGCTACGTCAACAAACAAAACTGCCGCATTTGGAGTGAAGCTAATCCACAAGTGTATGTCGAAACACCGTTACATCCAGAAAAACTTACTGTTTGGTGCGCTTTATGGGCTGGTGGAATCATCTTCAAAAACGATGAAGGCCTCAACGTTACAGTCAATGGTGATCGGTATAGAGCCATGATTACTAACTTTTTCATTTCTGAATTGAACAATCATGATGTCCTGGAGCTGTGGTTCCAACAAGACGGCGCAACATGTCACACAGCTCGTGCCACAATCGATTTATTGAAAGACACGTTTGGTGACCGCCTAATTTCACGTTTTGTACCTGTGAATTGGCCTCCAAGATCTTGTGATTTAACACCGCTAGACTATTTTCTGTGGGGCTATGTAAAGTCATTGGTCTATGCGGATAAGCCACAAACGCTTGACCATTTGGAAGACAACATTCGCCGTGTTATGGCCGATATACGGCCACAAATGTTGGAAAAAGTCATCGAAAATGGGACGTCCAGATTGGACTACATCCGAGCCAGCCGTGGCAGTCCTATGCCAGAAATCATATTTAAAATGTAATGCCACAAGATTATCTTTCGAATAAAAAAAATTCATGTCAATCGAATAATACATCGTTGTGTTATTGCAATTTAAAGTTCTATACCTCTAAAAAAACACCCTTTATTTAGGATATTTAGTGTCGCTTTGATTAGAAAATGTATATAAAATTGTTTTAAGAATAGTATTACAATAAAAAATTATTTAAGTACAATATTTTGACAAAAAATGAACATAGAATGACCCATTTTCTAAATGTTCTCCTTTTGTGAAAAATGCTTCTACTTTAATAATATTTCGCCTTATATAGCTCAGACCTCTGTACAGAGGCTCAACTAGAATTTTTGAAATCTATAACTTAGAAGTGGGTTTATACATGTTTTACGGCAACAGAGGGGAGCAATTTTAAGAAACAAACGCCGATAATTATTTCAATTGGTTGTAACTCTAAAAATAATGTGAATTTTTCAAAAATCATATTTGAGCCTCTGTACAGAAGTCTCAGCTATATACAGGCAAAATATTACTATAATAGATGCATTTTTCACAAAAGGAGAACATTTTGATAAAAGGTTATTATAAGTTAATTTTTTGCCGAAATACTGTATTTAAATAATTTTTTTGTCAAAATGTCCTTTAAACAATTTTATACATGTATTCTAATCTAAGTGACACTAAATACCATGAAAATTATCCATTTATGCGCTTTTTTAAAATCACGGCTCCTAACGTAGTCGGATACCTTAAGAAACAAGTTCGTTCCGGACTTTCGTAGGAAAGAGGCCTTCATGATGAAACGCTGACTGTGACGTACTCCAGTGCTTCTCAAAGTTTCTATATACCCGACCCAATATTCAATCATAATTTTCATCGCGCCCCCTTCCATACAATAACAATGTATTGAATTCAAGAAAACCATACTTTGCCACTTACTTTAACCTCGTAAGTGTCCCCGGCGTATAAACGTCTCGCTCATCCAAAGCGTTAATTGCCCCAGACGTATATATACGTCTTTTAGAAGTACGATCTTTTTCTGTGCTCTGTTGTCCATAAAATTATTCCGAAGGTTTTGGAATGTAATAAAAGGACCTTGACAGTGCTTACGTAGGATTTACTTATTTCATAGAATTTGCTTATTTATTCCTTACCCCCCCCAATACATCACACGGCAAGGCCATGGGGACACTGGTAATTATTAAACTTGTTTCTAACATAGTATTGCTAAATAAATCATAAAATACATTGTGCAATACTGATACATTTATAATTGCATTATATCAGTGTAAATGTGTATTTTATTTTTTATTATGTCAGAATGCATTTTATTTTGCTTCCTTGCAGTAAACTACTAATTTTCTAAAAATAATCTTCTGTTTTCGACATACTCGCGCCTCCCTTGTAGGGTTACCACACACCCCGAAGGGGGGCACGCCCCACAGTTTGAGAAACCCTGGCGTACTCTGATCGCTTTCATTGAAGGGGTAGTATTTAAAAAAAACGTAGATGAAAGAACTAAGACGTAATCTTTATGTTAAAATAAATCTTTTGGTCTAAGGGAGAGGTCTGAACCCCCAAACCCCACCCTTGTGTACGCCGCTGGGCACTGATGAACAGTCATGTTCAATAACAACGTCACTCTGGAAGAAATGAAATAAAAGGGAGGGATGCACAATTTTTATAAAAATTTGTTCAGCTTGTTGCTCATATTGTAAAATTAAAAATCCCCCCATCTTCTTATGACTGGATATCTAAGCTTTTAATTATACGGACAAAGAAAAAGAAAAGAAATTCAATTTAAAAGGCTTTACGATACAATATTTAAACCCCAACCTATATATTTCTCAAACCATGAAAAATTTTCATTACTTTATTCTTTCCAACTGATTATTTTGGGTAAGGTAAATAAAAATCTAGTTTCATAAAGTATCCCATGAACTGTCTTACTTATGAAGCAATAAATAAATAAATAACTGAGATGTGATTAAACCTTTGTTTTATATTACTCTATACACCTTTTTTTTAAATAAATTAATAAGTTCAAAAGTATCAATCTTATACCGGGGATGGACAAATAGCGGCCCTCAAAGTGGTTTTTTGCGGTCTACCAAGACCGTCAGAAAACAAAATAAACAGAAAACGTTTTCAATAATTGTATGAACATATATTTGTGAGCAGTGTTTCTTTTAAGAAGCTCAACAGGAGTAAATATAGATAGAAATTGGCTGACATTAACACACAGGATATTATGAGAATTTCTACTAGCAATCTTACTTCTGAATTCAAAAAAGTTGCAGAAGAGTGTGATAGGGTTCATTTGTCTCGTTAAACTAATTTTAAAACGAAATGTGCTTTCAGCTATAAAACTGAAACTATTCTATTTAACTAATAATTATTGATTTTCTTATGTTACAATTCAAACCTTTTCTGACATGCAAAGTTAACTAATGAATGCAATCATTTTAAAACCGGGGTGGGCATTAAGTCGATCGCGATCGACCGGTGGATCGCCAAGACATTTTGGGGTGACCGCCTTCACATAAAGCGTTAGACGCGCTTACTAAAAGAAACACAGGAGGGTATCAAGATAATGGAAAGACCCGTGAATAAAAGAGACACCTCGTGTGTGTGAATAACAGTGCAACCCAAATTTGAGAGATGCTTTCAAGAATTTACTAGATTAGAATCGAAAGTTGCTTTCATGGGTTACCCATTTGGCAATGTTGATGTGAAAAATATAACTAAAAATATGTTACATGTTCTCGAGGAAAACGAGGTTTTTTTTCTCCTTCTAAGGGAAGTAATTTGTAAAGAATAACTTTTGGAATCTAACAGACGAAGTAAAGTGTCCCCCAATTTTAAAAAAGCTGTCATTCTTTTAACATCGTTCTTTCGCTCTACCTGTATGTGCGAATTTACATTTTGAACGAAGAATATAATTAAGACAACGTATCATTCCCGTTTCATAAACGACCACTTAGAATCCAGTGTAAGAATTAGCAGTTAGTAATTATATACCGAGGTATTCAAGATTGGGGGGCGGATAATATGAAGTCTAAGTCTTTTATTAGACTATAGCTACGAGAACTAATTTTAAGTGAAAATTATTCATTTTTTGATGTTTTGATGTATTGTGAATTGTTTGAAAATACATCATTTGATATTATTAAATTTGTGTGGGTACAGTTATATTATGTTTGTATTTCGCGTTTTACTTAACACGTAGTTTTAAAAGAGTAAGTTTTTCTACTGTAATTATGTAGGTTAGTGCACATATTCTGTATTTATTATTGTTAAAATCCAAATATTGTTGAGCTTTTTTTTTTATTTTTGCTCATGATACCTACGTCACAATGGGGAACGCAATACCTTGAAAAAATTAAAAGTAGACCATGCCATGTAAAAGTCTGCCCACTCCTGTTTTAAAAGGTGCAGCCTTCCGGTACCTCCGCTTCCATTATGTGGCCCTTGAGCCACCCCTGAGCTTATAATTTACTTAAAATTTATTTTTTTGTTCTTATCACTAAATATAGCGCAAAATCAAAATGTATGTATACTTCTCCTCAGTACATTTGCCTTCACCAAGAATAATAATGGACGATAATCATGTTTAATCATAAATTTTCTAACACTACCGTGTTTGAGTAGTATTCATATGACCCTGAGACATTTCTGATCAGGAAATGGCGTGTGCTTTGATTTGAAGCACACATGCTTCGACACGCGACTATTTGATCAGCGACACAAAAGCTGAGTTTTTTTTATTGGTCGCTCTTTACCTGCGGAATGTGATTTCGATAAAAAAAACAACATGAAAAAAAATTTTGCTCATAAGTTTGAAAACAAACGGTTCTTTGATGATAACGTAGCTTATTACCAAACGCAAATGATACTGTCACTACTGATAAATGCAGAAATGGTTGGATGTAAATTGTTCTTATCAAATGAAACATTTATAGTTTTTCCCAGTACAAAAGTTGTTTATAAGGCCTCTTTATTAAACGCATGTCATAAGTATCGCTTCTAATGGCAACTCTTCAGGAAAATTTCAAAATCTAAAATTTTATCAATTTAAACGACTTCATGCAGAATTTTCCAAAAAAAAAAGTAGGTAAATAATGTTTCTATTAAAATGTAAATCATCAGTTCTTTTTCAGAGATGCAGTTAGCTAAGAAACATTAAGGAAATTTTTTTTCAAAGATAAATAACTTTCTAGCAATATTTTGCACGTGTTATCTACTAGATAACTATCGGATGCTTCTATTTGATCATAAAATGTATTAATTGACTTACGTTAACGGTCTCAGATTTCGCTAATAGACTATAGTAATAATTAGCATTCGGAAATATTTTTATTAACAAAGGAAACACTAAGATTTATTTTTGAAAAAAGTTCGCAATACTCGATAAAAATTTAAAATTACTTTTAGTTATTTCAAAAAGATATTCGGTAGTGGAAAAAAAGTCAGCAAAAACTTACTATCTAATATTATTCCAACAAGCGTGTCTGAGATTGTTGTCAGCGAGTTCTCTAACTGAAACCACCTCCAACGAATTCGTTCGGCAGCTTTTCCATTCTTGAAAATCACCGAAACGTGACAGATGCGCTGTTTTGCTTTCTTTTCAAATTTGCAAGGTCGCTCGCCTACTGTTTCCATACTTGTCTCGAGTTACTTGTTTACAGAATAATTGCATGTTACAAAAAAAAGGTATTTTCACTTGCATAGATTATGCATAAATGAAATGGCACAAGATTAAAGAAAGAGAGAGTGACATATTTTATCTGTTTGTACACACAATATATTTTTTTAAGAAAAAGAAAAGTCTTTAAATTTAATAGTTTAATACAGGAAAAAAAATGTTGATATAATTTGATTAAAAGAAAAAAAATGTTGTAATGAAAAAGAGTATTCATTTAAATGAAAACCAGGGGCAATTTTTGTTTTTTACTTTTTATCGATTAAAAGTAAACTAAGATTAACTGACCAATTAAAATAGTTTAACATTCTAAT
Source organism: Trichonephila clavipes (assembly GCA_019973935.1). Classification (NCBI taxonomy): domain Eukaryota; kingdom Metazoa; phylum Arthropoda; class Arachnida; order Araneae; family Nephilidae; genus Trichonephila; species Trichonephila clavipes. The sequence continues at coordinate 183,466 of BMAU01008397.1, forward strand.
TTAACGAAATTTAGGAAGTTCTATATGTGTTAGGTTCAATCTCCATTAATTTCACTGTATTTTAAAATAACTAAATTATTTCCAAAGAATTATTTGAATAGCCTTAAACTGTCATTAATCTAGCTATGTTTAATTTATTACTTTCTTTTTGTGTCGGCTAGATGGCTTAGAGGTAGCTTGCCCGCTTTGTAAGCCTTAGACTGCGGGTTCGATTCCGGCTGGAATCGATAGATTATCTAGATGATAAAATCGTGAGCACGCATGTTATGTGGCATGTAAAAGATCAATTGAGTATCAATTTGGCTATGGTACTCTTGGAAAAAATAAACAACGGCGTTATTTAGCATCCGACGAAAGCATGAATTGAATAAATTGAAGCTTAAAAATCTGGTAGTGGCTCCCCACTAGATGGTACCACCAATGGAATTTCTCTCACACTTGGGGACTTTCCGTGTCTGCAAAGGCTTACCTGCCAAAATGTAGTCCTTTGGATAAAATTATTCAAGAAACTTTTCTATTGAATGATTGAATGTGTCCTCCAGTAATGTGTTTAAATTACGTGGTCCGTCGCCAAAAGCCCTCGTGTAGCTGAACAGTGCGACGTTAATATTCAATCAATCGATTAACCAGTAATGTGTTTTTTCAAAATCTGGAACAAAGTAATATTTTCGTATTTAGGTTTTTTTAATATCTTTCAATAGTTCGGGGATCTGGTCTTCAATACAAAATCAGTTCTAATTAATAAAATCTTTCTATTTAAGAGGTCTCAGGGGTGTTAAATTTCTCTACAGGGCTGAAAATATAAACAATTTTCAAACAGGTATAATTTCTTTAAATTTAAATTAAATAATTCGAATCTTTTACACATTATTTATAAAGGAATGGGGCTTCAGAAAAGTATAAAATGTTTAAAATATAATCATAATTATAAAAATTATAAGCATATAAAAATAAGAAACTTTTCTACATGAAATATTTATTAAGTTTTACGATGCGCGTGCTTTTTCTAAAATAATAGCTTTAACTACTAGCTATAAGTTGATTTATAAAGTTAAATGTATCCTTATTACACTGTAGTAATATTATATAAATAGAATAACAAATTATATTTTTTAAAAATTAAAAAAATTACATTTTCAAAATTTTTTTTAAAAAATTTCGATATTTTTCAAATATTTTGAAATACAAAAGATATATTATTTTTAAATGATCCAGGGTTTAAAGAGTATGATACATTTTATAATTTTTGAAAGTTTTATACATCAGAGGCTACTATTTTAGAAAATAGCGTGCGCAACGCAAAAATTACTTACTTTTTATTGCAAAATTTTCATATGCTTATAATTTTTAAAATTATCATTATATTTTAAACATTTTATACTTTTCTGAAGCCCCACTCCTTTATAAATAATGTGTAAAAGATTCGAGTTATTTAATTTAAAAGAATTATACCTGTTTGAAAATTGTTTATATTTTCATCCCTCTAGAGAAATTTTACACCCCTGAGACCCCGCTTTTAGACGAAATAAATTCAAAACGATTCATATTGTCCAGTCTTTAAAATTCTAATCTATACATTTCAATTTTCTATATAATTCCCATTGAACATCCTGCAACAAAATCTCTTGATAAAATTCGATATACTTTCTTGTTATGGAAATATGTGCATTATTTTAATGAGTAATATTAAGGAATAATGAAAACTTATCGGTGTATATACAAAGACAACCTTAGGACATGCTTCAACTGTTCTTCTAGTCGTCACCACATAAACTTGAGCGGAAATATTTCTCACGAATTTCACGCTATTCAGAATAGTCCCACCTGTTTCCGTTCCTTACAGGCCAATAACTGGCCGATTTTTCATTTTTCTTTCTGGGTATTTAGGTTTGGCGGTTTTTTACTATTTCCAGGAAGACACTTCAAAAGGAATGTGTTAATGCGCAAGCGGATCATGATTTATTGAGCCTTAGAGTCATTGTATGCGAAAAAGCCGATTATCTGAAGTCTGAAAGTGCTTTCAGTTTCGAATTTCGAAATAACGGTTTTTCAAGGTTCTAACGTTTCTTTTTTCATCCAGTTGTTTAAACAGTATGGTTTTGAAAGTTGAATTCTGTGTTTGTGTATATTTTCAGTTCATATTTTTACTTAATACTAATGAACAAATAGCAATTGAAAACATTTTTTAATTAAAAAAAAGTCACTTCAATATTAATATAGTTTTTTGTGTGCCATCTCCCGTATATTTATTTGTTTAATACCCTTAAAATGAAGAAACATATAAATAAATAATTTTTGAGTTCAAAAAATGTAAAGTTAGAAACACATATTTACCAATATATAATATAAGAGATAAAATATAAAACAGTTCACACATATGGAAAAAAAATACTCTTTCTCAAAAAGAAATGTGGGTATCATAATAAAACGAAAATTGTTCCATTTGAGAATATTGTACTGAACTTAGATTCTAATTTTTAAACATAAAGCAAAAACATCTTTGGGAACGCGCGTGACAGATTCTTGGTAATCCCTACGAAATGGATTTTTAAACATATCTTCCCTATTTAATGTGGAAATTCAAACAGTTAAAAAAAGAAGTAATTAAATCTTTCGTTTAACACAGTGGCAATCGATTGTACCGATTTATTTTTATTCAATCGAATGTGTACGTAACAATATAGTCTGATTTTATATTGTTGTTTAAGTTCTTGTCCTATATATCACGTGGTTTGGTTTGTCGATAAAACGGAAGAAAATTTTGCAATATCTATTTGGAATTAAACAGGAACCTTAGAAAAAGGAAATGTGTATATTACAACACCTTTAAGCAAGGTATGAAGTAAGTGGTCGCATTATTTTAGATTTCATTTTGCAAAAAGTTTAAATTACTTTATCCTAAACTTTTCTATGCCCTACAGATTTTTATCAATGAAAAACAACGAGAGAAAGGTTTTTTTTTCTTAAAATTAAACTGTGAAGAAAAATAATTTTTTTTGACAAAAATTAAAGTCTAACATTCTTAAAAAAACTATCAATGTTTATTTCCTTTCGCAAATATACCATTAATACTCAACGAAGCATTGAAATTGTTCATATAAAAAAAGCCACACATTTTGGTGAAAAGTGTATTCGTATTTCTTATTCATGAGCTAGAAGTAAACTTTTCAGAAAACTACTATAAAAAAATTTATTTTCTTTCCCCTTCTTCACTTTCTTGACCATAGGTTATTATGTTGAATCCATTATGTTAAGTATTTCACGCATGAAGAAGTTAAGTAGTTTTTCCACAATCTCAACAAAGAAAAAAGTATAAGCACGTCTCACGCCGTTATAGATTATAAGAAAACTTGTTATTTTTTGCTATTAAAAATGGTCAAATCCATTTGGAAAAGGTAACTTTAAACGTAATTAGTAACAGTTCATTAAACATTAAGGATATTTAACACCCAACACAGGCTATAATTTGATAAGATTTCTGTATCCTAGCGGGATGCAAAAATTCCGAGTCAGCATCAAGTATATTTTGCTCTAATGAAAAAAAAATAAAGTATCTTTTTTTGTTGGCTCAACTCACTGAAAACCATAAACTAAAATTCGCTTCGCAAACTGTTAAGTTACTTTATTTAATCTTGGAAGCATTATTGCTGTAGTAACTAAGTAGGAATAATTAGAACAATATAATATTAGTAATTACGTTACAATCAGTTTAAGAAGACTACATTTAATATATTCCACATAAAGTTATATTCAAATACATTTCATTAAAATGATTAATTTTAGTAAAATTTATCAATAACATTCAGTTGTATTATTTTCAGTTAAAACTGAGATTTTATTTTTTGGAGTAATAAAAGATATTTTTTGTGTAATTTTTTTTATCTAGTTAGACAGTGGCGCACACAAGGGGAGGGGGGGTCCTGGGGGTCCGGACCCCCGAAAGCTCTTGATTTTTTTCCGATTGATTATGATTCTAAGTATATAGTACGTAAAATTTAATTAATTACTTGCTATTAATGATTAATTTTTTAATGAATGCTAATTATTTATTCAAAAACTAGTTTTTTACTATGTTTTGTTCCCGAAAATCGACAAAATCAAAAGGAGCATTATACAAGAATGGTGAACTTGCGACCCCGGACCTCCCCCTTGAAAAATTCCTGTGTGCACCACTGTAGTTAGATGAATTTTAAGTAAATACAATAAATTTCTAAGAAAATGGTAGTTGAGAGAAATAATGGTGTCTTACGAAGAATTTCTTGAAAATACATACATTTATGCTCTTAATACTTCAAGAATGTATTTAAAAATATAGTCCCAACATCAATTTTATTCAACACATCCTTATTCTACAAATATTACAGTAACACGTACTTGAAAAACTCAAACAGTAAAATTGTTCTTTTTCCCAAATCAAAATTTTTAATCAGTTATAGAAACAGTTACCTGTCAAAGATTACAGCAAATGATTCTTATATTCAGAGAAATTAAATGCGTGTTATATATATAGTATAATAAAATAAAATAAGATATCAAGTGTAAATTTGTAAAACCTACGAAGCCAAAGAAGAAATGAATTGGAGATCATTGGACTAAACTGGAGACATATTATGACTTCTAGAGCTGTCGCTGTGTTAGGCCAGCGATTTAGGGTTAATCAATGCTTTATGGATCCACCTTTCCCATACAGCAGAAATTTTCGACATAAAAGGGGGAAACCATAGCCATATTGAAATTATATATAGAAATAGTTATGGAACAATAAATCAAAAATATATAATTCAACTTCCAAAAGATATTTTAATAACTGGTGCAAAAGTTTGTTTTTGTTATCACGATCTCTCTCATTGAATAGTTTTAAACTTAAATTTTACTTTATTCAGTAAGAGTATATTGCTGAATTTTCAAACAAAATAGAGATGTACTATTTAGGGGGAAAATAGAAATTTATTTTGATGAGATTTACGCCTGTTTTTAATCTGATTAAAGAAATATAACATTTTTGTGTATTTGCGATTTAATTTTATTTTTCTTCAGAAACTTTAAGTTAAGAAAAACTGCTTTTTATAAGTATAAAATTACTTATTTTTTCTTCTAAATTTGATAAAACTTACACGTTGTGAAGTATAAATTTTATCTGATATTTAGAGCAGACTTTTTTTTGGCCGTATTCAAATTCTGTTTTAGTTGAAAATAAAGCGAAGTAGGGCATACTGCTAAACTTAAAACAGAAAAAAAAATCCATATATTTAAAGTATAATATAATTCATAACATAACTTTCTTGTTTACACGACAATACTTTTAAATTCTGTGAATCCTTATAATATTCTAAATATAACTTTCAGAAAATACAATGTAATTACTATCTCATTTTTTATTACAAAAACCCATTTCAAAAAAAATCTTCAGAGTGGCAGGATCTTACTACCTTTCAACAATGAAACTTCGGCAACCAAATCAAATGTGACAAACTATAAGCTCCCTTTTCGAAACCTTATGGGCAAAGAAAGACTGAGATTATCGTTAATTACTACAAACAAGCACAAATGCTGATCCCGAAATTATTTCGAGAATACTGATTGATAAAATGTCTTCAATATAGTCTGTATTCTCTGAATCGCAAAGCCATGTGGACAAAAAAATAGCTGCTGGTTGAGCCTCATTGAGTCCGTTATTTAGTGATTATTCACCCACGAGATTGTAATACAATCAGTCAGAAATATTCATGGTCATGTCTTATGCATCTTTTGCAATTGTTATCCAGTTGAAGGAAGTGGAAGTTATTCTTTTCAACATAATCGTGGCCCGATGTAGCATTACAATGATAATAGATCAGACCTTCCGTCTTGCAACTGATATGTTTGTAGTAGCTGTTCAATGAACAAAACAACAAGCAGTAGTTGCATTGTGATATCTCAGCATTTCTAAAGCCATACTTTCAACATGTAGTACAGAAAGATACACTTCCTCTTTGAAATATTAATGCACAAAATGTATGTAGTACAAAAATGAAAAATAACCTCTAATTATCAAAAATACATTACTCAATGATAAGATACGGCTAAAAAAATGTTATAATGCAAGATTTCACGAAAGAATATCATAAAAAATTTATTCTAAGAGAATTTAATATTTGAAGTAATATTAATAAATTCTGTCTTCGTATTGTTTGTGTAAATAATTTGTTGAGCTGCGAGAATTATAAAACCAATCAAGTTTCTGAATTTTAATATGAAGCTCAATTGAAGGTATTCGACTACGTTCGGAACCGTGATTTTGTAAAAGCGTATAAATGGTTAATATTTATGATATTTAGTTTCACTTAGATTAGAAAACGTATATAAAATTGTTTTAAGAATAGTATTACAATAAAAAATTATTTAAGTACAATTTTTTGACAAAAAAGGAACATAGAATGACCAATTTTGAAATTATTCTCTTTTTGTGAAAAATGCTTCGATTATAATACTTTGCCAGTATATAGCTCAGACCTCTGTACAGAGGCTCAACTAGAACTTTTGAAATATATAACTTAGAAGTGAGTTTATCCATGTTTTACGACAACAGAGGGAAGAAATTTTAAGGAGAAAAACGCCGATAATTATTTCAATTGGTGGTAACTCTGAAAATAATGTGAATTTTTCAAAAAAAAATAGTTCAGACTCTCTGGAGAAATCTTTACTTTATATAAGCAAAATATTATTTTAGAAGCATTTTTTTTTGTCAAAACGTCCTTAAAACAATTTTATTCATGTATTCTAATCTAAGTGACACTAAATATAATGTAAATTATCAATTTATGCACTTTTTTAAAATCACTGTTCCGAACGTAGTCGAATACCTTAAGTTAAATAAAGCGAAATTTTTAAAAATAAGTCGGAAATTCAAGCATTCATGATATATACTCGATTCAGTGAAAATTCTGATTGATATTTCACACTTAAAAAGATTGGAAGAAAACTAAAGATGTTTATCTTTAAATGTAATGATTTTTTAATCACTTTAATAAAGCATTTTTTTTAAACAACCACAAGGTCTGTCACCAAAAGCCTTCGAGTAGCTGAACAATACGACGTTAATATTCACTCACTCTAAATAAAATAAAATAAATCTCTCAGCTACATAACCAATAAAACATAATAAAGTACTTGCAGTGTTAATTAAAAACGCTAAAATTATATACGCATTATACACTGCTGGACAATTGCTAAAACGGATCACAAATTGCTATGTAGCATAACATTAAGCGATACATGAGGCCTAGTAGGATAAAATATAGTTGCCACACTGTTCAGACATTAGAATAAAGAATATTTATTGTTCTGGAAAGTACAAAAGCTGTGAAACATCTGAAAGAAAAAAATGTTCTTTTGATCTGCGTACGGAGAAATGGAACAATGCATCTAAAAGTCAGCAGGCACCTTAAAGGAAGGTATCAGTACGGGATATGTCCACCGTGGAGTGTAATGCAACATTCCACACGTCGTACCATACTTTGCACAACATTATCCAGCAGCTGTTGAGGCAATTTATCCCATTCCTCTGTGAGTGCACGGATGAGGGTGTTCTTGTTTGTCGGAGGATAGTTTCGACCAGAAACTTGCCTCCCCAAAGCATCCCACACATTTTCAATGCGGTTTAGATCTGGAGAACGCGCTGGCCATACGAGACGTTGAATACCCTCGCTGTCTAGACAATCCTGAACAGCGAGTGTTCGATGACATGTTGCGTTGTCGTCCATAAAAACAAATTTATCACCGACAGCACCACGGAAAAGACGAACATGAGGAAGTAGAACTTCATCAATGTATCGTTGGCCCGTCATAGTCCCATTCGCAACCACATGTAGGCGCGCGCGGCCATTGATCATGATGCCGGCCCACACCATGATACTGCATGTCAGATATCGGTCCTTTTCCTGGATATTTTCTGGACGATAAGCAGTACCACTCTCGCGCCAGATCAGTTGGCGTCAACAATCCGATGACAGACTGAGCCTACTCTCATCTGAGAATAGTACGCATGCCCAGTCCTGTTCAGTCCAATTGTAATGCTCACGACACCATTGCAAACGGGAAGTACGATACTGTCTGGTCAATGGGACACACACAACAGGTCTGCGTGCGTATAGTCCTCCTCCTCTCAACAACAGTCTGGCAACAGTTTTTCGGGAGATCTGCTTTCCTGAGGCAGCAAGAAACTGATTTGCCACCTACTGAGCTGTGGTGCGCCTGTTACTTTTTGCTGATAGGACGATACATCTGTCTTCTGCAGGCGTCGTACTTCTAACACGACCTCCCCCGTGCCGTCTACAACACATTCCAGTAGTTTTAAATGACTTCCACAGCCGTGAAACAACGCTGTGAGCGATGTCAAACTCCCTGGCAACATCTGTTATTTTTCGGCCTTCTTCGATCTTTCCAATAATTCGGCCACGCATAAAATCATCTATGTGATCTCGGGAAGACATGCCAAAAATTATAAGTTCGTCTATTAAATCTTTCCTGTAAAACTTTGACTTGAAACAACAACTGTCCACACGCGTCAAAACCTTTAAAGCTCTTATGAACGCTATCACGTGATGAACAGACGTGGAAAAAAATTTGCATACTCATACTTCTTCTTACTAATATCCCACACTTATTCTAATTTTCCACATTTTGCTTTCTTTCATTTTGTGGTTGCTATGGATGATAGTGTTATCCGTCCTTAGCAATTGTCCAGCAGTGTATTTATACGCATTGAGATTTTTTAGCTTATTTAAGTTTTTATACATATTAAACTTTCATCTGGATTTAGAGTAAATATAATACCTACATATATTACTCCGATATTTAAAAAGCTTTAGATTGCTAAACCATTCATTGATAACATTAAATAGAATACAAATAACATATAATTTTTAGAATCTAGCCTCCTAAAAATAACCATATAAAAGAACCATACAATTTAAAGCAAAGGCGAGGAAGATAACAAGAAAAGGCACGATTAGAAATTCTACCATTCAGTACGGAATGTGCCCTTGTTTAAGAAACCCACCTTCTATTCAATTATTTCCATATTTTACACGTTCATCCTTGTTGGGAGACAAACGATACTAACTTGCCTTGACCCCTACACAATAACCTGTAGTGAAAAAACATCCCATCCTCATATGGAGATTAACTTCTTGTGAAAAGGGTATTGTTCTTTTTCTATGTGGGTATTGCGGTTGTTGGCTCTCGTAATCGTAACATTGCGTGAAATTGTTGCATAGGTAAGTTGCCTTCATAGAACTCATCAATGGAATACAATGGATTTTTATTTAACATAATTAAGCAACAACAACGAATTATTAGTTAGCTTATGTTAACTTATCTAATGACAAGATTTGTTCTATCATTAATGTAAAGAATTAAGATTGTTCTTTATTTTACGCTTATGATTTTATCTATAATTGGCAGTATTTACACTTAAAGAGAAGAGAATAAATTCGGATCAAATTGTACCATGTATTATTATTAATTGGGACATCAATTCTGAGATAAGACCATATCATATCAACCTCACAATTAAATGGGGTTTTTTTAAAAAAAAATAAGTGGTTTTTTTAAACAAAAGATCTTTAATGAGCAGTAATATTTGTATTATCTTGTAAAGGAATCATAAGAGCAAATACAAGAATTAAAGTGTAAGGCTTCCTTGCCCAAAGTTAATGGAACAAGATCTAAACTGGAACACTTTTACAAAGAAAAAAATACATCAGTAATTATATAATATTCTAAATACGCAAGTGTATAGAAAACATAATATTTTCGAGTATTACTACTTTCTATTTGAGGCCACGGTAACCGATCACGTGATTTCATCTCGAACTCGTGGCCGGTGTATCATGAGTTCAAGACTTAATGCCACCGATGAAGAAATTGACTGGTTACTGAGGCACATAATCTCTTATAGTGGTCTTCATCCCCTATCGTGAAAAATTTGGAAGTTGAACATGAATAGATGGAGCTTGCCACGATTGTTTAAGATATTAAAAACTTTGAAACCACTGAAGATCTGCCGGGCAGAGGAGCTAATGCTAGGGTTTCTTTCCCGGAAATCCGGGATCCCGGGTTCCTGGGAAATCATAAGATTTCTGTACTTTATCTATTCCTGAGAATTATACCTCATTCCCTGGAATCTAAAAAAGATTAGACATGTCGTAAAATTATTCAGAAAATCACCTCTCAAGAATGATATTTTACAAAAATATGTTAAAGAGTTTGGCTGTGAATAGATGGTTTGTTTGGATACCAAAACACGCTGGAATAGTTTGTTGGCAAAGCTTGAAAGATTTTTAGAAATAAAGTCGGCAATTTTAAAAGCATTAATTGACATTAAAGAGCAAATGATGGCCAATGTAGAGTTTGAAACTGTGACTACAATTGTAGCAGGCTTAAAGCCAGTAAAAATTGACTTAAGAAAACTATGCAGCCTAAATGCAACATTGCTAACTGCGGAAAGTGTATTTTCTTTCGTTATTGGAGAATTGAACAAATAAAATTCAGAACTTGTGAAAAATAGGAAATATTTTCTAATCCAAAGAATTAATGAGAGACGCAACGTTAATTTAAAAGGATTAATACCAGAACTTTGGGAAGAAAATACGAAACAGCTGCAGTTACTGTCGATATTTCGCGATTGTCTAGTAACAATTGTTTGGTAAACCAAACCCAAAGGATAGGGATAAGGCTTTTCTGCGAAGAAAAGGAATCAATATCCAACTCTTTGCACTCAGGAAAAGAGAGCATGGAGATTTTGAAAGAAAAACTTCTGACGTTGGACGAAAAACTAGAGAAAGCAATTTACTCTAGAACAAAAGTTTATATTGTTCAACCAAAAAAGTACTAGTTTCAACAAAATCATGAAACAAGAGATGCAGTTGTTCGACTCGACTGAAAATCTATCACCAAACATTATAAAACTATGTGAGGCTTTAAAAACAATTCTTCCGACCTCAGTTGGAGCCTAGAGAACATTTTCTGCTGCCGGATTGTTCGTCACAAAGCTTAGAACTAGGCTGAGCGATAAAAGTATAAAAATTGCTTATGCTTTCTGAAATCCTATTTTAAAAAGAAATAATCAATTTGTTATACATTATTTGTATTTTTTTAGCTCATTTTATAAATATTAATCTTGGAATTTATATGTATCCTTATTTTATATAATTATTATTGATTTTATTTAAAAATAACTTGTGTTTTTCAATTTTTTGAAATTTTGATTTATTTCCGGGAACGACAATTACATTCCTGGGATTTCTTGGACATTCCCAGGAAGGGAAAAACCCAGGAAATCAGATACCCTAGCTGATGCACATTAAATCTATCGAAGTTCAAAGTCCTCTCACTGGTGTGGTAGTTTGGAGGGGGAGTGACAGCCAAGGTGCTGTCTTCGTCACTTGTCCAAAGTATAAAATTACGAGGTCCCCCGTTAATGACTCTCGATATTCTCTAGTGTGACGTTAATAAACACTCATTCGTCCATCCAATTTGAATCACTATATTTATTTCTTAGCAAACTGTTTAATTTTTGGTGAGAAAAATGGGAATTTCAATCGCGTTATTTATTAAAGAGTATTTCTGCCACCTCTACAACTGTATCTGTTGATTTAATTTTGAGGTTAATTTAGATTTAAAGTAACTTCTAGTCTTATAAATTATACGCTTGCAAATTTGCATAGCCTTATCATTTTCTGTTTTAGTTATGTAATATTATTCTGTTTATCTAAAGTTGAAGATTATTGTTTTTATCCCCTCAATCTGAGTTTTTCCATTTATCTTACAAAAAACACCATTTTAGAACTTAAATCGTCTTTGTGCGTTTGGCATTTTTTTTGAGAGTTGCAGCTCACATAAAACTAAAGTTAAATTCCGTAAAATTTAATAACAAATTGTTTACACATTTTTATTTTGCACCTTTTAAACTTTCTTGCTTTTTCCTTTTTTTAAGTGTATATTTCACACGTCTATCTACGTTCTATCATCTGCAAATCTTTCTTTTACAGATGGTAAACATCAAACGTAATATTAAAAAATGCTGATTTCCAAATATTAAGAATGAGTCATGAGGCATACAAAAGTAATAATACAAAAGAATTCAAACAAATCCATATACATATAAGACGCATTTGTTGTCTGTCTGAATAAACTTTCTCTTTCACACTACATCATTAGGACAAATTTTCAAAATTTGTTTGTGTGTGGTTAGTAGTTAACTAGCCGTTACCAACCCGCTTCACTGGGTATTTCACGATGTTTTATATATGTATACTGTTTACATATACATTAATTATTGATATCTAGCATTAAGAATTCGATTGTATTGAAAAATATATTTATAGCTGTTACACTCTCGCCCCTTGATATAAAAAGAACATAAATTATAATATCTAATTTCTATTTATATCTAAAATAGAAGTAGAAAGATTTTTTTCGCTCACTTAACCTAATAATCAAGTGGATTTCCACCAAAGCAACTTTCAGTGGATCTCTAGCCCATAAAATAAACATGCGTGCTAAATTTCAAGTCTAAATCTAACAGAGCAAAAACGGAATTTTTATCATCAATACCTCGAACAAAATCTTGAAAAAGACAAGAACGGTAAACAGAATATTTCTTAAGACTTTCGAACAGCTTTTCTCTGATAAATACAAGAATATATCTGCGTAGAGTTATTTAGTATTTCCGTTATCACCTTTTCATAGGAATAAGCCTTGTTTACAACTGAGGCTTCTTTTCCGTCATTGTTTGACTATCATTTCCAATCCATTCATCATTTTTTTCATACTTGCCTATTTGAAGACATTCTAAACTTGCCCAATATCTTTTTACTTTGTTCCGGCATTATTACACCTCTGAAATCTCCATTATTATCAAGAGAGAACTGAAAACAGAGACGGAAACGCGTGATAGTTTTTCGGGGTTGCACATAATACGGGTCATGGTCATAGCTTCTTAACGGTCTGAAGCATACGAATGGAAAGGTTATATGCTTTTTTTGTTATGTTTCTAGTTTCACTTCAGTTTTCATTGATTTCGTCACACAGATAGTTTTGCTTTCAGCAGAAAATATATTTTTGTTTCAAACTGTTACACTTATTGGTAAACTAATTTAAATTTTGCAAAGCTAGCAGTGAAATTTATGTGTCGAGGAGGCATGAAGACGAAAACAGTTTCTTAAAATTGGCCTTTTAATAATCAATCATAAAGTCACTCTGCTCGGTTCAAAAGCTGTCTTCTAATATTGTAAAAATTAATTTAAAAATTCATTCTAAACGAGTTTAAATACTAGCTCGATTTGCATGGCAGTTGCTGCCAACCTCAAATCACGAAACTCAAAAAGATCGGGTTCGAATCGGTGTGCTTACTTTCATTGAGATCATGGAACGGGATTGGATCCGATTTTTAAATGTCTAACAATCGGCCCCCTAATCTCTCGTACCATTATCTCATAATTTTAATCTATAATTGTTCCGGCAATTTAACACAAAAATACATTTTATTCACAATCTTTATTGTAATAAACAAACTAATATTTTAATCTTGTCTTATTCTCTAAAAAGAAATAATTTTCTACAAAATTCCAACAATTTTTTCTTTAATGGGTTTGGTAAAAATGTCCGCCAAATTATTTTTGGTACCTATATATTTAATTTGAAAACCTTGTCGTATATCAAATTCTTAGAAAATGATAACGAACATCGATATGTTTTGTTCTATAATTTTCTACTGGTGACTTTGAAAACTTATCATCACAAAACATTACATTTTCACTTAATTAAATTTAAACTTTTATTATCAATTACATTTTAGCCAATTTTTAAAACTATGAACCCCTCCTATTGACACTGAAAATCTTAGTTTTAATGATTTAACAATACGGAAACCGATGAATATTTTTTCTATCCATTGCATCATGCCATTTAGGGTTGAACTGTTTGTAACAGTTAGAATAGTTACTTCAACCATAAAGAGCTATTTGTTGGTTCCCCATACTATAATATACAAATCTGAAAAATTGATACAAAATAGGATCATACTATTAACTTTTTGTCTAAAATTAATTCCCTCTTATTTTCATCGCTCTGACTAATTTATTTTCAGTATCATATTCTATTACTTTTCGTATCCCATCATAAGATTTTCGGGTTGTTTCTCCCAGCGTATGCCAACATTATTATAATATTTCAAACTTGAATTTCTTTGAAAGGTTAAACTTTTTATAAAATTGTTTTAAGTTTTATTAAGAACAAAAAATTATTTAAGTTCTGTCAAGAAATTATCCATATCTTTATTACAAAAAATTCTAGTCCGCCATTTTTTTCTGAAATCTTTTGATTTATTTCGATGGGAAATACAGTCAAAAATCAAGAAATATAAAATTGTTTCAAAATTTTTACGGCCCCGTCTTTTTTAAACGACATACTTTGCTAATTTACACGGTATACAATGATAAATGTTATTAACATGACAAAAGCGTTTTATTTATTGATCCGTTTTTTGTTTTAGCGGTTACATCACTAAAAAAAAACTAATTTCTTTTTACTTTTGGTATAATATAATGATCTTTAAAAAAAAAATACAAATTTCATGGCGTGTCGCCGAGAACAATTTATCCAGCCCTTTATTAAAAATTATTAATTTTACCTTTAGTACCCACAAAATGCGCACCTTTTACTTAATCTGAACCATAATAAATTTCTCCTCAACTTAGAAATCTAAGTGTACCGATTCCCTTCTACGGGACAATCTCTTTAAAAAGAAATAAAATTACTCTTGGCAGCAGTCATTACAAAAAACTCTGTGTTAAAACTCGTAGAGTTTTTTCAGCCCGTACTTATTACATACATAACACGGACCTATAATAGATTGTTTAACATTTTTTATTTAATCACCATTTTTCAAACCAGGTCTGTGAAACTTAAAAGTTTCATTTACAGTCAACCGAAGACGATTGGCTCAAGTATCATTTAAGATGGTTAACACTGAAAATATCTTTTTTGTTTCAAACTAAATTAGAAGTTTTGAAAATTTTTAAACATGCTTCCACGTGTTCCAGTTATTTTACTTTTGTTAAATTTATCTGTTATCCTCGATTTAGCGTACTAGCAACAGGAGTTCATAAAAATAGTTCTAGACTGGAACAGTATTTAAATAGACAAAGTTCATGGCCTGGTTCAAAGCCTGCCTCGACACAGTTCTGGGCCCATAACCAAATTTGTTACACTTATTGGTAAACTAATTTAAATTTTTTAGCAGTGAAATTTATGTGTTGAAGACGAAAAACAGTTTTTAAAAGCCTTTAATAATTTCTTTGTTCACATAGATGAATTAATAATATTGTAAAAATTAATTTCTAATTTATTTTGAAACTTTACACTTCTTATATTTCCGTTTCTCCTTTAAAAACTAACATGAGCCGAGTTTTTAATTTGCATTCTTGGCAGTTGCTGCCAACCTCAAATCAAATTTCATGGAAATTGGAAAGCATTAAAAACAACACAAGGAAATCATATTTTTTAAATGTCTTTAATTTGAAATTCGGGTTGCACTGAAACATGTACAAGGCATAACTGAAATAGGCCGATGAAAAAGTAATACTTTTGTGTAGAATTTCAGTTTAAAATTTTCTTAACTATGTTCGAAACTGATATTTTGAAAAAGCTTACAAATTAATATTTTTCAATATTTAGTGTCACTTGAATTCGAATACAAATATAAAATTGTTTTAAGAATATTATTAGAACAAAAAATTATTTAAACGCACTTTTTTCTTTTTTGGCAAAAAAATGAAAATAAAACATTATTTCAAAATTTTTATAATACTTTTAATAAATGCTTTAAAAATAATAATATTTTCCACATAATGCTAAGACTTCTCTAAAGAGCCTAAACTAGGAATTTTGAAAAGTTCGTATTATTTTCAGAGTTTCTATCTCTCAATCGAAATAATAACTTATTGAAATTTATATGTTCTGATATATTTAAAGAGAGTAAATTCAATTCTAATTTATGCACTTCAAAAATCCTAGTTTAAGCTCCGAACAGAAATCTTAGCATATAGGCGAAATACTAGTATTATAGAAGCATCTACACAATTAAAATCCGAAGGTAAACAAACGTATCTAGTATGAATATATGCGTCCCTATTTTCTCACGAACCACACGACGCAGAAACTCGCCGAAGTTACCAAAATTTCGGGAAGGATCAGAGGAATCCGTTTTGACCATTTATATTCCGATAGTCCAATTAGTTAAAAGGATATTAATTAAAAACCTTAAAACGCATAATTAGTACCATGTTTCTCCGCCAGGGGACAAGTTCAAAAATTCGGAACTTCTTTTCTTTCCCGACGTTTTTAAAACGCGGTCTAATTTTTTTCATGAGACAGACAAAAAATAATTACAGATTCGGAAAGATCATTTATTTCGCCAAAATACGGTATAATTTATTTTACAAAATAATTATATTTTCCATTTTTTACGATTTTTTTAAAATGAGTCAAAATCGATACGTTTTTATGAATAAGATTTCTAAATCGTTCCGCTTGCATTTTCTTTCGTGCTAATGAAAATAATATTTTACACTATAAAAGTTCATGCTTTTCTCTTTTAGAATCAGTCATTTAAAAAAATTTATGTCAAAAACTGGTTTTTTTTACGATTTTTCAAAAAATACTCAAAATTTTATTTAAATACTTAATAACTTCTTTATTTATAAAAATAATCTCACGAATCTTTTTTTCCGCGTGTTGAGCAATATTATACGTAATCTGTACAAAGATTGATAAAATATCTTAAAAATTATGTTTTTTAAAAAACAATTGTCTTTTTCGTTTTTTTCTCTATTTGCGAGAAATATTTAAGCATTATTTTTGTTACATCTTTTGTTTAAAAATTACCGTTGCTTGCAAAAAAAAAATTGGATTTAAATAATTTTTTTCTTGTAATAATATTCTTAAAACAATTTTATATGCATATTCTAATTCTAGTGACACTAAATATTAAAAAAGCCAGCTCAGGTGTCGTCCACGACACTTGACCATGGTTCAAAATTAAGTGGTCCATCGCCAAAAGCCCTCATGAAGCTGAACATTGCGACGTTAATATTTACTCAAACACATTAAAAATTTTAAATAAAAAAATACTCCAGATTAATTTCGAAACATAAATATCGTCTGAATTTAAATTTACTTCTCTTTAATTGATTATAATTAATGTTTCATAATCAAATTTTTCCTGAGTTGGATTGAACTATTTAGATATGAGATAGTATTATTAAAATACAATTACCGTAAAATCTGGCGCATAACGCGCACCTAAACTTTCAAGCTAATTTTTTTAATTTTCAGTTATATACGCCGTATAACGCACACTCCATTTTTAACGAAGAAATCTGAAATATTAGTATGCATCGTTTTTATGTTTTTAAGTCATTTATTCGAGGTATTATCCCAGACTTTTGAAAAGATAGTATACTTCTAAAACTACAACTGTTCTTGTTCATATGGCAAGTCGTTTCTTTTAAATAAACAGTGTTTCAATACATCTAGAAGTAAATTTTTTTATGCCCATCCTTTTTGTTATTTTTAAAGCTATCGTTTTTATACCCGGCGTATAACGCGCACCCTTAATTTTCGATCTTATTTTTTGTGTTCAAAGTGCGCGTTATACGCCGGATTTTGCAGTACATAAATTTACTTAAAAAGAGAATAAAATATTTCATCTCTTTCTCTTCAATATTCATTTTAATTACAGAGTATGAGAACCACAGTATTTTAATAAAATTATCTTTACTTCACTTCAGCAAAACATTAACGGCACCATTCGTTTTTATTTATAACCGGTTTCATGTGAAGCGTGAGAACAAACAACTATTGGAATTGTGTGTGTCCATTCGTAATAAAAACAGTTAGTGAGGCATGCTTCATTGGTTTTTTTAATCAAAGTATCTTCAGTAGAAGGGTTTCAAGGTTCGAAGAACGATTTCGCTGCTCTTGCTTCTAAATGCTTCTTTTTAAAGCAGCGGATGTGTTAATTTTTTTTATACTGATTATTGATACTCTCGATTACATATCTGAAGCGCATTCACAGGAAAGTAGATTATCTGGAAAACTATAGGCACACATTTAAAAGAAAAGTTAAAATTTAATAAAATTAAAATTACTGCTGAAATTTTCCACTTCAATTTGTAGAATTAATCTTTTAATGACGTGCTTTTTTTTTTGGAAGAATCGAATTAAATTACATGCTATTCTACAAAATACCTTATGCTTGGAAATATTATTAGGCTTAACGATCTTCAATTTTAAAAAGAGAGAGTCGAAGTAGAAACTATTACCGGAAATTTTTTAGAATTTTTTGATTTTTACGACAATGGTTCAGGAAAGCACATGCAATCTTGAATATTTTGCAAGGCATAGATGAATGAAAACATATGATGGAGAAAGCAATGTGTGATTGGCTAAACGAGAACACAATAAACGTAACCGGACATAAAATGTCGAATGACGACGAAATGATAAAACGTGTTATTAAGATTGTGCAAAACAAACCAATTCCCACAGGAGAAAAAGATCTCGTACACTGCAAGCCACAGTTCAGCCTTTACAAACGCCCAAGCTCTTTTTGATATATATATATATATATATATATATATATATATATATATATATATATATATATATATATAGTGTTTTTTTAAAGATATTTCCAATTACTTTTAAATGGGTTTTTTTTAAAGTTTTTTTGCCTTGGTAATACGTCACGAAAGTCTTTGATTAGCAATAAAGAAAATAAATGCATTGGTAATATACGGTTGAAATTCCAGTTGCAGATTTAAAAGAAGACTCAGAAATATATTCTTTTTTTAAGTAAATTTTTAAGCATTACATTTATTATTATTGTAAGAACTTTTAGCTCTCTTAAAAACGTTTTCTAAACATACATTTATTTATTACTTAAAAAATCCAAACAATCATTTTAAATAAACACATAACAATAAATATTAATATTTCAAGTAAGTTTTTTTATCTATCAAAAGTGAAACAAACGTTCAGGAGAAATACTCTTCAACATAATTAAAAAGTGTTTAAGAAAAACAACGAGAAGATACATTCCAAAATCAATTCTCAGAACTTAAATGTTTTTAATATTTTGCAATTTTACCTCTCTTTTTTTTGGCATTACGTTGTATTTTTAACTTTTACCTTTTTTTATATCCTACTATTATTAATTCGTTTTTTTTTTTTCGAAATTGATTCAAGAACAAATTATTTATTACAAGCGCATAGTTGGTTTCTCAAGCGTTTAAACTTGTATAAGTACACACAAATGTCTACACAAACACAACTTCTTATTTATTTATTTGCTTATTTTGAAGAATTTCAATTCAATGTTTTTTTATTTTAGCATAAAAAAGCAAGATAAACTTGGCAGTTTTTTTTAGAGATCGCCATCGGTATAATCTTATTTTTATTTATTCTTCTTCATTAAAGCACACCTATTTCACAAACAACTGCCGGAAATCATGAAGTAAAAGCAATTCATTTCGGAGAAATGCAAGTATAATTCAACCGAATTTAATAGGAAAAAATCGTTTTCCAATATCCTGAGAAAAAAAAAAAGAAAAACTCTTTAACTTGGCAACGAGGGTTAATCATCCTAAAGTAGACGATTAACGTTATCTTTTTTTTTTCTTCTTTTTTTTTCTTTTTTTTTTTTTTTTTTTTTTTACTTTTTCTTGAAAACGTGCATCTGCAGAACAATCAAAACGAATCCTTAAGATCGTTTGTGGGAAAAGGAATAAAACTTGGTGGACTCCTTATTCTTCGCTAGCAATTTGGAATGCTTCTTTTATAAATAGCCATTTGTAAACGGCTATCAGTGTGTGATAATTCAGAACATTTTCGTGAATTCAGACATCATTTGAGTAAATGGTTGGTTGATTGGTATCTTATGATACGATTGTTGAACTCACACTGCATAATATAACCAAAAAGAAAATCAATATTTTTCTATAATTAATTATTTCGAAATTAATTCAAGAAGTAATTCTCGGGTCTCACATTTATTGCTAACAACCCCCTCTTTTTTTTTTTTTTTTTTTTTTTTTTTTTTGCTTTCCTAAATGGTACATTCTTTCCACAAATGGAAATTATGTGTGTGTATGTTATATTTATTTTCCTTACAATATTGACTATAATCAGTGTAAAATATGTTATAAACATCAATAGATCAATTTAAATATTTTAAATCATTGAAAAATAGAAAATAAAAAAAAATTATTTTGATAAATTCTGAATTGTCCTATATTTATAAATACTAACAATTTATTCTTTGTATTGAACTTTATCTATCTCTCTATATGTAGGATAAAATAGACTCTTTCATCACCTAATAGATCTCTTAGATCACCTGAACTGTTATACCAACTAACTTGAAATTTAACACACATGTTACTTTTGCTGATACGGATCCGCTAAAAAAGGATTTCGCGAAAATTAATTTCCAAGGTGGGTTGCGGAAGTGTTATAGACAAAATTTTGAGCTTACAGATTTTAAGTCTGGAAAGCATGTTCCTTATATTGAATAAGAATTCGTTAAGAACAGGTCTTACAGAAATCGACTCTCAAGGAGGGGGAAGGTTACCGGGGTGTAAAATATAACTATTCTTCTGTTTTAGAAATTCGTCCTGTCTATTTTAAACCAAGAGGTGAGGATTACAACAATGTTTTTTGAAAGCAATCGAAAGTTTAATGAGAGGCAGTGGCGCACACAAGGGGAGGGTCCGGACCCCCCTCCCCGAAAGCCCTTGATTTTTTTTCCGATTGATTATAATTCTAAGTATATAGTACGTAAAATTTAATTAACTACTTGTTATTAATGAATACTTTTATTAATTAATGCTAATTATTTATTCAAAAATTCGTTTTTTACTGTGTTTTGTTCCCGAAAATCGACAAAATCAAAGGAGCATGATACAAGAATGGTGAACTTTCGACCCCGGACCCCCTTGAAAAATTCCTGTGTGCGCTACTGATGAGAGGATTTATATATTAATAACAACATCATGAAATACCCAGTGAAGTGGATGGGCAATGGCTAGTTTAATTGTATCTTCTTTTTTTCACTTCATTCTTTTTAAAGTGTAATAACATTTATATTTTTAAATCAACACAGCTCCTCAGAAGTATTTTATGTACAATTTTAGAATCATTACATAAATGTAACAACCCTTTCCCCAATTTATTTTTCATTTCAAATATCATTTACCTAATACCTCCACATACTAATATATGCAATATCTTCCTCTTTTTTTCCTTATACTTCATTTTTCTTTATTCGATTCATCTGCAAAAGATTGACGTTTGTATGCTGCGCGGAACATACAAACATTTACAACAGTCGCATACATGACATAAAAAAAAGCTCGTGTCGCGTCATATCCAATGACGACAAAACAGTTTCAGATAAAAAAAATAATAAAAGACTAGATAAAACAGGGATTTGTAGTAACGTAAACAGTTGTGCAGATACCATTTCACGCCTTTGTTGTTTAAACTGAGCGACAGCGATACTGTCATATTACAAGCAGGTGGGATTAGAGTTAGTTCTAAGTAGGACGAATAAATGTTCCAACGCAGTTTTGTTTCTTTTAAATATTGATTTTTAGTTTCATATATTAGTTTTGTGGGGTTTGATTTTCGGTTGATAAAATTTCTAATGCATTTTTCTGAGTACTACTACGTGCATGACCTAAAATTACTTTATAACTGAAAGTGTAAGTCAAAGAATACTGTTTTTGAGAACGTTTTGCGCTAAAAAAATTCTTCGCTAAAGTATAACGATAGTGAATATATTTAGAATAATGAGCACATTAAAAGCAAACTTGTTTACCTTTGTTTTATTTGTATAATTATCATGTATTAAAAAATAGTTTTAAAAAAATGCGTCTTCGCTTATTTTTATTACTAAGAATAAAGAATTTCACATCTCTGAGGATAATAATATTTTATGTTTCAGTTTATAAAATAAAGGGTTAATTAGAATGTATGCGAAACAATGTCGTATTAAAATCATTCAAAACAATGAAAAAATACTCTTTTTTGTTACTCTCATTCTGTTATCTTTATGGTTAATAAATCTGGCTTTAATACCTTTCCTGTATGTGAAAGACGCATAATAAAGCTTATAATTGAACATGACTTCGAGGAAAACAGTAATTAAAAGTAAAACATCCGGGTTATAATATATATGTATGGTGTATTGTCATAAAATTTAATTTCTGTATACTTAAATATTCGTCAATTTCGTCACGTTCATGGCCTCATTTGGAAAAAATGTGAACCTTTGCTACCATTTTTAATTACCAAACTATTTCAAAATAATAAAGAAGTGGATAAAACCTTATGAAATTATTGTTTTCAATTTTTTGTGATATTTTAGTAATGTTAGTAAAATTCTGTAACAACCGTATAATATAAATAACTCTCAAAATAGAATTTGAGAAAATAATAATAAATTTAGAACCAACACACACACATTTAAGCATCAGAAAAAAAAATATTTTCTTTTCTTCTCTATCTACTACCAAATTTATGAGCTACAAATCTTAAAAAGATACTTCAAGGAATATTAGGCTAACCAATGCAAAAGAGCTTCACACACTCATTTAGAGTTTTATCAATTCTATTTCATTTATATTTTTGAATTGGGGAAATTTAATCCTCCATTTCAGTTCTTTAAAATACATGACGTAAGAAAAAGAAGTAATTAAAACACGATTTCGCCATTTAGAGAACCACATTTCAAAGTCAGACGATAACATTGGACAATTCTAAATTGCAAAACTTATATTTCAAATTCAAGGTCTTATGTAAGCTTTGAAGTTCGCAAAAAAGAAGATTGTAAAATTCTATCAAGCAAATGAAAAACAATATAACATTTTTTGTTTCTTTTTTAATCATCTCTTGTTTAACATCAGATTAAACATAAAGTTTTAAAATATTCTTGTGCCGAAAAAAAATTTTTTTTGAATTGTTCAAAAGTTTCTTTTATAAGAAATCTGAAAAATAATTCAAACAAATATTTTTATACTATTTGCTCTTGAATGCTAGTTTTTTGAAGGATGAAACGTTCAGCATTAGGAAGACTTCGATTCACCCTCAAAACGTATCTTCATTTTAAGTTAATTTCTTTAACTTATATGTTCTAATTTTTGAATTAATATTTCATTAAAAATAAAAGAAAGCTGTATCGAATTTAAGATTTATAAAAAATGTGAATTTGTTTAATTCGAAATTGAAGTTTTATTCTGAGTTCTAATTCTGTTGTTCTTTTTTTAAAGTTTCTCCTAAATTCATAGCTAATGGTCGAAAAATGTGAATCAGATTAAATTAGTTCTAAATATATTTAAAATGAGCAAAAAAAAATTTTTTTTTGCAAAATTTGAGGGTGATAGGTAACTTTTCATATTACCCATTAATTCCTGTATACTAAATTAATCTAATCACAATTATATTTGAAAACTTTCATACATAACCGACAAATGATAAATAGTTTTAGCCATAGTATAAACATTTTAAAAATTATAGATATTTTTCAAATATTAAAAAACTGGGATAGATTAGATTATAGTACAAATGTAAACAAAATTAAAGGTGTTTCTCATTCGAAGGATCAAGAGAAATTAATTTATTACGCTGTTCAACAATATTTAATAGCATTTTATTGCTTGCTTTAACTCTTAACCCTAAAATATGCAAAAGTAATCTCACTAAAATGGATCATAAATTTTAGTTAGTAAATATTGTTAGAGATATAGTATACAGAAGTAATTTAGAAATTGCTGCATTTATAGGTTTTTGCTGTATAGTATATATCTCTCTGTTAAAATATTTTAATTACTATTTGTTGGAATGTTGCTATATAAAATATGGTTATAATTCGTTTATTTTTAATTTGACACCCAATGCACCACTGTGAAAATATATATATAAATTTGAGCTCAATTATTACTCTAATTATCTCTAACTGATGCCAACAATATATTATAATTTGTTAAGAATATGGAAACATTATATGACACGTAAAATCGATCTTATCTTACCGTGAATCATACCTTTATAATAAGTTATTAATTAAAAAAATTCATTAAAAAAGTAGCAGAGAGAGAGAGTAACAGAAATATATGAGTACGCATTTCAACGTTGACAGCCTTACCTCTTTCTTTTCGACTGATCTGGAATCTACAGGACATTGGAATCTGGCTGCCCGTACCATATTGACACAACGTCCGCAAAATCCGTGTCCACATCGAGCTCTGTTTAGGGATGAGTCCAAGCTGCTGCACCGTCTGCATCTGAATTGCATGGGGCATGACTGAACGAATTCAACATTCTCCAGCTGAACACTTTCGTCGGTCATTGTGAATATGTGTATATTGTGTGTGTGTATCCGATAAATCTTTTCAAACTATAAAAACATAAACAGATTAACTGAATAAAGTAAATGTATGTTTTTATAGATTTAGTCATACATTTATTTCAAGATTCTACATACTGTTATACGTTAAGAAAAAAATACAAGTTATGTACGTAAGTGTCTCAAAAAGAAAGGTAACAAGAACTCTGACAGATGTGTAAGTAATCCGTATGGATATATATCCCTCTGAAGATAACGAAGACGATCACAGTATTCAAACAGTACCGGTAGATGGAGCTGGTTCTATAGTAACACGACTAAATCTCAATTAGATGACTGTGTTGACGGAAATATGTCCGCGATTGAAATAAGAAATGTGGCACGATTTTTGCGCTTAAAGAAAATTCTCCTGCTAAAAAGCATTGGTAGAATACGGTACAAGTGTTATGTCACGAAGACAGGTGTCACCCATCGGGTATAGTGATAATTAACGCTGACTGCTGTCCTGTTGGGACTGGGTTCGAATCCCGGAGAAGACATAGATATTTGTAAATATATAGTGCCTTTTGTGGCATGGGGAGTACTCTAAATGGCCGTCGAGTAGCATGTCTTCATGTGAAGTTGGCGGAAGGGAAAGAGAAGTTGGGGCAGGGCCTGACCACCCCTTGGGTGTTCTCTTACAAAATTGGGGAGGGCATAGCCAAATTGCACTGTCACCTGTTGCATGGAATTTGACAAATGCAGAACGTATGTGCGAAATGAAATAAGACAGTTTTCGGTGGCAGGTATTGAACCACCCTCTTTACATTTCCGACCTTGCACCAAGTGATTTCCATCTCTTCGGACCTTTATAGAAATACTAGGGAGGTCAGCATTTCAGAACCGATGCTGAGATTCAACAAGCTGTATTGCCGGGGTTGACACTGATTTTTACGATGCTGGTTTCGATGGTTTGATGTACCGATGGATCAAATGCCTCTATAAGTATGGTGACTATGTAAAGAAGTAATATGTACATGTGCCCTCCTACATTATATATATATATATATATATATATATATATATATATATATATATATATATATATATATATATATATATCCTGAATAAACGTTTACTCTGAATGAGCTTGTAACCTTACTTTTTGACACGCCTACGTAGAATAAATAAAAAAAAAGCTTTTTTAAATGATATATTACATGTTAAGGTCTTTAATAATCAATATTTGGATGTATGAAAAATATGAATGCTTCTATTGGTCGTAAAACATAAAGCACCCATGGCACCCCACTACGAATGTTCTCAGGAATCAGGTATGGCCTCCAGCTAATCATGCAACAATGGACTACCCGGAAAGTTCATCCTCTCTAACTCGGATTTTCTTTCGTTCAGCTAAATTGGCACCTTAAGCTAGAAAAATTACACTCCAAGTATGAACATTACTATCAAATTCTATATAAATTGTCAGTGAGATAGATAATTACAGAGAGTAGGAGATCACTTGTTAAATATTTTAATTACTGCATGCATTATAGTCGCTTAGATACAATGAGAATTAGCAGAACTAGGATGATTTCTTTTGGCAAGTTTCAGAGGTTGTATCTCTCATTTCAGATAAGTAAAAATTCATCTTTACCCTTTAGCTTATCTTGTCCGCACATCGCGTAGCCAGTTCTGACGTTAAAATTTAAAAAAGAAAATTATTGTGAATACTTGTACGTAATCATTTCGTGTCCAATTTAATGGTTTCTCAATCCATGCTGCATTCGAATCACCCGGGAACCCTAACAATCAGTGCACCTCATCAACCAATTTGAGGAGGAGGTTCCCGCGACAGTCAGAGGGATCAAAAGTAGCAACAATAGGCAATCTTTCAGAAATTATGCTTTTAGAAGCTAAGTAATACTAAGCATTACTGACATTACAATGTTTATTGATTGTTGATTTGAGCCCAACGTTACTGCATGCTCCGTTGCTTAGCCTAATGATATCTACTTAAACATTTCGTTTTGCACAACTGAATTCATTAAATATATTTTTTGACAAATATTTTTAATTTTTATAAAGAAAAACATAAAAGAATTTTATAAGAAATGTTGAAATAGGTATAAATATCCCAAAACTTATAGTGCTTGCCATGAATGTAACCTTGTATCCTAGTTTTCTCACCTCTCACATCTTTTGAATTTTTTTCCATGGATACGTTAAAATCGCGCAAAACGATACAGAACGAAATGAAATGCAAATTATTCAACGAGACTACCTAGAAATTAATATTTTGAACGCACTAATACATTATAAAGTATAGAAGAAAATTAAAAACTTCTAGACACCATCCAAGTAGCTAAAAAGTCAGAGTAAAAATACATGTATAAAAAATAGTTTCCTTTTCTTGTCTATGTATATTACAGGAAAACTGCTCTTTTTTTTCAATCCAAATTTTTATCACATTGAATAATAGGAGAACATCCCCAGTACATCAGACTGCATGGGAGGAAGTATTCTCATCACGAGTTGCACAACGTGCGAGATGAAACATTGTTTACATTCCAATCTAGGAAAAGGGTGACAGATGGAGAATAAATCAACAAAGACCATTTACGTCTGATCAGAAGCTTGTGTTTACTAACCACGGTGAAGAAAAGACATGTTTTGGAGATATTGATTATTTTCATAGGGAAATATCAATACCAAGCTCTGTTCTTGGATAAATTGCTTGAATTTTCATCAATGTAATTCTGTTCATTCTATATTTAAGCACTAATAATTATTATTATTAAAAAGGTATATAACTATTATCATTCCGATTTTGATACTATTAATGTTTAAGCTCTACGTAGACATTTACATATTGCTTTTATACACGATACAGGGAATCTTAACCTCTTTGAACGTCTTGTCAAATTAGATGAAGGATACAGATGCCTTCGTAAACAGATTCCCCTTTTTACAAGCCTGTGTACACTTAAAGCGCATGCAAGTAAAACAATTCGAAACAAGAAAAACAGTTACTCGCAACTAGCGATGTATCAATGTAGGATATATGACATATACATATAAATTATGATACTTAAATAACAGTTAGCTTCTATTATTATCATATATATATATATATATATATATATATATAAATCATATAAATACAGTTTGTGAAAAAGATTTTTTTAAAAAATACTTATTAAAAGGCATAGCAGTATTTAAGGTTGTTGGTTAATTTAAATAAAAATTTTAAACCGCAACGTAGATTCTAAATTGTATAACATTATAAACTGTAATTTTAATTATACTTTTATAAGAAAAAATACATAGTATAGCAGATCAACAGATTCTTTATCCTAAGTGTTATACAAGAGTGAAAAGATTTTAAAATTCATCGAAACTTACAAATAAATAATGGTGAAACATAGTTATTTACAGCTTGTGGTATAAAAAAGCGTGTAAAAAAAGGGTGTTCTATTGCAACATTTCCCTTAAAAATATAAAATATCGTCTAAGAGATTAATAAGTACTTGAAAATACAGTTGAACCCCTGTTTTTGTGCGGTAGATAGGAACCGCATAGAAATAACCACACAAAAAAAATATTCGAAAATTGCTTGAATTCTTACATATAACAAGCTAATTCGTCGAAGTACTGCATAAATGTTTTTTATGTGGTCGCACAAAAATAAAATCGCATAAAAAAGGACCGCACAAAAATAGGTTCTACTGTATACAGATTTTTGTATTTTTTATTAATGTAAAAAAATGGTTTTATGCAATATAAAATCTTGTAAATAAATAAAAATCATTCGGGATCGATTAAGTGTTCCTTCAGAATCTTCCCATGGTTTTTTTATAAGGCTGAAGAAAAAAACTAGTTCAAATTCTATGAAATCGATTAAATTTTCTTTTAATATTGCATGAAGGAATTATAATTCTTGTATTTGTGATTACTATCAGATATTTTCACTTTTATGAAATTAAACTATGTAATAAGAACTAACCAAATGAGCAATTAATATGTAATTAAACCTTAATAACGACAGTCTAAAGATATGTTTCAATTATGTAATTAAAATTATAAGCACTTTTCAAAAGTGCATTTCATAATATTCTAATATTTCCAGCAATACATAAATATATATAATACATTGTGAAAGGAAATTAATTTTCTCAATATTTTAGACACATTTTTCTGAAGGTGTATTTATCAACTAATATGTTGTGAGTTTCTTGTTACTTTAATTTCTACATTGTACATTATATGCAACATTAAAAAGTCTTTATAATGGCTGATAGTAATAATTTATATGTAAACATAACTTAAGGGGATGTTGGACCTTTTTTTCCCACAGTGTCAAATTTAGGTCAAAACTGCGATTGTGATTTTGTATCCTAATAATATTCCTTATATTTCATAGAATAATTCTGTCAAAGAATTTTGTCATTTTGATTAATATAATTAAAGAAGGAAGTTCCTTCTCCTTTTATTTTACTCCACAATAAATGTTTAAAATGCACTTTTCTTAGTTCGTAATTTTTCCCTTTTTATTGTTACGTAAAATGCTCCTTGCGTTTCAAATTACGTCATATATCTTTAAATTTTCACAACTTATGAAAGATGATATAATTCCCAAATTTGTGCATTAGTTTTCTAAAACATTCAACGGGTCTTATTTTATGTTGTTTTGGATACCTTGAATGGGTGATAATTGGTGAAATATTTCATATAGTATAGGAAATTTATCTTTTTTTCATCAAATTTTATTCTGAATTTAAAATCCATGCACAGATATATTTTGATGTAGTTCATCTATACATAAAACAAAAATTGTATATATATTAAAAACTAATGCGCAAGGAGCATTTTTAAAAATAGTTTAAAAAATTAAACTTTAATAAAAAAATCACTTTATATAATAGTTTTTTAAAAAAATATATTTAAATTCTGAAATATAATAATCATTTACTATTCTGATTCCATTTTCAGCTAATAAAGCTAACAATTAAAGAAATTAGTTTTAATGGTCCACCGTCCTCTTAATTTTTTATTTACAAAAATTAAGAAGTGAAGAAAACATTAACAAGCATTAGAGACAAATTTCATTTAATTATTTTTGTCAACTAAAATCTCAATTGCTTTTTTTTTTAATTTCATGAATAGAATGTGAGTGAATATCAATGCACAATAAGCCATAAAACACAAGCAGCTGTGATGTAATTTATTATGCTTTTGAAGGGGAAAAAACACGTGGACTCTTCATTCTCTTATTATTTATTACACGACCACATCCATGAAAATAAACATTCTCTCTCTCTCTTTTTCCTTGACAAGAACTTCTCCGATAAAAATAAAAACATAATTGAGTAACTTAGTTTCCATTTCTATTTATATATTTGAATTACATAAAATTACTATTTCTAATATAAATCTAGCTATATTCATCACTTTGTGTTCTTAAAGTAAATATCATTCTTTAAAAGATTACAAATAAATTAAAAATATTAAACTTTTAGAGCATTTTAATGCAGAATATTACGTTAAAAATTGCTCTAATTTTATTACATGAGAATAATTTTATTTCATTTTAATTCATTGAGTGATAAATTATAACTCGTTATTCTATAAATCGTTTGCTACAATTTTGTTTCTTTCGTTTCGCTGAATAAAAATTATAAAAAAAAAAAAGTTTATTTACGTTCTAAAAATCCATACTCAAAAAGGTCAAACTCGAATTTTATTGAACAATTTATTGTATAAAATTACGTTAAAAACTTCTAATTTTAAGTAATGAGAAATATTTTATTTAATTCTCATGTTTTAATTCATTGTAATAAATTATATCGCGTTATTTGGTAAATCGTTTGCTTCAATTTTGTTTCCTTCATTTCGCTGAATTAAAGTTATTAAAAAAATTTATTTTCGTTCTAAAGATTCATATTGAAAAAGACCAAACCCTTATTCCTTATAAGGCCTTCATATATATTTAAAATTTTTCAACAGATTTATTTCTCCATTTTTTGAAGCAAGAAAGTAAATTATTCACATTAAAATGCTTAAACAACAAGTATATATAAAAGAGAAAAATAATATCAAATTACAGAAATATTTTTGAACAAATTAATCGATATACATACCTGGTTGTACGAAAAATATCCACGTGCTAATGATTAAAACATTGGAAAACCACAGAAAAATTATCGCGATTTCAGCATATTATACAACACTGCTATCTAACGTCTTTTCTAGTCGGGTGTGTTACTGCGTTTGACATTAGATTTCGTAAAACCGGCTATCGCAATCGAAAAAGAGTTTTTCCCCATACCTCATACCTTGCAGGTATATCCCTTTTTTTCCCCATACCTGTCCAACTGCTTGTGAATTGTTTACGATTATTTCCCCTAAGCGTGCGGGAGATCACAAATGAAGTATAGGCAACTGACATGGAAGTTGAATAGGAGTATTGTGTAAAAAATTTCTTTGATTAAGTTTGAAAAGGTAGATTATTTTGGAATATGCAGGAATGAATGGATGATATTCAAATAATCGATTATAAACGTGTGATCTAAATTTCGATTTGGTTTGAAAATAATAATAATTCATTAATTAATCTATTAACTAAATAATAGATAACAAAATCTATTACGTAATTAACAGATTTTTTAAAAGAAAAAATATTATTTTATTTATTATGTTCAGTTATTATTCTATAAATTATATTCTAAAAGTTTAGTTGTTTTCTCTATTCTGAGTTCTAATTCTTTTGCTTCGAACTTTTTATGAAGTCCGTCATCGAGTAACTCTAGAACTTCACTTCTTGGTTAATTCAAAGATCTACCTACTAAATTATCTACATAATTATTTTTCTGAATTTCTTTTTTTTAATTTTATTTTTTATTGATTACATTTTCTTATCAATAAAAATAAAATTAAGAAATTATAGCCTCATTCATGAATTAGTTATTAAAGCAATAATAATTCTATAATAGCCTGTATGTGTAAGAGTGAAAAAAATTTTATAATAGGGGTTTTGCGCATTTTGTTTTTGTATAACAACCATTCAATACATATATATATATATACAGTGGGCAACAAAAGTGTTCATACACTTGCAATTTCTTATAAAAATTTAATGTTTTCGACTAATAAAAATTAATATATTGTCATTGTAATTTTTTATGATATCTGCAACTTGTTCTTAATGGAATAATATAATTATTTTTTTAAAAATAGTATAACTATTTTTTTAAAAAAATTAATATCAAAAAGCTATTAAAAAGTACGCCACAAAAGTCTTCGTACACTTAACAAAAATCTCAACTTAGCTTTAAATATTGTATTTATTTCTCAATTTAGTACTTAGTAGGATATCTTTTAGTGTTCACAAGATTTTTTAAGCGTCTTGGTATAGATTTAATCAGTTTTTTGTAATTTCTGCATCGATTTTCCACCATTCTTCTGTGATTATTGTTTTTACTTCACATTATATGTCTTTTCTTCTTTTTTTTACATCAAAATCTAACCAGATATGGTCTACTAAGCTAAATAAAGTGATTGAGGAGGTGTTTTCATAATTTGGGGAGAGTTATAGAGACACCAGTGGCGTACATTGAGAACAGTGCGCTTGGCGTCATTACCCTGTTAAAAAATGAAGTCGTTTCCAATATCCAAATTTTGGGCGGATAATTTAAAATTTCTCTTTAAATTATTTAAATAGAGCTCATGATTCACAATATCAACAAAAAATACAAAATTACGTAATTATGTGGCCGATTTACACCCCCAAGCAAGAACACTTCTACCGCCATGTTTTATTGATCCAACTAGATTCTCGGAATTAAGTTTCAAAAAACTCTAAATTGACAGCAAATTGATTGGGATGGCAGATAATTCAACAATTTGGTTCCAGTGGGCCTATAATAACTTGTAAATGAAAAAATAAGGTGTTTAATTCCATGAATTTATGTGAAACAAGAACTCCTTCCCTTCCATGCTGAAGTATGGAAGTGAAGGTGTTCTGGCGTGGGGGTGTAAATTGGCCTCAGAATTAGGTAATTTGGTATTTTTTCATGGTATCATGAATCATGAACTCTATTTAATTATGTTAAAGACAAACTTTAAATTATCCGCCCGAAATTTGGGTATTGGAGACTACTTAATTTTTTAACAGGGTAATGACGCCAAGTGCACTGCTCTCATTGTACGCCACTAGTGTCTCTATAACTGTCCCCAAATTATGAAAACACCACCTCAATCACTTTATTTAGCCGAGTAGAATATATTTGGTGAGATCCGTTTAAAAAAAAATAAAACGTGACAAATAAACACAAAATGTGAAGTAAAAACAATAATTACAGAAGAATGGAGGAAAATCGATGTAGAAATTACAAAAAACTGATTAAATCTATACCAAGACGCTTAAAAGTTGTTGTGGACACTAAAAGATATCCTACTAAGTACTAAAATAAGAAAGAAATACAATATTTAAAGCTAAGCTGAGATTTTTGTTAATTGTATGAAAACTTTTGTGGTGCAATAATTTAGTAGCTTTTTGATAATTAATTTTTAAAAAAATAGTTATACTATTTTTAAAAAATTAATTATGTCATTCCATTAAGAATACGTTGCAGATATCATAAAAAATTACAGTTACAATATATTAATTTTTATTAGTCGAAAACATTAAATTTTACAAGAAATTGCAAGTGTATGAACACTTTTGTGGCCCTCTGTATGTATATATATATATATATATATATATATATATATATATATATATATATATATATATATATATATATATATATATATATATATATATAAAAGGAGCTTCTTAAATATGTTCCTTTTGTAATTTTATTTCAGTTTTAGAATAAAGCCAACTCGAAACTTTATTTCTTTATAATATCAAAATTCTAATATATTCAAGTATTTGCTAAATTGATAATGTTTTTTAACTTGCAATAATTTATTCGCAATCTGTTAAGATCAAACAACTTAATAACCTAACAAAATTGTCTTTAGAAATTTTAATTGCAGAGTAAAAATGTGCGTGTGTGTATTGTGTTGTTTTAAAAAACTACATTTTGAAAATATTTTATACCACTTTTGATACAAAAGAAAACTATTTTTTATCAGTATACTCCTTTTATTTATATGATCATACTTTTAACAGAAAATATTTATTATAAATTTGTAAAGTTAATTATTAAGTCTTTTCTAACATTAAAAACTACAGTAGTTTGCATTAAAATTTTATTTTCACAATCCCTGCATATTTTTATTTAAATCCAAGATAGATGATGGAGGCTACATAGAAAATCATAAACATTTTCTTCATAATCCTTTTTATTTTAAAATTGTTTCTTTTTTTTTTGGTTTATATCGAATTCTGATAGTCGAAGAAAAATTTCAAAAACTTTAAACTTAATCTGAAATATTAAACTTAAACTGACTTCTTTAACGCTACTTTATATATATATAAATTTCTATTTAATATCATATAATATATTTTTTAATCATAACTTATTTGAAACTAAAATAATAATAATAATAATAATAATAATCTGAATATATTTGTAGATTTCAATTTTTTTTTATATATTACATTTTATAAATAGAAAATAACAGAAAAATCGTTTGCGTTGTTTTTAAATTCTTTTATAGCAATAATTTTTGCCACAGTTATTTTTACAATCATGTTAAAAGTAGTTCTATTTCTTCAACAGTAAAAATTCATAGCTGAGATTGTGAATTAGAAATCTGCATTGTATAAATGAATGCTAAGCTTAAATTCTTCTTTACCGCAATTAATTTAAAGCAGGCCTTAAAATTTAACTTTAAAAGCAATATATTGAAATAGAACCTGAAGAAAAAGCACACATCAGAATTGGTACATTTTGTATGAAAAATCAAAAACACCATTATTTTTATTTCACAAATGCAAAATACCATAAAATTCAGAGTATAGCGCGCACTTATACTTGCAAGCTGATTTTTTAAAAAAAATTTAAGGTATATTTGCCGTATAATGCACACGCTCTTATGTTTTGAAATCATGTATTCGAAATATTATCCCATACTTTTGAAAAACCCATATTTCTAGAGATCCACAACTTTTTTAAGTTCATAAGGTATGTTATTTTTTTTAAATAAACAATATTTTGATCTACGTACATGTCAAACTTTTTTTCACGTTTTCTCTTTTTCTTTATTTTTAAAGTTATCATTTTTATACCCGGCGTATAACGTGCACCCGTAAATTTATATCATATTCCTTGTGTTAAACGTGTTCGTTATACGACAGATTTTACGGTGCATGAAACACATATAAAAATGCGATGAAGTAACAACCCTTTCAAAATAAGTAATAAGGATTTAAATGATCTTTTTAATGAGATTATTTCATTTGAAACAAATATCCTTGTGTATCCTTAATTAACAAATTTGATTCATGCTTCAAAGTTGGTTGCTGGTTCTTGCATAACGTGGAAAACATCCATTTTACATCTTCAAGTCGTATATTTTTTGCACTGTTTCTCGTAGCCGTTTAAAAAAAGTTGTAAACACATGCATTGCTTTAAATTCAAGAACGAAATGGGAAACAAAGTTCATTCAAAAAGAGTAATTTTTTTTAAAAAAATCTTATGAGGCATTCTTATTTAGGAACATTTAGGTTTTTCGTCTTCTGATCATATCGAAGAGTGTACTCGGGAAGTATTTTCCAAGAACAAGTTCCTTTAATTTCCCGATGTCGTGTGCTAGACACTCAAATTGAAATTCAGAGGTCAATGATGATAATCAGCTTCGAGTTTACTCTATCAGATGCAAACCTACGCAGATATTTTCTTACATAATAAATTTTTCATAGGAATACCTAAGCAGAACTTGTACTGAGCTATTTTATTTTTTATAGGGTTCGCATAATCACGTTTCATGTTAGATATTCATGATATAAGAAAAGGCGATAGGGAAAAAAATAAGCGCGTTTTATGACATTATAATTGAAGCCATTCCAGAAGGCTGTTAAAAAAAAATTCGAGTTTTATGTTCGCAATGGTTTTGGTGGGAAAAAAAGTAACAAAAAATGGCAGTTTTCAAAATAATTTTAAGAATCCTCTCTCCTTTTTAACTTGATTTGGCTTTGAATAAAGAAATTTTAAAAAAATATATCTATGGATTTTCATAATAAAAAAGTGATACACGAGTAATAATACTTCTGAATTGACTGAATGGTTTAATATAAAATGCCTTTGGGCAGAGTTTCTCAAACTGTGGGCGTGTCTCCCTAGAGCGGCACGATAACCCAACGAGGGGGGGCATCGAAAAGTCTAAAATAAAACATTATGCGAAAACATTTTGTAAATATATACGAAACAAAATACATTCTAACATAAATAAAAATAAAATCTCATTTGCACTGTTATAATATATTGTTACGAATTTTGTGTAAATAGTGTAAATAATGTGTATTTGAGTGTTTAATGCAATTATATTACTCTATATTATATTTATTTCATGTTAAAATTGTACTATTCACAAGCAATGCCGCCCCTTACGTTATAATGGCGATTCAACGAGAACTTGGCGAAATCTTGGCGGTAGAGCCAAGTTGGCATCATTTTTGGCGACCACGTTGGCGTCGTTGGCGACCATGTTGGCGAGTTCGGAACCCTCTGGAATCTTCTAGAAAGTAGTAGATCTCTCCACTAGTGTCACATTCAATGACATGAGCGGTTATATTTCTGGAAGTTTCCATCGCGCCTATAAAAACGATGCTCGCCGATACGGCGAGCAGTCTTCATAGCCCCGCCTCCCAGCCAATAGAAAACGCTCGCCGAAACTTCACTCCAAGTCACATTAATCAACTTATTAAGCATAAAAACAACCTTCGTAAGCGCTACCAGCAGACTTTAAACCCTTTTTATAAAACATTATACAATAGAGCTCAAGCCAACCTCAAAAAGGAACTTAAAATATATAGTAATGATACTTGGAATGCTAGACTAGAAGCTTTAAATACATCCGACAATAGCCTCTGGGAGGCGCAGCGATTCTTAAAAAATAAAAGATCTCAAATACCTACGTTGAACTGTGCCACTGGTATGGCCGTCACTGATCTGCAGAAGGCTAACCTTCTTGCTTATACGATTAATAATAACTTCATTGAAAATAACCGCATGTAGGACAACTACGATCAAGATGACGAGGTTGTCACCTCAGCTGTGAATAACTTTCTCTCCCCCTTCTACTCAAATTGAACCTGCCATGCCTGATGAAATTATTAACTTCATTAAAAATACTAGCTCTAGAAAGGCCCCCGGTCACCAATAAAATGCTAAAAAATTTTCCTATCAAACTAATCCTCATACTGACTATTCTTGTCAACAAAATTCTTAAATTTCATCACTTTCCTAGTAACTGGAAAGAAGCTATCATTTTCCCTATAATTAAACCTGGTGAAAATAAAAATCTTCCTGATTCCTATAGACCCATTTCTCTCCTCTCAACTTTAAGTAAATTAACTGAGTACATTATTCTTAATAGACTTAAAAAATTCATTAATGATAAAAACCTAATTAACCCTAATCAATATGGATTTACTAATAAACTGTCTACTCTTCATCCTCTTCTCAGACTAACAGAAAGTATCTCGGAAGGTTTCCAAAAAAAGAAGAGCACGGGAGTGGTCTTTCTGAATATCCAGAAAGCCTTCGACCGTGTTTGGATTTTAGAACTCACTTTCAAACTAATTACTTACGAAATTCCCTCTCCCCTTATTCACCTCATCTACTCGTATTTCACTAACAGGTCCTTTGGGATCAGAGTAAATGAATCATTATCTAACTCTCATCCCATCTCTGCAGGGTGTCCTCAAGGCTCATTGCTCGGGCCCCTGTTGTTCAATCTCTATATTAATGACATTCCCAGCTATTCACTAACAAAAATTAGTCTCTATGCGGATGATACGGCCATTAATGCCACGTACAGAAACTTAAAGTCTGTTACTTTTGCCATTAACAAACACCTCAAGCTGCTAGAAAATTATTACGACAGATGGAAAATTAGTATCAATGTAGAAAAATCTTGTGCAATCATCTTTACCAAGAAACGCACGACACCTCCCCCTCTCATAATGTACAATAAACAAATTCCCTGGTCTCAGAAAACTAAATATCTTGGCGTTATTTTTGACTCACACTTAACTTGGAAACAACACATCTTACACGTTCACGATAAGTTCCGAAAAATTATGTTTAAACTTTCCCCCTAATATCCCAGAACTCACATTTAAGATTACAAAGAGAGCCGTTACAAACTGCTTACGCCTGCAGTATGGGGTTTCTATACAGCCGTTATGCGTCCAATCAGCGATGCGTTACGCCTGAAACGTCCAGTATGGGGTTATGCTGCAGGTGTCGTAAAACCAATATTAATATTTTAATATTCAATCAATCAATGCAATGGAATTCTAAAACTAATATATTAGAATGATTGTAAATGCCTGCCGCTATATGCGAAATGATCACATTAATAAAGCCCTTAAAATCACCAGTTTTAAAGCACATATTCAAAAATTAGCTATCAAATTTTTCGATAATTTGCCAAATACTAATAATGTAAATATGTTAAATTTAAATGATTACAACTGTAACGATAATACTAAAAGGCCTAGAAGAATCCTTCTGGATTCTTACAACCCGCCTTAACTTTTTTATCCTCGCAATAATTTTTTAATTGTTGCACCCTAGTAAATTTTTAAATTCTTATTTTCTTTTAGTCTTATATTTTTATTAATTTTTTATACTCCACTGGACAAGCGTCTTTCCCCCTCTTATATTCTATAATTTTATTTATCCCCATGGGTAGCCAGCCTGAGGCTAAATTCACTTCCACCTCCAACTCCTGAGAGAGCATTCCTAAGCTCTCAGTACTGTATAAACTTTTACCTCAAGAAGTCATCTCTAAGCCCCTCCTCCCGGATTCCATCGCCACAACCAATCGCCTGCATGCCACTCCGCAGACTGTGTAAAAACAACGAAGTCAAGTCCTGCATCAAAGACATTCTGATATGGGATTGAGGACTGTTTATCAGTCCAGGTACCCAAAAATAGACTGCCATCCACTGCGAGCAGTCTTGATTAAGCCAGCGAATAGTGAGGATTGTTTTGACTAGCGATTAGCTCGGCTGTGCTTGTGAATAATCTTTACGTACGTGTATTTTTAAACACTGGTGGTTGTGTTTGACTGCTGTCGGAGGTGTGAATACCTTCGGATATTTACCCTGTGAATATTGCTGCTGAATCCTGTATTTAAAGGATTGGATTTCCGATAATAAATTCACATCGCTCTTAAAGAACTGCTTATTTCATTTGTGATTGTTTTGCATAAAATCCTCGAATCCGGATCTACGTAACAATATTTATAACTGTAAAAGTACTGCACGATGTATTTGATGCTTGTAACCGAGTGGGTTCGGGTTCGAATCCCGAGTAAGACATGGTTGTATCTTCTTCGGGAAAGAAGTCCGTCTCGACAGGAAAAGCAGCGCACCTCTTCTTGTTATATGCTGGGATCATCGTTTGTAATAAAAATCTGTATTCTTCTGTGGTTGTGTTATATGTTTCTGTTCATCTATCTCACGTCTTTCGTATGTATCCCAGTAATAAACACACGACAACAACAACAATGTATTTGATAATTAATTTAACAATACCAAGTTAACAACAAGTTTAATAAACACCAGTGACCCCATGGGTTTGTCATATATAAAATTATATAAAAAATTTAAAAATTATCTTGAAAATTTGTACGGTTTATAATTAAAGTCGTATTATAGCTTTACGTCAAAGTACATTATTATTGAAGTCAATACATTTCCATTGTATAGAAAGGAGGGGAGCGAAGAAAATTGTGATTGAAAATTGGGTCTCAAATATTGAAAGTTTGAGAACCACTGCCTTAGGCCCTTTTACAAATAGAATTTCAAAGACATTTATTTATTAACACTTCAGTAATTTACTATTTAAAGTAAAGATTTTCCAGAATCCGAGATAACTTCAACGACTTAGTACAAAAGTTACATAATTTTATGGACGATATATACACTGATGCTCAAAATTAAGAAAATTTTCAGATTTTGCCGATTACCTCTAGAACTACTGGACAGATTTTAATGAAATTTGGTGTATACAAACGGTCAATTTGATGCAAAAAAATAACCATTCAACAGTTATAATACATAAGCAGGATAGTGCGTAATACTCATTGGAATAGGAAGGTATAAAACCGAAGTTGTGCAGAATAGGAAAAAAAAATTGGTTAATAGAAGGCATGGTCCCCTCTTTCAGATAAACACCGTGTTTTTTTTACCGGAAATAAGGAACTTTATGAGTTCTTGTGGCAATTAATCGCGCTGGTTCTTCAGCAACTTTGTTTCAAGCCTTGGATGATTCTCGGAAGGGGTTTGCGAGTAGCAATTGGCCCTCCTCTGAGAGTTCCAGGCATGCTCTATACCAGTGATACTCAACCAGCGGCCCACGAGGCTTTTCTCAGTGGCCTAGTCATGGTCCATTGTACTAAAAAATATTATTATATTAAGGGTTTTATTTATTACTTAAGAACAATTTATTAAAAATTTAACGGGAAATTTTAGTAAAAAAGCAATCAAATCCATCCATTTTGCTGTTGATGTGCGGATATGAATTGCAAGATATTTTTCCTTTCTATTTGTGTAACTGCAATTGTGACGAATCTTTACGGCACCTTTACACTAATACTCTTAGGCGTCTTTGGGGATTGTAAATTCGCGTATACTTCCAATTAGGTCTAAAAGAAGAAAATGAGATATGCAAAGCAGATAATGTATTTAAGGAGAGCGTTGTAAGTTAGCGGAAGAGAAATCGATTGAACCAGCAACAGTACTGACGAGGTTAGGAAGATTCAATTGGATTACGATATTGGAATATTGTTGTTATTATTCAGCGAAGTATAGCCTTAGAACAGTGTTTCTCAAACTGTGGGGCGCGCCCCCTGGGGGCGCGATAATCCTACGAGGGGGGCGCGAGCATATCGAAAATATAATATTTAAAAATAATTAATAAAGTATTTAAAAATAATTAATAAAATATTTAAAAATAATTAATGTACTGGAATGAATTAAAACAAAATATATTCAGAGATAATAAAAAATGCACTTTTACTCTGATATAATTTATAGGCTCGCGCGCGCGATATTAAGTCAACAAAAATAAAAACTTCTTATACCTAATTAGCTGTCTTTGATCCTATAACCAAATAAAAAAAACTTTTATTTGATTTGCTGTAATCGCATGATGAGAAATTTTTTACTACGCTTTCTGTTTATACCTAACATATAATTCTTTCAGAGAAAAAACAGATCCCAGATGCAGAATCGAAAAAATTTAGGTACATAAAAAATTCATCACTGTCATTATTTTTGAAATACTGCACATTATAGCTGTAATCTGTTTAACCTTCTAAGTTATTGGTACAGTTAGTTATGACTCCTCTTTTATGTGTTTGTTTCTCATTTAGGGAAGTTGTAAGTAATGTATTTCTCTGTTACGCTTTATTCCATGCAAAAGAGTTTTATTATATTTGGAAAACCATGGAGAGCACACTTTGAAGAATTACTTGGCCAAGACTTATTTTTACGAGTACTCTATACATATAAATCATAACGCGAATAACGTTTTACACAATTTCATATAATCATAATGAATACACTTTTTACCCGGAAGTGGTCGTGCGGGACGCACAGATTACGAAATCGTTAATTCTGGCAAAACTGTTTAATTGTTACCAAAGAAAAATTGAAAAGTCCTTGAAAGTAAGTATGAAAACTTTCTCTTAGTTAAATTATTCACTGGAATAACGATTTGTATCGTGTACAATAAAATAATTAAAAAAAAAGATTAGGGTGACTCAATAAACCCGCTCGACCGTATCCAGTGCGCGCCTGCTCCCCGTTTAAAACATGTTGAAGTCTTTTCGCTTTAAATATTAAAAATAATACAGTTATTCTTCATCGGAATTTTATATTATTGTTCATTATTTAACATCAAATATAAATGCTAATTCTGTGAGGCTTAAAATTACCATTCGCTTAAAAGTAATTATAATTTGAGCAACCATTTTAAAAAAATCATTATACATTTTTTGTAAACATTGTCGAGCATTTGGCTTTGTGCACTCCTTACAATTCAGCTATTATATCAATAATGTTTTATTTTCTTATAAATGAACTCGGGCAAAGAGCGGGCACTTCAACAGGTATCATTTCAATGTATCAGTGCTGCACAGAGTATTTTATAATTAATTAATTAATACTAAATTAAGAACAAGTTTAATAAGTATTAACGACTTCCATGGCCTTGTCTTGCAAAGGAAAGTTTTTATAAGGAATGCTTATGATTAGAAATTCACCCTCTGAGTTCCTTTTGTATATTTAGCAGATATCTATATTTTGTCTTCTAAGCAGTTACCGTATTTTACGATATGTTCCAATTTAAAAATTAGAGAAAGGAAAAATAACATAATAATTATCCTATTATTTTATTTATTTATTTTTTGCTTAAAAGTAGTATACAAAATTTTAATACTTATGTTACTAATTTGTATAGTTTATAATTAAGATCGCCTATTGTAGCTTTAGCGTCAAAGTACATTATTATTGCATTTAGTACATGGTTAATGTATAAGGGGGTGCGATAAAAATTGTGATCGAAAAGGGGGGCGCAAGTATTGA
Organism: Trichonephila clavipes; assembly: GCA_019973935.1. Taxonomy (NCBI): domain Eukaryota; kingdom Metazoa; phylum Arthropoda; class Arachnida; order Araneae; family Nephilidae; genus Trichonephila; species Trichonephila clavipes. The sequence continues at coordinate 225,669 of BMAU01008397.1, forward strand.
AAGTTTGAAAAGCACTGCCTTAGAAGGATTAATCTACCTGGAGATATCGGTAGTACAGCCAGGTGATATATTCTAACTTAGTACCTCTTACCACAAGCGTTAATATAATAAAGTTAGTTAAATCTTAGGGAATGATAATAATTCAAGTTGCGTGTATTTCTCGGATCTCCTATTCCAATAAACCCGTTCGATATTGAGCTCAGTAATTGATTAACTTCCTATTTCGCAATTTAATTTAATAGTAATGGTAAATCCTTTTGACGTAGACATATAGTTGAATATTTGTAATTAGAAGTGTTTAATCTTACAGTCCACAGATGGCGCTCTGCGCATTCCGTTGTAATATTCGTTAGCGTAAATAAACAGTTCAGTTCAAACTCGTTCGGTTGTGGTCGTCTCTGTGCTTTCAAGATACTATTTCTTTTCAGACCAATTCAATTATTAAGAAATAAGTAACTACTTCCAGGTGCAGCAAGAGATGGCGTTTCTAAATCGAGTTAAGTAACAACAAGTCTCAGGTAAGAAAATATCGAACCATTTCTTATTCCATCATTTTGGTCCGTCGAGCCGGAGTTCAATATTGTGAAACATTCTAATTCGAAACTTCTGGCTTGTTGTTCTTTCGGCAATATTTTTCTAAAAGATATTGTCATAATTCAATTGATGAAAAATTCTAATTCTTTTTTTGTGTGTACTAAGTTTAAAAAGAAACTTTCGAAGTGTAATATTTCAAATTCATGTATATTTAAAAGTTTAATCTTCTTATATATATGGTTATTTCAATGTTTAATTGATTGTTGTGCAATTATTCTTAAGTGGTAAATTACTTGTGTGTTTCTGCCATTGTCATTCCTGTATCATATGCAACAAAAACTTAAGTTTCGTTTTACCTCGCTTGTGTGTTAAATTTCCTATTCGTATATTCCGTAGTAATTCTTTTTAGAATTTCTCCCCCACTCTTTTCCCCTTCCGCGGCGCCAAAGGAATCATATCTTTTTCGACTAGACAATTAGTCATTCTCGAGCAGCTGCGTTTTTTTTATTTGTTTTCATTAAATTATTCTTTTTGCTATATTAAAATGGATATTGAGGCTTTATTGAAGAAAAAAAAGAACGTCAAATCCTGGATTACAAAACAAAACAGAAGAGGAAATTGAGAAATTAAATGATGTTGGTTTATTGGCTCGGAAAAATAGATTCTTAGAATTTAGAACTGAAATAAAGGATATTTTGGATTCTATTATAAGTATTTGCGAGGAAAAGAACCAGGAAACTTATTGTACGGAAAAGGACGACATTTTAGATACGTTAGAAGAAATACTTGTCGCTATAGACACTCAGCTTATGCCTTCTGTAGTAAATTCCGATTTTGAGGTTAAAAACCAAGGTTCAAGTCAAGGTTTAGTCTCAGCTCACTCAGCTGAAGTGAAACTTCCTACATTATCCCTACCTATATTTTCTGGTGTAACTGAGGAGTGGCTTGCATTTTCTGATCTTTTTGAAGCTGCAGTTTCCAACAATAAAAATTTAACGAGAGCGCAAAAGTTGCAATATTTAAAGGGCAGCTTAAAGTCTGATGCATTAAAAATCGTTAATTCTTTATCTATTACCAATGATAATTTCGAAATCGCTTGGAAATTGCTAAAGGATAGATATTTTAATAAAAGAGAAATTATGTCCTCCTTAATTAAAAAGTTTATTAATATAATGCCCTTGAGTGGAGAATCATCCACACAAATTTTAAATTTGATAGATTCCACTAAGGAATTTGTAAGGATGTTGGAATCCCTTGAATACCAGGTTGACCCAACTTCAGATACACTCTTAATGCATATGATATTGTTTAAGCTTGATCCGAATTCCAGAACTTGCTTTGAGAGAACCTTTTCAACAGATGTCATCCCAAGGTTAGACGAATTGTTGCAATTCCTTGCAACACAAGCGAGATCCATTACGAATTCAACTACTAAGAGAAATGTTCAAAGGAAGGCGACTCTGGTCGCGTCCAACGCCCAGTCACAATGTCCTTTATGTAATGCAGATCATACATTGTCGAGATGTGATACATTCTTAAAATTGTCAGTTCAAGGCCGTTCAGATTTCGTTAAAACGAATAATGTTTGCTTTAACTGTTTAACTCAGTTTCACAGTGTGAAAACTTGCAAAAGCAAGTTTAGATGTAAAAAGTGCAAGAAACCCCACCACAGTTTACTTCATATTGAAAATGTTAGGGCTAAGGGAAGACAGGGCGCTGTAAATGTGTTAAATTCTAGAGAACTTTCTGTCAACGCTCCTGTGTTTTCGCCTGTCCCTATTTCAAGTACTAGTGAACCAAGCAAAAATTCTAGAGTTGTGGATGTTACATCGTGTATTTCTGATGTGAACCCAGATGTTCAAATTCTTCTTTGCTCAGCTCTAATTCAGGTAAGAGATATTTGGGGTAACTATCAGACCTGTAGATGTCTTCTGGATAGCGGAAGCCAGGCTTCACTTATTACAAATGAATGTATTGAAAGGCTAGGCTTGCGAAAGGAAAAGGCCAATGTGCGTATATCATGTTTGGGCGCATCCGATACGCGTCTAAATGGGCTTGCTGAGATTCAATTTACCTCACATTTTTCATCTCAAAATTCTTTTAATGCGTCCGTCTATGTGATCAACAAAATTGTAGGCATGATCCCACATCACGATTTAGATTCCTCAATGCGTGAATTATTTGGGGATACTTCTCTGATTGATCCAGCATTTTATAAGAGTAGTCCAATTGATGTGCTACTTGGTGTTGACCTTACTTTGCCTTTGCTAAAGGGTCAAACATTATCTTTGGGTAAGGATAAGCCATTTGCCATTCGTTCATAATTGGGTTGGATAATTGGAGGCAAGACAAATTCTAGTGGTCAAAATTCTTTCCATGTCAATCATATTCAGTTAGTATCGGATCAGCTAATCAATAAATTCTGGGAATTAGATTCTGTGCTATGTGCTAAACCCTTAACTTCATTAGAAGAGGCTTGTGAAGATCATTTCGTAAAGACACATTCTAGGGATGAGAATGGCAGATACACAGTAAAGTTGCCATTTCACACTCCTCCGACGCGGTTAGGTAATTCAAAACAAAATGCAATTCGTATGCTAATCAGCGTGGAACGCCATCTCATTTCTAATCCTGACAAATACAAGCTGTATCGAAATTTCATGAAGGAATACATTGATCTAAAGCACATGTGTGGAACCTGTTCCGGACTCTGAAATTAATAACATAAAAAGTTTATACCATCCTCACCATGGAGTTGTTAGAGACACCAGCTGTACAACAAAGCTTCGCGTTGTCTTTGACGCCTCCAGTAAAACTTCTTCTGGACTCTCTCTCAACGATCTGCTCATGGTTGGCCCAAGAGTTCAGCCAGAACTTTTCCCTATTCTTATCCAGTTTCGAATTTTCAGTGTAGTCATTTGCGCTGATGTTGAAAAGATGTTTCGCCAGATTAAAGTTCACGAGAAAGACGTAGACTGGCAAAGAATTCTCTGGAGGGATTCTCCAACCGAACCTATAAGGGAATATCGCCTAACAACTGTTACGTATGGTACGTCCTCAGCACCATTCCTCTCTACGAGAACCTTACGACAGCTTGCCATTGACGAACAAGAAAATTATCCAGCCGCTTCAAGAGCTACCATTAGTCATTTTTACGTTGATGACTTGCTGAGTGAAAGTGTGACAAAGAAGGGAGCCATTCAGCTAGTGTCAGAGCTGCAGGAGATGATGAAAAGAGGAGGATTTTCTCTGCGCAAGTGGGTGTCTAACGACCCTGACGTATTGGCAACCATTCCAAAAGAATTAAAGGCAGTTGATTCCAAACACACGATCAAGGATGACCAACCTGTCAAGATCTTGGGAATAGCTTGGCTTCCAGATGTTGACAAGTTTACCTTTACCATCACCGTGAACGAGACTGATGTGTGGACTAAACGCAAGGTACTTTCTGAAGTCGCCAAAATCTTTGACCCCTTGGGCTAGTTGGCACCATCAGTTGTCATTTCTAAAATCTTCCTCCAAGAGCTATGGAGTCACCATCTAAGCTGGGACGAAGAGATACCAGATTCTCTAGCAAGACAATGGAGAACATTTCAAGAACAGCTTCCTCTACTTACAAATATCAAGATCCCACGCTGTATTCTCATTCCACAGGCTATAGACGTACAAGTACACGGGTTCTGTGACTCTTCAGAAAAGGCCTACTGTGCAGTTATATACATTCGTTCCAAGGATGCAACCCAAACCGTAGTATCTAGACTGCTAACTTCTAAGACACGTGTCTCTCCAGTAAAACCTCAGTCTCTACCTCAACTAGAGCTTTGTTCTGCCCTACTTATTGCCAATTTGTTACAAGCTACCCTTCCAACTCTAACCGTGTCAATCTCCGAGACCTTTGCGTGGTCTGATTCCAAGATCACACTGGCATGGTTGAAGTCCGATCCAAGAAGATGGCAACCGTTCGTAGCTAATCCAGTGGCACAAATTCAAGAGCTGACCCCTAACGTGCACTGGAACTTTGTGAGTGGTCTGGAGAATCCTGCTGACTGTGGAACGAGAGGGATACCCCCAACTAAACTAGAAAAGTGCAACTTGTGGTTCAATGGACCCGATTGGTTAAGAAGTTCTACTTTTCCGATTGGAGAGTTTGAAGATAATCCAAAATTACAAGAACACATGTCTGCCGAAGCCAAAAGAACATCCAAGCTGATTATGCTGAACGTGGTTGATGCGACTTTCAAGGCTGAGTTCTTTCAAAAATTTTCGTCTTGGAACAAGTTGAAAAGAGTTGTTGCTTATTGCTTAAGATTCGTGAAGAACTGTTCTCTTTCTGCGTGTAAAAGAAGAAAGTCCTTTTTAACAACGGCAGAATTGAGCGAAGCCGAGAAAGGCATTGTTAAGTTTAACAATGGAAGCGTGATCATTTTTTCGATGGAAGTTCCTATCTTTCAGCAGGTAAGCAGCTTCCGTCAACCAACAAGCTTATACCCTTGACTCCGTTCTACGATGATTCCGGAATAATACGTGTCGGTGGTAGACTGAAAAATTCAATACTTGCAGACTCGCAGAAGCATCCCATCTTGCTTCCTAAAACCGACCATGTTGTGAACTTGATTATCTCTGATTATCACCTGAAACTTCTTCCTGCCGGTCCACAACTTCTCCAAGCAGCTCTCAGAGAAAAATTTTGGATTCTTTCAGCCCGAGATGCAGTTAGAAGAGTAGTGAGAAGATGTATCTCATGCTTCAGAAATCGTCCAAAATTCGCCGAACAAGTCATGGGAGATCTTCCAGAATCCAGAGTTTGCCCCTCTTCTGTATTCCAACAAACTGGTATTGACTTCATCGGCCCGTTCTTGATACGAAGCTCCAAGGGAAGAGGAAGCCGGAATACTAAGTACTACATCTGCGTCTTCGTCTGCTTAGCAACGAAGGTGGTTCATCTAGAAGTCGTTAGTGACATAACATCAAAAGCATTTATCGCTTGTTTAAAAAGATTCGTGGCTCGCAGAGGTAAACCATCAGAGATCTTCTGCTATCAAGGAACCAATTTCTATGGAGCTAGCAGAGATCTCAGAAAGGAGTTCCGCCAGTTGATGAAAGAAGATGTCGTTCATCAATTCCTGGTAACCGACAACATCACTTTTCACTTTAATCCTCCATCTGCTCCCCACTTCGGAGGCATTTGGGAGGCTACAGTGAAATCCTTTAAGTTTCATTTGAACAGAGTTGTTGGAGTCACTAGTCTCACCTTCGAAGAACTATACACGTTATCAAGCGAAATTGAGGCATGCCTCAACTCCAGACCACTATGTGTATTATCTAGCAGTCCAGATGATCCTTGTGTTCTCACACCAGGACATTTTCTGATAGGAAAGGCATTAACAGCTATCCCGCAACCTACAGTTCCAGATGACCTTCGCCACTGCGACCGTTGGCGATTGCTTATAAGAATGACCCAACATTTTTGGAATAGATGGTCTTCAGAGTACTTGACATTGCTGCAGTCAAGATCGAAATGGTGCATCGTTCATTAGAACCTTGACATCGGAGATCTTGTCTTAATCAAACACGACAACTCACCCCCACTACAGTGGAAATTAGGGAAAGTCACAGAAACGTTCCCTGGTAAGGACGGTAAGATTCGTGTGGTTAAGGTAAAAACTCAAACTAGTGAACTTGTGAGATCAATTGCTAACTGTGTCCACTTCCTATAAACACTTGAACATTTGTGAATAATACCTAATTTTTTCTTTCAGCATTGTTGAGATCATCTATACTTCTGTAAATCTCATTGCTTAATTTCATTAATTTAGAAGTGCACTTTATTGTCAATTTGTATGTTAATTCTTATACTTAATTCATCATTACGTTTAGTATGTAAATTCTTATACTTAATTAATTAGCATGTTTAACAATTTAGTGTTCAAGTTAATTCATTAATTTTGAAACCCCTCCGTGTTTCAAGGGGGCGGTATGTTTAATCTTACAGACCACAGATGGCGCTCTGCGCATTCCGTTGTAATATTCGTTAGCGTAAATAAACAGTTCAGTTCAAACTCGTTCGGGTGTGGTCGTCTCTGTGCTTTCAAGAAACTATTTCTTTTCAGACCAATTCAATTATTAAGAAATAAGTAACTACTTCCAGGTGCAGCAAGAGATGGCGTTTCTAAATCGATTTAAGTAACAACAAGTCTCAGGTAAGAAAATATCGAACCATTTCTTATTCCATCATTTTGGTCCGTCGAGCCGGAGTTCAATATTGTGAAACATTCTAATTCAAAACTTCTGGCTTGTTGTTCTTTCGGCAATATTTTTCTAAAAGATATTGTCATAATTCAATTGATGAAAAATTCTAATTCTTTTTTTGTGTGTACTAAGTTTAAAAAGAAACTTTCGAAGTGTAATATTTCAAATTCATGTATATTCAAAAGTTTAATCTTCTTATATATATGGTTATTTCAATGTTTAATTGATTGTTGTGCAATTATTCTTAAGTGGTAAATTACTTGTGTGTTTCTGCCATTGTCATTCCTGTATCATATGCAACAAAAACTTAAGTTTCGTTTTACCTCGCTTGTGTGTTAAATTTCCTATTCGTATATTCCGTAGTAATTCTTTTTAGACTTAGTACACACAAAAAAAGAATTAGAATTTTTCATCAATTGAATTATGACAATATCTTTTAGAAAAATATTGCCGAAAGAACAACAAGCCAGAAGTTTTGAATTAGAATGTTTCACAATATTGAACTCCGGCTACGGTACGACCAAAATGAAGAAATAAGTAAATACTTCCAGGTGCAGCAAGAGATGGCGTTTCTAAATCGAGTTAAGTAACAACAAGTCAGGTAAGAAAATATCGAACCATTTCTTATTCCATCAAGAAGGTTGATATTTGAACTGAGTGAATAAATATAATTTGTTATTATACAAATGGCGTCTGGTCATTCTTTGCCTCAAGTTAATCTTTGTGTCCAGGGTGGAACCCAGGGGGGTTCCCACACAATGATCAGCAATAACAAATAACAATGGAGTGAGAGAGCGTGGATTCAAAAATGGATTTACAACGTTGTTGAAACAGAAATATAATTTGACAACTTTTATACACTTTCACTGCATTATTCACCAAGAGAACTTAACTGCAAGTATTAGAATAAAAACTCTTATAAAAACTTTAAAATTATAGAGAATTATATTCGAGCGCGAGAATTGAAACATTGAAAATTCGAATCTTTTGCCGGAAGTGAAGAGTCAAAACAGTGACGTTCTTTTACATACATCAGTGCTTTGGCTAAGCAGAGGAAAAGTTTGGGAAGGGTTTTCTTTGTGGGAAGAAATGTTTTTAGAGCAACGCTACGAAATTTACAGTGAACTGAAAAATGATGGATGGTGGTATATTTTAGCTTGTCCGGTTCACTAGAAACATCTTTGAGAGCCCCTTTCACCCTCAATGGAGTTGTCTCGTGTCTTTGAACTAGTCTCCGTTCATTAGTAGTGTTGATCAATCGTACTGGTAGCTTCGTTTCTTGTAGCTCGAAAATGTCAAACCGTAAGTGCTTGAGTATCAAAAAAAAATATTTAGTTCTTCATGAAATGGATAAAGACGTCAAGAAACAGGATATTACTTTAAAATTTGGTATTCCACGAAACAGCTTATCAACTGTTATAAAAAAAAGTGTGCGTGTTTATGATCACACGATAGAAGTGATACCTTTTTTCAAATTTTGCATTGTTACTTCAGGGGTTAGTTCGGTGAATAAGAAACAAGGGGATATTAGTATTGTCCTATAAAATTATTTATTCATATGTCTGTACTTATAAAGTAATATTTTTGTGCGAAATATACAATCACATTTGGGAATTAATTGTATTTTAAGAGGAAAATAATAGGTTTATGGTTGCTGAAATAGGTTATAAATACTTTAGATTCAAAATTATTTAAATATCTATAAAAAAAACCCTTCAAGCGTTGTTCCTTACTTCCTCGTGCTTTCATTTGGATCATTTGACATAATTAAACTGAATTTTGGTTTTAAAAAACCAACTAAAGGTTTTGATTTGTCTTTTGAAAAAAATCTACTTTAAAACTCCCACTCAAAATCATTGATAATTTGTTCAAAAGACGATCCGATCCGGCTTTGGGAATTTTGGTGGTAATTTAACAATATTCACTTCTACCCATGAATTAATTTAAGCAAAGGGATAGTTAGACAGGTAGTTGACTGAGAAGAGAAGAATCTAGGTCAAAACCTTTAAAAAGAGATTTAATCAGAAGATTTATATCACATAATCTCTAGCTTATATTAGCTCTTTTGTCATTGTATGGCAGTTTTGTACAAATATATCCGATGCTGCTGCAAGGTAAGTCTTCTTAATTATATTTTGTGTTCTTGTATTTAAATTATTTAATGTAACTTTTTCTTAATACCTGTATACTTAATTTTGTTGCTTTAATTTTCTTTTTAGACTCAAACTAACTATTTGTTCATTGCTATTCTGATCCGCTTACAAAAATAGATTTTTATTCTGAAATTCACTGCAATATTGCTAATGATAATTATACTATTTACTCAGTTCTATAAAAATTTGTCCTTTTTCTACCTTTTGTTTAATTTTAGTGTAGGATTTCCCTCTCTCACTCTTTAAGCCTATTTTTTAAAATTATTTTAATGTTTCATTTTCATGCTTCAAATAGGATTAGAAAGAATCCCTCCATTCATTTCTGTAGAAAGAGGTGGCGGTGGGGGGAGCCCTACTTAGATCGAAGCTAGGAGGTTTACTTTTACGTCGTATTGATGGGGGAGATAAGCTACCGCGTTTCATGTCGTTTCGGAGTGGCGGGGGAAGGGGGAAACGTTCCTCCTTTTCTTTTTGTGGTGAGTATGTCGCGGACGACCTCGCGCACGATTTCCGACTAAAGACGAAACAAGTCGAATGAGCGTTACAAACCCGAGTGTGACGTTCATTCAAGTTCACTCTCTACCAAAACGCGTCTATAGAAGTTATCACTTCAAAAATCGAGATAAGGTACAAAATTATGATTCATCGAATTCTTGTTCAAAACATTTAAGAACATGTGTCTATAAAGATGTCGACTAGACAATTTTGAAGTGGGTAAACACAATGTGAGTTAAAAATGTTCTGATCTCTAGATCCTTCGTAACAGAGAAAGCTCTTTAGTTTGCTAAGACATTGGGATACGACCGATTTCTATGTAGCAATGCATGGCTAGAAAAATTTAAGAAAAGACACAGAAAAATACACCTGAAGAGATTTTTGGTGCATTGTAAAGATGTAAGAGGCGTATTATGAAACAAAGCATTTTTTCAAACAAAAAACTCAAACAAAATTAACAGATTTTATGAGTAATTAAATTTAAAGACGCATGTGGTAATGCATGTATAGAAAATTTCTAATTATAAAATAATGTTTGTTCAAAATTACTTGTATGCTTTAAATTAGAAAATGTCCTTAAAATTCATTAATCTTAATGTAAAATTATTTTTTTAATGTTGATTGATTGAATATTAACGTCGCACTGTTCAGCTACACGAGGGCTTTTGGCGACGGACCACGTAATTTTGAACGATGGTCAAGTGACGTGGACGACACCTGAGCTGGCACCCCCTCTCCTAACTACCACACCACACCAACGGGAGGACGTTTCAGCTCTCGACAGATTTAACGAGCATCGCTGCCCTACACGGCGGGTCTTTAGTGGTACTGGGCTCGAACCCGTGACAAAGCAAGCCACGATCCGATACCCATACCACTCGGCTACCGCGGCCACTTTTTAATGTTGAAAAAATACAGTATATTCTTTGACATTCTTTTTTCTTGCTTCCTTACAGCTTTCCTTTATTTTTCAAGTAAGATAAATAAAATAAATAAATATTCATTTACAAAAAGTTATGAATAATTACTTTTAATGTACAGTGCTTATGATTTTACAATATGTTTTATGTAGTTTATAAAGTATAGTGAAAGATGAACCTCTATATAACGAATTTTCCTTATAACGAGCTTTTTTTCGGGATTTAGCGACTTCGTTAAATAGAGGTCCGACTGTACTCGTATATAGCTGCATTATCCGATGAACTGATTTCAGGATTTAAGGGAAATCAAGAATACGCTCTTGCTCGTAGAAAATCCAAGGCAGTTGAAACCAGCAATGATTTCGGAACCTACTGATGTATTGGCATGTAATTACGCAGAACTACTTGGTCAAGTTATTGATATGAATAACAATACCCATCTGGAAGTTATTTTTAAAGAAAAGAGAGAAGAACAGAAATAAACAGAATTTTGAGTAAAAAGTTCCTGAACAATATAACACTTCACAAAAATGTGCCCAAATTTTACTAAAATTGTTCTCATCAACATATATGTATAAATCATCTTATTCCAAAATTATGACAAATAGTGATTATCAGCAAATAAAATCTAAAATTATCTTTAGTTCTGTAAAGAACTATTTGCTTTAGGGGAATCTAAAAGTCACTGGCGTAGCTAGTCCTGCATGGGTCCTGTATCAAAATACCTTGCGAGGCCCTTCTTTGGTGCCCCTTGACATTTAACTACGCTTTGCTCACACATTTTGGGGCCCCTGTAGCTTGGGGGTCCCGTATCATTGATACGGCGATAGCTACTCCTGCCAAAAGTGTTTAAATAAATTTGAAACAGAAATGCACACGAATGAATTATAAACAAACAATACTGATTTCAGTCTGGAATTCAGTTAAAACTCTTCGCTGTCATTCTGCACTTGATAAATTAATATTTTAAATAAAAATAAGTGAAGCTTTGTCAAAAAAAATATCCAAATTCTTAAATTACATGGCAGCGTTGTTTGTATGACAGTAGAATGTAAACAAGGGGCTTGGTCTCGGATAAAAAAAAATCGGAAGTATCCCATTTTACTCCATAAAAAAATACATAAAACCGAATTTTTGTGTGCGTTTGACATTAAGGTTAATACAATATTAAAATAAAAGCCAAAAACTGAGTTTAAATATTTTGATCAATTTTCCACATTTTAAATATTTTATGTTACCTTAGTCTTATACAGTGCCCCTTCCCTTTATCCTCATGTTGTGGCCCGCGCGAAATTATCACACGTATATTTTTCATGCAATTTTTTCGTCCTATTTTTGGCCGAATCTGAAGGGGAAGGGTTGCCGTGAACAAAACGACATGCTCTGACGTCAGCCGCGCTCTATCTCCACATTGAAAAATTACTCGCCGATTTTTCTGCTTCGGAAAACGAACATCCAAAATTATTTCTTTCATTTCGCTTGCGCTTTTGTTGATGGGTGTAAACAGAAATAAAGCACCATTCTATTTAAAGTTTATACACCATTAAAATATTATACGGCATATCTGAAGTGTTAGACGAAACCGAAGCCGCCATCTTGTTTATGACGTAGGGCGCCGAAGAACCCCATTGGCTGGAATTTCAAGCAATTTTTATTTGGTACAACTTTTTGAGCTCGCTAGCAAAAAATTGTTCCAAAGCGGTTGCTATGGCAACTGAGTAAAAATTGCACGAATTGGACGAAAAATTACTTGAAACGTGTACGTGTGATACGGCCTTTACCATACGCATGTGGCCCGGCGTAAAAAAGGTTGAGCATCTCTGCTCTATACGGATGAGATCCAGTTGGTCTATCAATTCGGTGAATATTCTCACTTTCCAGAAATTCGTCGACCAGATGCTCTTTGTGGCCTCGCGTTATCATCCATTAAAATAAAATTATGGCTAACTGCATTCATAAAAAGGTAAACATAGGGCTCTAAGATCTCCCTATACCTCACAGCAGTCACGCGGTGCCCCTTTCGAAAACTTGGAGGGACGTCCGGCCCTCTAATGTGATGCCTTCCCAGACCATCAAGCCTCTGCTGCCCTTGTGGTTGATTTCTCGGGCATTGGAGCGCAGGTTAAAAAAAATATGGAATAATAAAGAATAAAATATTTTTGAAAAGTTGATTTTCTGGAATTGAATGGTATTCTATATAATATGTTAAAATAAAATTTGGAAATTTGAGTTCTTAAAGAGCATTCTCTTTTAAATAAAAAATAATTAATCAGGACGAAATTTTGAATAACTTATTAGCAAAAAAGATATGTGGAGGAATTTTAATTCTATATCCGTTAGTCAATTTCTGAGAAAAATTTTTGAATACTTTAGAAAACTTATGTCTTCCTGTATGTGGAAAAAAATTCTACGGAAAAAAATTACGGCAATAAATTCTTAAAAGATGAGAGCACATAGATAGTGATATAGTAATGAAATGTTATCATATTATTTTAATATACCTTAAGGTATCTGACTACTTTCGGAACAGTAATTTTGTAAAAGCATATCAATGTTTTTTTTTAATATTTAGTGTCACTTGAATTAGAATATACATATAAAATTGTTTTAAAAATATTATTACGAGAAAAATTATTTATGGCAAAAAATGGGAATTTTTAGGCAAAAAATGAAGGGGAAAAAACGACATATTTTCAAAACATTCTTCTTTTACAGAAAATGCTTCTATAATGATAATATTTTGTACACATATAGAGCTAAGACTTTAGTACAGAGCCCGAACTGGGATTTTCCAAATAGATGATTTTGAAGTGTATTTATTTACATTTTAATTTACCAGAATAGAAATTTTGACAAAAAAAAACACGTTATTATTTCAATTGATAGTATTTCTGAAAATAATGGGAATTTTTCAAAGACTTAGTTCAGGAGTTCTATACAGAAAATATTATTATTAAAGAAGCATTTTTTGTATGAAGGGAGAATATCTTGAAAATATGTCATTTTTCCTTCACTTTTACGCCAAAAAATTGCCTGTAATTTTTTGTAGTAATGTTTTTAAAACAGTTTTATACAAATATTTTAATTCAACTGACACAAAATATCAAAAAAAAATTAATCATATATATGCCTCTGCAAAATCAAGGTTCCAAATGTAATCAGTATAACCTCAGAATATATGTAAATTTAGAACTGTATAAAGTATGTTTCATTACACTCGCAAACTTCGCTAAAAAATTCCATTGTAATGCCTTAAATGTATAAGATTATTTCTTACAAAAATTCTTATTGCATCTTTTCGAATAATAAGCCATTTTTAAACGTAAAATATACATCCAGTTTTATAATTTTCGTAGAGTTATTATTTTGGAGAGGGAAGCTATATGTATAATCCGTTGCTGGAAAGGTTGGGGACTGCTATTCTATCATATGAAACAGGTTTGCTAGTAACAAAAAACAAATGCTGAAAATGTAGCTGCTCAAGAAAGAATTCAACTTAGTTTTCTTTGGAGAGATGTTAAACAATTTAGAATACAGTTCGTGTGGATGTGGGAGACGGTGTTTTAAATTTATGAAGAAGGCGTTAAGGGTCAGGTGAAGTGATCCGGTTTTGGTTCAGATCTATGAACCCTACAATATTTTTTTTGTCGCATAGTTCAATTGTAAACACACTAACTGGATAAAAATATATATATATTGTAAGAAACTTCATCGCAGCAATTATCTACTGGTTATGGAAAGGCGTGTTATTCAGTCTGGTTCTGAAAAATAAAAATTAAATAAAAATAAAAACGTGATAGTTTCGCACGTGTACTGGAGAGGTAAAAAAAAAAAAGGTTAGGATGAGATATAAAACTGGTTATTTATAAAAGCAAAAGTTATAGTAGCACTCTTTTTTCTAAGAGAAAGAAAATAATGTAAAAAAGAAGAGTCAAAATCTCTACATTTACTTACCTTTTGAAGTCCTAATTTTTATTTTTTTAAGATTCTTGTAAATATGAGTGAAAATATAGCAGAAAATTCTGAATAACTTACTCAAATTATGTGAAATTTAAAAATGTTATAAATTTTATTCTGTTTCCTTAAAATATAACCAAACATATACCATAAAATCCCCAGCGTATAACGTGCATTTTTAAGTCAATTCCTACTTAGATCAGCAAAGAAAATTTTTATTTTAGTTACTTTTTATTAAATAGTTACAATTAATATAAATATGTATATATATATGACAGAATCACAAAATTAAGGGGTAATTAATTTTTATTAATTATCATTAAAGTATCGTATTGTCATCCAAATCGTGTATATAAAATTTCAGTTCAACTGAATGCTTTAAAACGTGAGAAAAAAAGCCTTTTCAAGTTTTGACACTAGTCGCCATAACGGTCGCTTAGTCACCAAAAACGATGCCAACGTGGCTGTATTTGTAATTCTTTAAATAATTAGTTTTAATCAATTAATTTTTATTAATTATACTTAAATTAATGTATTGTCATCCAAAATAATCATGTATATAAAATTTTAGCTCAATTGAGCACTTTAAAATTTATTTTATTAATGATTGAAAATTCCACCAAGATAAATAAAATAAATATGTAACGGTTCTTTTACGTCATTACTGGGTAAACCAAAATAATGGATAAGATCTCTGGGTAATTTAAAATAGTTTTAATGACATAAAACAACACAGTTACAATGGACAGACATTTAGACACAAAGCAGGTTAAACATTTAGAGGAAAAAAGGGGAAATTAACTATAGTACATAGTCCAGGATTGGACAGCGAGACGAGTAAAGTTCACTCGTTCAAATCCCAACTCTCTCTGGCGGTAATACAGGGCTTCTCGCTCGGTAACACTTCCGTTACAAGTACCGCCATCTACATTTCGGTCTTAGTATTAAACCGTGTGTTACAAATAGATAAATATATAGAGAGTGTGAGCTATATAATAGTAGGAATTGAAAAATAGGATCGGAATTTATGGGTGCGCGTTATACGCCGGGTATGAAAATGAAAGCTTCAAAAATTTGAAAGAAAAAAAAAGATAGCATGCAAACATCAAACTTCTACATAAATCGAAATACTGATAATTTAAAAGAAATGACATTGCTTATGAACTTAAAGGATTGTAGTTCTAGAAGTATATTGTTTTTTTCTAAATCTTGGAATAATACCTCGAATAAATTACTTCAAAACATAAGAGTATCACGCTTATACATTTCAGATTTCTTTATGAAAAAGGAGGTGCGCGTTATACGGCGAATATAGCGAAAAAGTAAAAATTGCAGCTTGAAAGTATTAGTATACGTGTTAGACGCCGGATTTTACGGTAATTCTTTAGATAAAAAGAAAAGAATAATTTCATTGTTAGAATAGTATAGTATTAAATAATATTGGTATAGAATTGATAAAAATTAGTAGATTAAGAGAATAAAACAAAAGAATGTCGTAAAGGGAAAAAATGAAAGTTTTCTTGAAAATATATATTACCGTGTGCCTTTTCGAGGAAAATGAATAAAGAAATTTCTTATTCACATCTAATCATGGTGTCTTAACTTTTCGGGGATAGTTAATCGTGTTTCATAATTTTTTTCATACCTCTAAGAAGTGTCGAAAATTTCTTAGTAATCTTAATCGAATTGAATATAGATAAAGTATTCATGTTCATTTACTTCTTCAATCTGTGTTTGTTTCTTTAATCTGTGTAGAAAAACCATAATCATCTAAAAAACTAACCACATAATTATCTAAAAAAATTTATATTTTTTAACATTGAAAGGAAAATAATAGTTTTTGTATTACACACACAAACTCCAATCATCACAGTCCATAATTTCTTCTTTTTTTAAAAAAAAAAAAAAAAAAAAAAAAGAGTATACATATATGACATGTTTCAAGTCAACACTAAGTTTTTTTAAAAAACGGTTTTATTCAGCGAGCAATCTACACTTCTGTCGCTGAGAGAAAGACGCCGAAGTGAAAATCTAAGTGGCTTTACCACTTATGTCCACATGTGTTAAGAACCGTTCTCTTAGCTTATGATTTATACTTGAAAGTTAATGGGCTGGCATACAGGACAGTAAAAAATAATCATCTGGGATTAAAAGTGCTCTGTTTGGACCATCTGTTCGAAGATATAATCGAATACTTGAAGATGTAATGAAAAATAAAAGTTAAACGTTGTGTAAGGAATTAAATTTTAAATCTAATTTAATTATTCTTACACACACACATATATATATATATACGTGTCATTTTTTTGTTCCAAAAAACTTATTCGAATAATTACTAATATTCTTGACTATCTTTTCGAATATAGAAGAGGGTTTCTGTAATTAAATATTCTATTCACGAATGCCCACAAGTTTTTAAATTATTTCTATAAGGCTAAACCTGTTTTTTTAAAAAGCTTTCTTTTAAGAACAAAATTTCAGCCTAAACTTTGAATGGAATGAAGTGAAATTTACTTGAAAATATTTGTAAATTCGCGCCAATGATTTATTTAACTGCCTTAATTTATAAGTAAGCAAAATTAATTTTAAAAAAATGAAAATATCTTCGCTCGCTCCATTTTGCATGTGTCCAAAGATTAGCTTCTTTTTTTTAATTTGTTTAAAACAAATACACTTTTTTCGGCTATTTTTTTTTTTAAATTTTAGGGTGAAAATAATGTATGCAATTCTGATTATGCAACGGATTATCTACTCGCGTCTATAATTATTTATTTAAAAAAAATAGAAAAGAAAGAAAGAAACCAAAAGAAATAGTTAAAAATCAAGTTTAAAATTTAGTTCTGAATATTCTTTCAATATATCAAGTTTTTATTGAAAAGAAATATTATAAACATATGATAAACATGTATATTTTCAATTAATATTGGTAGGTGTACAAATATTTTTCACAATCAAATCCCTAATTTTCTTTTTTTCATAGATATCAGATTCTTTATTTTAAACACTAACTTAAAATTTTACTTCTTATCCAGGACAAAATTTTAAATCGATTATTTACAATATGATAATATCGAATGCAGTTTTGTGAATTTTGAAACTTTAATAACTGTGAAACTAAAAGTTTTAAGAAAATTCGTTTTGATATTTAAATTTTACTAACTGAAATATTTTTATTCAAAGCATTAAACACACATAAGATTTTATAAGTCAACTTACTTGAGAAGAAAATTAGAAATTCTTTTGAAATGATAAAAACGTACAATACTTTTTTTTTTGGAATTTCAAATTTCAATTACAAAAGAAGATCAAAAATCCAAATAAAACCAACAACAGCAACATATTTTATACAGTTTACAATGATTTGATTACTTACAACAGTTGTCTTTTCATAACTTTTTTTCCCGTTCTGAATGCAAAGGGAAAAAACCCATTTAATCTTTCAAAGTAAAAAATGAATTCATATTCTATGTTGAAAAATTTGAAAATTAGCATCACAATTTCGACAAAAAAAATTGTTAAAAGCTTTAGACTGCTGAAATGAGTTCTTCAATATTTCAGTATTAAATTCCACTGCAGAGGAATTGAATTTTTCTTTTAGAACAACAGCAAACCAATCAATATGACATTGGTTGGCCTTTTTCTAGACAATTTTTCAAGCCATGATCTAGATCTGCGGTTCTCGGACCCTCGGTGTTCCCAGCACTTGCTAGGGAGTCCGCTAAGGTCTCTAATTTAATGTAAAGTATTTTGTAATATTTGTAATTAGATGCTTCTGTGTTATTAAAGGGGAAAAAAAGAAAAGAAATGTTGAAAAAAGTCTGTATAAGTAGCAGAGGCAGTCTTAGGATTATTGAGGACAGTGGCGCACACAAGGGGAGGGTCCTGGGAGTCCAGACCCTCCCCGCAAGCTCTCGATTTTTTTTCGATTGATTATAATTCTAAGTATATAGTACGAAAAATTTAATTAACTACTTGTTGTTAATGAATAATTTCATTAATTAATGCTAATTATTTATTCAAAAATTAGTATTTTACTGTGTTTTGTTACCGAAAATCGACAAAATCAAAAGGAGCACGATACAAAAATGGTGAACTTTCGACCCCGGAATCCCCCCCCCTTGAAAATTTCCTGTGTGCGCTACTGATTGAGGAACCTTTAAATCACTCAGCCATGTGTTGGGAGTTAGAGAGGGATGTTCAAAATCTCTTGCAAGCTCAGTTGTCAGACTGATACATGAAGGGAACCGAGGAGACTGGAAGTTTAAGAACTGTTGAGATAGTTGAAGAAAATAACAGTAGATGGCAGCACTGCTTGCGAAAATGGAACATACGTATGCAGCTGTGTAAAGTAAAAGGATGAATGTTGAAGGGGATTAACAACTGTTTCTAATAAGTTTCATTAAAGCAATTTCTCAGACCAGCACCGTTACTTAATTGCAACATCTCGTATTTTATCATCTCTCTAAGTCAGTTTGATTTGTTTGTTTATCACCATCGCAATTTGAAGCTACAGGTGGGCAACTGGGCCCTGTAATTTTAAACCGAGTCATAAAACGAAGATAACACTTGAAGCCTGTACTCCACTCTCCAAACATCCACTCCAGTCCAACATGAAGATTTTGAATATCTGTAGATTTATACGTACCCTATACACTCACCCTTTAGGCCAGAGGTTCCCAAACTTTTTTGCCTCATAGACCCCTTGACAGGTTTTTCGGTTTGGGGTAGAGACCCTTACTTACATAATATTAAATTTTTGCAAATTCATCAACTGAAATGTATTTTTTAAAGCAGGTATAGAGCTACTTCCCTTAAAGGATTTAAATTTTTAACTGCAGGGAATTATAGTGTTTAATAGTTAAGAAAGCACATGTTAATTAAATTAAAATTAAATTAATAGATAAAATAACTGAGCAACAAACAAATGCTTTTCGTGGGAGGGATGCAATAAAATTTTTTTAAACATTAGACATCAATCTTGTCAGGTTTTAACCGCTAAATATCTGCTTGGTTAATAGTATCCAGTCTTTTCTTTCTTTTTTGTTTTGGAGACTGGCAATTGGAAAAACAATTAAAGGCTTTCTCAAGATATTCCATAATATAGAATAAATAACAGGTATATCTTTATAAAGCCAAAATTATTGACATTCGTTTCTAAGCTTTACTTTAAGATCTTCGTTAGTGCCTAATTCTTGTAAACTGACATTTTTTTTCAAAGTGACCAGAGTAATTCATTGCCTACTGTGACATTTCGATAGTTCTAACATTCTCAATCCTAGTTTCAAAATTTAAAAAACGGGCATTTAAATGTTGAACATAGGTTAAAATTTCTTTTTCCTGGTGGATTGTTTGTGACAAATGAGAACCTGAGAAAATTTGCAACGTCCATTATTATATTCCTTTAGCTTAACATATGAAAATACTCCTTATTATTATTATACTCATTTAGTTTGAAATATGGTCCTTATTTTAATAAAATTTATGCTGTCGTCTTGTAACTTCATTCAATTTAGTAAATAAATATGTTAAATAGGTAATCCTGGTTTCCACTTAATTAAATTTCCCTTTAGAATTAATGTTATGATCTGGTTTATAATGAGAGCCACTATGGTAGACCCTCATTTACACCTCATGGACCCCAAAATTATATTTTTGTTGATGTGGACCCCTTGCAGGTCTATATAAACCCCCGGGGGTCTATATAGACCACTTTGGGAATCACTGCTTTAGGCGGTGAGTCATCAGTGGCATTGCATTCGAATCTCCGATACGACATAATCAACACCGGCCAGGAGTTCGCGAACATGACCACTTGGCAACCGCAGTCACTCATTCAACTCAACTGTTAATAATCCTTTCCTTCCTCAGTCAACTCTCATTAGCCTAATTATATATTCTCTCTCAAATAGTGACAATACAACACACAAACCTGCACATACGAATCGGCAAACTTTTGCAAGGGATGGACCAAGTTGTAAGAGTAATAAGATAACTAAGATAGCAAAGCAAAGAGCTATTTATATGCTTACACGTGCGCAGAAAGGGAGAGGAGGGGCTCCCGTAGTCCTCTCCCCCGATCGAAACTATCTCGTACTCTACTCTTTTTATATTTAAAAGGGTCCGGCGCATGAATTTTCGAAAAATTATCAATTTTCACTTTTTTATATTTTCTAAAAGAGTTCAAATACTTCTGTTTAAAATGATATATGATATGAGGAAATACGATACTTGGAAGTATTTTTATTTATTTTTTAAATGAAGCTACTCCTTGACGCGCATCAAATGAGCTCTGCTAGGAGCAGTTGTATTTCCCCTTGCATAAGTTTATGATTAGTGCAAATACATATGATGTTTAAGTGGAAAAGTTAGAGTGTATTGGGCTTATTCCAAAGTGTATGGGTACACGTCTTTTGAATCTTAAAACGAAACAGAAGGAGGGGGTGTTAAATGAGATGAAAAAAGCCTAAGAGGTCGTAACTGACTCACCGACATTTTAATATAAAAAATTCAAAGATATTATAGTATGACTATTAGAAATAATATCAATGATCTACACAGCATGAAAACTTCTGTTTAGGCTGTTTATTTTCATCTTCTGTCTTCAAAAACGAGAGCCCTCAACATAGACTGTATCCTGAGATTATAAATGCCTGGTGCAAGTTTCAAAAGACAGAAGCCGAATGTAACGAAAAGCACTATGATTATAAACACATACACTATAATGAATTAAATGAAACCAATTTTTAGAGCTCCAGGCGATCCTACGTTATTAAGAAAGTGTTCATATGGAACCCACAGAGCATTACCCAGAATTTGAGTCAGTTAATAGCATCATATGATCAGTGATCGCAACATCTACATTTGTGGAATTAAAAAATCGAAATTAGGCGTAAATATGGAAATTGCACAGTTCAATATGAGTCATGCAGCAAAATTAATGATCTTAAAACATTAAGATATTGAACCAAGTTATAACTGCGTGTCATGCTTCAAAAAACTAAATACACGTAGCATTTGTGTAGCCCAACGAAAGCATCTTAAGATTCTCCCAAAAAGTCAAAATTGTAAAAAAAAAAAAAAAAAAAAAATGAAAAGTCTTTTGTATGAGCAGAGAGTTAAAAAAAAAAAAAAGTCTTTATAAGCTTCTGGAAAGTACCAAAAAAAAAAAAAAAAGTAAATGCTCAGAAAATTACAAATTTTCACTTTATAAAGCCTGTTTTCTCAAAATATAAAATTTTTCAATTTATATATATGTACCTTTTTCTGAAAAACTACTTATTATATAATTCTAAAATTTTCAGTGTCCAGACTTTTAACATGTTTAAACCTTTTTATATATATATATAATGGAGGGAATTAGATATATCTTGCAAACTTGTTTAGATATGGCTTTTTTAAACTAAATTTTAGGGGGGGGATTCCTAATTAATTTAATTTTTAACAAAAAAACAAAACCCTTCGTTAAAGTGTTATTGACAGTACACATAACCTACTGTAAAAATTTTATCCAGGAGAAGAAATTCGATTAGAAAAAAGGTAAACTTACGCAATTTAACATGGGCTCCTATGGACGTGCCAGACCCCCTTAAATGCTTTACACTAGAGGTCTTCAACCTTACACGCTCGAGGGCCAAATTAATAAATTTAAAATGATACGCGGTCCGCATGAATAAATTCACCGTGATCCGAGGGCCAAATGACTGTCAAACAAATATTGTAGTCAGGAAAATTTATTAAGAAAAAAAGGTGGAGGTTTGTTTTATACAAGACTACAACTGTTTCTAAGGGAGGAGATAATGATTACAGATTTATATATATTTTTAAATTGGTTTTTCAAAAAAGTTAAATAGAAGTTGAATTAAAATACTTTGCAAACTTTTAAAGATCAGAGTTCCCCTATTTTTTGAGACCTTATTATTTGAGATTTTATGCATAGTCAGAATTTTTATATTTAAAATTATTTAAAACACTGTGAAATTTTTGAAAATTCATAATTTTCAGAAAATTTTATCCTAAATGTATATTAAGGTATCCGACTAGCCTAAAATCATGATTTTTTTTCAAAAATTGACAATTTTTTTGAAAATTTTATTTTATAGGTCATTTTATTAGCTTAATAAAAATACAAAGTTTTTTAATTTTGTATTCACTAGAACAAAAACTACAAATGTTTTAGCAAAAGCAGATACCATAACTTTACACAAGATGTCAAACTTTAAAATGCGTTTTACTCGAAATGTGTTTTTTCCCGAAAAACTCAAACGGGGACAGCGATTGCTCAAAAAGTTTTTAAAATAATTTGCTGAAATTTTTTGTGTATGTTCTGTACAACTGTAGAAGTGTTTAGACCAGGGGTGACGAACTTGATGGGGTATAGACATGCCTTCAAATAATTTTGACTTGTGATTATTGGAAAATAATAAAACCAAATACTAACAACACAAAACTGTTTATTTATTACAGAAAAATACATTTTGTATTAAAGTAACATAAGTGCGATTTCTGCTGTTGCAGATTAGATGACAAATAAATAATATTAGGATTCGATATAAGATGTTACGTTTAGCAGAATACATGCTGAAATGGAATCATCTGCCAAATGATTTTTAAGCGCGTCCTTAATGTTACTCATCTCTGAAAATAATGACTCGTAGGCATAGGTCGATGAAAATATGGTTAAAATAGCATGAACCTACTTCTTCAAACAGTTAAACGTATCTAGAATCGAATTTAATGTTTCCAAAATTTCGTTACTGGCATTTTTACTTTTATTCCTTGTCAATCTTTCTGTTTCAATAAATTTTTGAATCCATATGGAACTAGACAAGAAATCAATAAGTTGCATTTCAAAAATTCTTCAATTTCCAACCTATCGCATTGGGGTAAGTTCAATTTATCAAATGATATCACTTCAGGGTACATAATAAAAACTTGAGCATTTTCGATAAGTCTTTGAGCTGAGAAAATCTCACGGAAAATTCTTTTATTAAAAGAATCAATCGTGGTTGATCAGTGGCGTGCCCAAAATAATGTGCCGCATGCCAATGGTTCGCCATCCCTGGTTTAGACCTTCAGATTTATCCATCACTTTAATTTAAAAAATTTCAGTCCTTTATGTGAATATAATCACTGTTTTTTAAGCACTTTCATATAATCACTAAGATAAAGTGCTCTAGTTTTTTTAAAAATTAAAATATCTCTTATCCAGAAGGTCATTTCAAACACGAATAACAAAGTAATACATCAAAATTGAAAAAAAATGAGAATTTGTTCATAAAATATTTGTACAGAGTGGGCCCCGCTTATGTAATTTTTTGTACATTTTTACCAGTTTTTTCCCATTTTAATAATAATAAATTTTTTTTTCTATTTTCAATTTTAGGATTTTTTCTTAAAAATATACAAAATAAATCTAAAAATCACAAAAAAATCCTCATATCTCCATTTGTCCCAAGTAGTCGGATACCTTAAACACATCAGTGAAATGTTTTAACTATCAATAACAGAAAAAATAGCATTTCTTACAATACTTACACTGCTAGTACTGTATTTTCCTGTATATAATCCGCGGATTATGGGTTAAAAAAGTTTCAAATTTCGTTGTGCGTATTATACGCCGCCGTGGATTTTCTGAGATAAAGCATTCTCCATCAGAAAAGCTAACAATAAAGTTTTGAAAGAAATGCCGTTTATGTTTTATAAAATAAATAATAGATGGCGCTTTCATGACTCTGATAACGTATATCAGCCATAACTAGTTTTTGTCCAATTACATTCAAAAACGAATTCGATTCCTCGGAAGGAAAAACAGTTAAGAGTCGCTGGCGCCATTTCCAATTTTCTCTTGACTAGAGCTATTACGTCCTTTGAAAGTTTTCATGAAGTTGAAGCGTTAAGTTACACTGCAAACTTCCAAGTTAAAAGTTATAGAGAAGGCTACCTAAGTCGCTAAGCTGCAAGGTTTTTCAACGTTGATGAATTGAATATTCGTTTGTGGAGAAAAAACAAGACCAACTTCGAGAATTGTGATCGACGTTAAAGAGCCTATAGTCGCGGAAAACCTCACTGACCAGAATTAGAGGAAGAAATAAATAAATGGATTTTAAAAGAAAGAGACAATGGAAAAGCAGTCTCGATCTTAATTTTTTTGCCGTTAACTTGCTAAATTAAAAAAAAAGTTTTTTTCCGCGTGTAATGTTTTGTTTAACAACTCAAAACATAGTAGCAAAGAATTTTTTTGTTTTATTGAGATTATCATAAAAAATATTATCATACATATTTAAAGAGAAGTTTCATAATTTTTTTCCATACAATTTCTTACTTCTATTTTTAATTATGTTGTGTATTTTTTTATCTTATATGACACTCATTATTGGCAGTTTATATTTTTGGATTATTCGCCGTAAAAACTGACATGGATTATAGGTTTATTATTTTTTTTACTCGAAAAAAAGGCTTTGCGGATAATACGCTGCTGCGGATTACATACATTAAAATACGGTAATTTGAAATAACCCTTATTGAAAACACTTTCTAGTACTAATTCACAGATGTGTCAATATGGTCTGTCAGCAGTTAAACTATGGCCCATGGACCCCCTAGGGAGTCTGCAAAGATTTCTCGTTTAATGTTAAGAGTTGCCCATTTTTAGACTCTGAAAAGACTTGTGGAAAAATTGGAAAATATGCCATCCTAGACTAGATGACTAATTAATACTGTTACGACTCACATGTGCAGAGGGTGCTAGTAGTCCTCTTTGTTTACATTTGTATTCAATATTGCTGTAGACTAACCACAGAGCATAACAAACCAACTGTCACTCAATAAACAACCATTTAAAGAATACAGTCTGTGTTCTCTTTGTTTCAGTAGATAAGTTATACATAGCTCAAAGCCTGCTCACAAACTGTTCAATATATACATTTATAGAAATTCACAGCCAAATACAGTTAAGTACAATATTTGTTTGAAATAATTATTTTGTAATATATGTAAAAGAAGTTTACTATTTTCTTAAAGAAAAAAAAAAAAAAGTATTAAAAAAGTCTGTATAAAGAGCAGAGGCAGTCTTATGACTATTGAAACCTTGGGGGTCCATGAAGTCAGGCTGATACATAAAGGGGCTTGCAGAGATCAAAACTTTAAGAACAGCTGGTCTATGTGATCTCACAATTTATATACTGTTCTAGAAATGTAATCCCATGATTAAAGCAATAAATGCTGGACCTTGAATCAGAAAAAAAATAAAATGAGTTATCTTCCAATCCTCAATTTTTAGGATATTCCAGAATTTCATAGATTACTTTTCTGAAAAATTTTATAAAATTAATTTTTCTTGATCATTTCATATACATACAATGATAGGTATTCTTTTACTTTTCAAATTTCTCACATCTGTTCTATTTCTAACTTGGATGAGGCACAGGATTTCAAACTCGGATTTGAACAAATGCCATCGCTAATTGTTTCTCATAATAAAAGGAGAAAGAGAGCTGAAATTTCAAAAAATAGGGATTGTATATATGCATAGTATTCTTAGCAAATTTTAGCATAGTTAAAATAGAAAATTTGGATATTTAAGAAAAAGCACTAAATATATGCTTAATATATTCTTTATTGCATGATGAAAAAATACATAAATTAAATATATATAAGAACAATGCTTATGTTAATATATACAAAATGAAACATAGATCATGATCACAACTATTTCGTATTACAAATAATTACAAATGTACTTTGAGTTATTCTTCAAGTACAATATTTTTCTTCCTATAAGACTCATCAAACTTTGAGCCACGTACAGTAACTATCAGGCATGGTGTTCCATGACTAACTTTAAAGCTGAAATGAAAAATAATTACACATAAAAATTACTTATCTATATAAAGTGGATATTGTAGAGTAATTAAGATTTTTCTCACAAAATATTGGAATTTTAAAAAATGGGTGATGCAGCATTATAAACATTGCTGACAGAACAGCTTTTGTATATAAGCTTTTTTTAAAGATGCTATAATAAATTTATTTACTTATTTCATACACAAAAGCAATAATAAAAAGGCAGTAATTCCTGCTCAATATTACAGTTACAAATTGGTAATAAGGCACAATTTTCAGTTCAATAAACTACTTCAAGCTCGAAAATTAACAAATCATTAAATCATAAATACATATCTGAAAATTGAAGGAGTGCATTTGTGTTATTTGCATAATTAAGAACAGAATATATGCAAGGATTAATATTGATCATGGACAAAACGATATATAAAAACATGTCTAAATATAAAAAAAAATTGTGTTGCTGTACTAAATTTATTTATACATAAAGTATAGTTAGTAAAAATGGGTCATAAAAAGTTGAATTTAACTGAAGAGAAGTGCCAAGAACGAATTTTGAAAAAAAGAAAACAAATTAAAAAAGTGTATGTAAAGCAGAAATTTTTAAAGAGATTAATTAAAAATGTAAGTCCTGAACAGTTAGAAAAACTTTGTGAACCTGACAGCAAGATGTATGACATGTATTATGTAGTTAGAACTACATAATACATGTAAATTACAGTTCTACAATTTGAGCAATGAGTATAAAAAATTGTATAATTTGTTAAATGGGAATTGGTCTGCCATTAGGCGGGGAAAGGGGATCTCCCTCAGTATAAAATAATTCACATAAAAGTAGGTTAACCAGTTAAGTTAACCAACTTTTAAATTTAAAAGTTTAACCAGTTTTGTGGCTAGTCAACCTTCCCCCTTTCTGTGTATAATACCGAGAAAAATCTTATTGAAAATAATGGAAAGAATTTCTAAATCCATTACAAGAAAAAGGTTTATATATATATACTAGAGGACCCGACAGACGTTGTCCTGTACACGCATCTTAAATTCAAAATTTTTATGAATAAGCTTTAACAATCTGGACCGTTTTGAGTAAAATTTGTATTAAAAAGTTATTACAATGTCTAACATCATTACATGTATGGTTATCACAATTCAATCAATCGATAGCATGTGAGTATGTGTATACTATGAGCAAAGTTAAATGTAAAGGCTGTGTGAATAAAAACTTAAACTTGTTTCAATTAAAGGTGAAAAAGTTGAGACTCAAACTATTTTATAACAGGTATATTTATTAAATTGTACATAAAATGTATAGTTTTTTATCCACACTTCAAAACTCTTCAAACACTAATTACATCTGAATATAATAATTTAATTAACACACGATTTATTTTAACAAAATAATAACACGCAGTGACAAAATATTTTCTTGAAATGATCACAGCACCAACTGTCGGACCAGCTTGAATTATAATAAAAGATTTTTGAATATTCTCGATACTGCAATCTTAGTGCAGTCTGCCGAATCCAATGTAAAACATTCCAAGATCAACAATTTATAAATAAAAAAATAATTAAATAAACATTTCTAAACCGAATTATAAATCTAAACCATTCTCGAGTCCACTGGAACAGACAAAAACTTTCATCAAAATTGGTCCAGCCGTTTAGAAGGAGTTCGGTTACATACACACGCACAGAAGAATTACATATATAAAGATTATTTGAAAAGATATAAAAAACGCCAAAAAGCGTGAATCGCGCATCTGCATTTTCATAACAATAAAGCCCGCTTTGGCCAGTTTGGCTGAAAATCAATTTTCGACGTTAACTTACATCTTTTTCAATTCCTACTATTAGCTCACGATCTCTATACATATTTTATATTTGTTTGTTTATTTATTTATTTATTTATCTTGGTGGAGTTTTCAATCATTAATAAAATACATTTTAAAGCGCTCAATTGAGCTGAAATGTAATGTACATGATTATTTTGGATGACAATACAGTAATATATAATTATAATTAATAAAAATTAATTTTGATTAAAACTAATTATTTAAAAAATTACAAATACAGCCCCGTTGGCGACTTAGCGACCCTTTTGGTGACTTATGTCAAAATTTGAAAGGGTTTTTTTTTCTCATGTGTTAAATAAAGCATTCAGTTGAAAGGAAATTTTATATACACGATTGTTTTGGATGACAATACGATACTTTAATGATAATTAATAAAAATTAATTACCACTTAATGTTGTGATTCTGTCATATGTATATACATATTTATATTAATTGCAACTATTTAATAAAAAGTAGCTAAAATAAATTTTTTCTTGGTTGATCTAAATAGGAATTGATTTAAAAATTTTTTTTTTATATTACTTGCTTATAACAATAGCGTTGTTACAACAATGCAGGTGAATATTGAGTTGTATTTTTTGAATGTTTTTAAATATCTTTTTAACTAATTGTGAATCTAAAGCATTCTCGAATTTACTTGAACCCACACAAAAAATTTCATCGAAATCGGTCCAGCCGTTTAGGAGGAGTTTAGTGACAAACACACGCACAGAAGATTTTAATATATAAAGATATATATATATATATAATCCATAAATATATACAAATAGCTATAAAGCCTAAGTATGATTAGTCAAGAGATAGGAAATATTAGCCACGGTAGTACATATATACACTTTCAATGTAACCTTAAAATATTTTAAACAAAAACTGGTATCCGTCTATATGGTGCTACACTACAAAAAGTGATACCAGCTCCTGGGAAATGTAATAGGTCTGAAAGGTAATTACCAATCTGCAGCCCCATTTGAAAGGGGAAAAAATTCTTTTAAATAATTGCTTTTTGACACATTTACATTCTATAATACAAATGGATACACTATTCATGTTTTCCTAACATATAACACATAAGTATAAAAACATAACAAATAGTAATAAACAAATCTATACAAAATAGTAAAATGATTCTATTCTATATAAAATAAATACATTTGCAGAGTAACATTATATATATAGTCAGACCTCAATTTAGCAATTTCATCAAGATCGAACATTTTGTTCATTATTTCAGGGTTATTCGTTATATCGGGGTTCAAACAAAATACAAATTTTTCACATTTACCTTTCAAAAATTCGATAGGCAGCTACAGTAAAAATATCCATAGTTAGAAATTGCACACTTTTTCAATAACATCTTAAAATACTATTAGTTAATTACTACAAATCAGTTAATTAAAAATTTTAAAATACCAAGAGAAAGCTTGAAATTCTTTTTGATTCCTGGCTCGAATGTTATTTTTGACTTTGAGTGGAGAAGAAAATACTGCGCCATTTAAATCCTGCTGCATTAGGTATATTTTCACAGTTTGCAAAGAATATAAAACATTAGAAAATGTAACAGTTTTGATAGTAGTTTCATTATCAAATTTTGCATTAGAATTGCTATTCATTGGCTTCCAAAAATCAACAATTTCCTCAACATTAGTTAAGCAGATAGGCAATCTGTCATCACACGTATCGTAATTGTTAAAAAATCCTCTGTATTGTGGATTGGGATGAGATAAGAAAGGAATTTCCTGTCCTACTTAAGGTTAACACTCAAGACTCATCTGCACCTGTAAAGTCTAATAATGGTCTTACCCCTTCCCAGATGAAATTTGCTTCTTAAAAGAAAAGTCTTTTTCAGTTCTGAACAAAAAGAACATGTCATTTGAAAAAGAAATCCTATTTTTTCTAATCCTAACTAACAACAACAACAAAAAAAAAAAAAAAAAAAAAAAAAAATCCAGCAGCTGAAATAATTTTTTAATTTGGGGTTTATAATTTGTTAAATAGGGTTTTTTGCCTTCATTTTAATCAGAGAAAGAGAAAAATTCAATAAAAAAGTGGAGTCCAACTGTGTGTCCGCTTAATATATATATATATATATATATATACACACATACACTAAATCATACTTCATGAGCCTAATAAAGCAAATATAATATATAAGCTTTATATACATATATGAAAGCAATTTTCAAATTTTTCTAGAGACCAATGAAGATTCTAACAACAACAAAAAAGAAAAAACATATTAACATTGATATTCTTCAAATGCACACACACTATTTACATATTAAGAAATTAACTACTTATCTCTCAGAAAATAAATAAAAATCATATCTTTTAAAGAAATAATAATAACTGTAATACCGTTTATGCGTCAAAATTTCAGCAAGAGTTTTTGTTTTTTCCACAGGAATGATATAAAATACATCAGTGAAATACATCTAAAAATTAAAAAACAAACATTTTTGATGAACAAACACTTTAAATGCATTGTAAATAATAATCAAATACATTGCATTTATGAAACAATTTTTCCTTTAGTAAAAAATTACAGATTTCTCATACATATTAATTTCACAATTATTTCAAATATTTTTAATAAAAAAATATATTTGTAAGCTGCAATTATATTTTTTTAACAGCAAAAGTGGGAGTTTTAGTGGATTAATCAGCTTGATATACAAAATATTTTAATTCAGAATGCATGTTTTTTTTTTATTGGATGAAAAATCTTTTA
This sequence comes from Trichonephila clavipes, assembly GCA_019973935.1. Classification (NCBI taxonomy): domain Eukaryota; kingdom Metazoa; phylum Arthropoda; class Arachnida; order Araneae; family Nephilidae; genus Trichonephila; species Trichonephila clavipes. The sequence goes on from BMAU01008397.1 coordinate 256,403, forward strand.
ACTCTTTATAAATCTTTTGCATTATTTTATTGCACTTTTTTTTTTGAGAAAAAGATATTCGTTTTTGTAGAAATATGATACATATATAACACATAAACAGAGAATAAAATTATTACAATTTCAAGCACGTTAAATGTACCAACGGTTAGTAGTTGTACACCGAATGTTAGAATCAATTTATTAAAAAAACTCCATGTATGCAACATACATCTATAAAATGGTCCTTAAACATTTGCATCAACAACTGTTTGAAACAGGATCTTGTAACAAAGTGATACAGCATAACTTTTACTTTAAAACTTCTGCGGGTAGCCTTTACAATTTGTTAAGATATTTGCTGTTGAACTTACTATTCTGAATACAAAGAAAAATTAAGGAAAAGCACATGGTCTGTGTGCCATATTCTTGAAGTGATCCTCCATAACAAAATATAAAGGATAAAATGATGCAACCACAACTACATTTTACAAATGCAAAGGATTGCTCTCATCACTAGAACTTTGCCAAATGGATCTTTTGGCAGTGTGATGCATCTTGATCCTGACAAATGTACTTATCATAAACGAATGTAATTAAAAAATGATTACAAATTTAAAACTTACAGTCAACATACGAGAATAAATGTAAAACTATATGCTACTTATCCAGACAAACATCAGTGATACTTCAACAATCTCAGTGACAACCTGACAATACGGTAATTTTAGCTAAACCTTGTCTCTGGAGTATGAAATTTTACACTTAATGCATGATCTGTTCATACACACCTGAAAGTAAATACTATTCCAGACCATGGAAAGTAAGAGATGCAAAAATATTTAGCCAAGTAGGTAGTCAACTTGTGTGTGTGGTCCCACAATTCACTGCATCATTACATCCTACTTTCTTTCAGTACACAAGTTCATATGTATCACTTACAAGAAAATCTATGGTGAACTTATGAGAAACATAGCTTCCTCGCAATCACCCACTTCATTTTTCCTCATCAGCACTTTTGAGTTATTTTCATTAAGTATATTCCATGATGAAAATTTTTTGGTTTTCATTACTTCACCTTAGAATTCTCAATTTTTTAAGAATTTTGTATAACCACCATCCAAGATTTCTTTTGTAAGCTTTCTATAGAAGAAAATTAAATTATTTAATCATCTTGCAATAAAATCTTCAAATCCAATGATCCTTATATATTAAACAATCAATTTCCTTTACTATAAGGCATTTTTATTTATAACAAATTTGAAACTAAGACATATTTATAAAGTAAATCTTGGGAGCCTGAATCTCTGCTTACAAAATTCAGGTGATGATCAAACATTAAAGTACCATATCAGAGTTAACATTTTTTTTAGTAGCAAAGCTCTGCTTTTTTTTAGCAATGCTACTCTGTGCGTTGCAATACTTTTTACTATTTAAGATTATTTAATGAAAACATTTTTGGAAGCTTTATTACTATCTACAAAAAAAAATAAAATAAATTAATGTTTATAAAAAATTATTCCTTATTTTCTATGAATAGTTTATACCATTGTTCAAAACTAAAAGTTCGAGAACTATTTAAAATAAAATTAAATACCAAAAGAAAAATGAGAGAATATTCTATCTTCAAAATATGGAATTATAAAAATGAGATAAATTTTCAGAAAATACAAATAATTCTATATTGTTGTTCCATTGGGCATGCATCAATCCAAAATTATAAGAAACGCCTCACTCCCAATTAACTTGGTTTCGAGATTATCAATTAATTTAAAAATTCTTAATTCTTAAAAACCTCAAAGTATATAAGATTTAAATGAGAGTACGTTAGATTATTAGAGCTACACCATCTGGGATAAGAAATAACAACAGATTTAAATGACTAATTAATTATGCTAAAAAAAGAAATATTAATAAATTAAATAGAAATAACAAAAAAAATTAATTCGCTTTTAGTACATTTTACTTTTAATTACTTATGAACTTATATTAATTACTTGGTGATAAAATTTTAAAGACTTATAAAGCAGAGAATTGTAGAGAAAATTATAATTATAAAAAAAAATTGACAAAACTTATTTTACAAAAGTATAAATAAAAACCATTATTAAAATTTCAATGTGACAAAAATTTATGTGTGTGAGGGATACATATTTTTAATACAACAAATAGAAATAAATTAACAAATATTACACATGAAACTAAATTGCATATGTGGTGTGAATTAGCATCAAGTACAGTACAATATACAAATCTGCTTTTTCTTGTTTACATGAACTCTTATACTTATGAATTAAACATATCATTATTGTATCACATTTTCATGTATGTACAGTTGATCATTAATTTTTTTAAAAAAATAAAATGTATACATAAAAGAAAAATGCTCATATAATAAGTATAATGGGTGTATTCTTAATGTGATTTTAAATTTACTTTCAAAAACCCAATACATAAATAAAAATCCATACCTGAAGATTTTCAACTATGTACTCATGTTTCCTATCCCATTCTGGTGGTTCATCAGGTTTAAACATAATATTTAAATGGTCAAGCAAACTGGAAAATAAAAATAAAATATACATAAAAAAACATACATACAGTTACCAAAAAATATAGAATTATTAAGACATATAGGGTTAAAATTTCATATTACTTTTATATATAAAACACAAAATTTCTCTAATATATTTTTCATTAAATGCTTTTGTACAGTATTAAATTTGTATAAAGTTTGACTTTAATTATTCATTAAAATACATCTGCTACAAATTTTTATGCATAGTAAAATAACTTTAAAAATTTTCCTTTTTGTGAACCATTTATGTCCTTTTAAAAAGTTTTTTAAAAAATTGTTTTTCCTATCAGCATTTCTTCCCCTTGCTTTTGGTATATTCATCAACCACGTCATTCCTTTCTTATTTTTAAATCATTCTTCAACAAATCTTTAAAATCAATTATTACACAAGTTTGGGAATTACGCATACATTTTTCTTCATACATAACCACATATTGCTGCTTTTTCTGTTTCCTAGCAGCGCTAGATGGGTTTTGGGACAGAGCCCGCTTTTCTTGCTCAACAATGATCAAATAGAATGTCAATATCTTCTACACTAAAAAAATTTAGAAAGTGCACAAATTTGGACACATTTCTACTAATATTATTCAACAGTGATTAGATAAAATTATTTCACCTAACCTTAGTGAACTAAATTCTCTACATGATGAACTTGATATAATGTTGGCCACTACGCACTTTATCTCTAAACTAATAAATTAATAATTTTAATAAACCAAAATACAGTAACTCAATTACAAAACAACATACACTGCCATTATATATTAAACCATTCTCTCAACTTATCATAGACATGGTGCAACAGCCAAGGATGAGCCAAAGTCTTCTGAATCAACTTTTCAACCAACTTCATTGGCAGCCAAACTCCTCAGATTCTTAAATATGGACCAAATATCCTCCTCTACTGCATCTATCCATCAAAATCTTTTCATGTTGCATGGTCTAACTACAAAGATTTCCTTCGGAGTGTTACTGTCGTTCGTATGGATAACATGCCCAGAACAATCAAATTGACTTATTTTAATGTAATGAAGAACATCTGACACTCTTAGAACACTCAGTGTAGCATCTCCTACATCAAATGCCATTTTCCTGAATTCCTTCAAAAACCTTTCTTAGGACTTTGCACACAAAAGGACATAAAATCCATTCTTCCTTAAGTCAGGATAGAACAGATCAGAATTTCCTACAGTAATAGCATTCCCCCAACTACCCACATATTAAGGTGAAAAATAAAAGCAGAAAACAATACTAAGAAATAATATATCAATATAAAGATAAGAGCAAAAACAGTACTAGCACTCATAAATCAAATTTTCAAAAAAATCTTAAGTGAAGAATAACAAACACAAATAATCAAGGTGATGCCAATATTAATAATAGCAATAGAATTAATTGGATAAAACATCTAAATTTCTCCCATATATTTATCAAGTCTGGTGTATTACACTCTTTCTTTTCCCTATATTCTCTTTCTATGGCCCACTTATGTACTTTATTTTTCTATTTTCATATAGTTTTAGCTTCTTTCCCATTAATCACTAATTCAACTGCAAACTTATTTTAAAACTTCCCATTAGAATCAAACATCAGAGTAGTTCAACGATCTAGCTAACACACAATCTGTTCAGTTTAAATTTCTTTTGATTAATAAATTTATAATTTTTATATCTTAAATTTAAAACAAAATAATAAACAATATATACACAATAATTAATTTACAGTTTATGAAAATTAACATTTTTATCCATGGTTCTTAAATTTAAAGGAAAAGCTGCCTAAGGGGTGAGATCCATTTCCTTGATTCTCATTGCAGCTTAACGAAAATTAAACATGAAAGGCTTAAAGGGAATTAAAATATGTGTTTAAATGGAGTAATTAATTTGTTTAGCACAGTTAACAATTAAAAATGATTTATCCATTACGAAAACCGATATTTTCTCAGATTGTTCAGTTTTTTTCTCTTTAATTCAAATTTTGTAAAATTCCATGAAAAGTTTTTGAGTTATGAGTTTAAAAAATTCTCTCCAGACATCTCAAGACTTTTGATAATCATAATTTATATATTTAACACTTTTTAAAAAGTGTACAACAATTGACAAATAATTTAATTCCAATTTAAAAAATAAATAATTGAAAATCCATATATCCTAAAACCCTTAATTCCAAACTTACATGCACTTCCTTAGATCAGTGTAAAAAATATCCTCAGAACTTTTAGATTCCCACTTTTTTTGCATTAGTGGATCACATAAAATAGTTTTTACAAATTGAAATTATCATTTTACCAACCCTGCTGCATTAAGAAAAGAAAAAAAAAAGCAATATGAATTGTAGATTTTACTATAAATGTAAACTCAACAATTGCATTCAAACATTTTTTTTTTCAAATATCTATGGAAATAATGATAAGATATGAAAATTTTTTGCAGATAAGACTATTTTAAACCACTCTCCACTTAATTCTGCAAAAACAGGTTTTCCTAAAATCAAAATTCCTTTTTTAGAAGATAATTAACATTAGGTGAATTAATTTTTTCATTAATACTTTATCTAAGTTCGCTTTGAGCCAGAAAAAAATGGAACTCAATTTTATCCAGTTGCAATGAAAATTGTGGTAGTTATTATGCATGATCCCATTTCTTTTTTGACATGACAACTGAATTAATATCTGTAGGAAAAAAAACTCATGCATTTTTTAAAACATTTTAATATTATAAATCTGTAAAAAATCAGACTTTTTTTTCTTTTTGTTCTTGAAGTTTTATATCATTTGTACTTAATATCTATAGGGAAAAAACTCATGTATTTTTTTAAAAAAAAGAAGATTTTTATAATTTTATAAAAAAAAAAGTCAGTTTCTTTTTTTCCCCCCTTGAAGTTTTGTACTGAATACACAATCAACAAAAATATTCTTACAAATATACTTTAAAAAAAAACGTAATTATGTATAAACCTTGTATCCTCATGGAATTCATGAATATAATCAGTTGTTCCATATTCTGGATACATGAAAAGAACTGGCCACACTAATCTACCATCTTTCACATGAACTTGAGCATATTGTAACGTTGGATGGACAATGGAATTTTCTAAATTGTCATCAGCCAATACAACACCTCTTTCCTAAAGTAAAAATCAGTTTGTTAAATTACAATCTTTAAAATGATAAATATTAATTTTACAAAAATTCTTATCAAATAAATACAGCAATTGAGTAATGTTATATTAAATAATTTTCACTTTTCTATATATTATACAGATAAAATTTACACAGTGACAGTAAGCCTTATAACAGTGGAATTTCTAAAAAAAAAATATAAACATATAAATAATTTTTTTATTAATTCAAGAATACAGTTTTAAAAAGATAGATGCATTTCTAATAAATAACAAAAATGATTTCAAGAAATAAGTTCATGAATTTACAATGTTACTGCATTTCAAGTCAACACTATATATAATATGAACACCTTAAATAGTTATTAATCACTAACACATAAAGCATAACCAATTCCAAACAATACATGTAAAAACTAATTATATTTTAACACAAATATTATAGCCAGTCACTGTTCAAAAAAGTTTTCTGTAAATACATCTTTTTATTGTTTATACCGATTCTTCAGAAAATAAGAGTTTAAAGAAATTAATCAATTGTGTGAACAGGGAAAAGTGTCATAAAGCCTTTGCCCAAGCAAGGTGAAATTCTTAAACAGCTGGGCAGATCTATAAATCTGAACAAGATACAAGAAACTACCATGGAGCAGTATTCCTCTTCCTCAACCAATTGCCCTCAATAGTATGGACAAACTTAGATTTTAATAAAATTGAGAAGTTTTGAACTATGAAATATAAGCATGTGGAAAATGAATCATACCCTGCAAAAGTGCTGTAAAATAGGAGTCAACAAGAATCAAATTTAATTAAGATGCATGGCATTAATCGAAAAAAATTGTAATTTAAATCTAGTTTTATTTTGAAATTGGAATAGAATGTATTAGCAATTTTGTTGATAATTATCTTTGAAAACTAAATTGATTTACATGAATAAAAACTTTTTGTAAATAGTAAATCCCCATTAATCTCTGGATAGATTTTTAAAAACTTTGGAATTAATATATATAAATACAAAATAAAAGCTTAATTAAGAGCACAAGACTGTGTAGGTTACATTTGAGGCATTTGCATCAATCAATAGTTCAAGAAACAAATGTTAAAAGAAGAGAACAAAAAAAAGAACAGTGTTACTTTTTCAAACCAGTGAGCATGTGTCTTGATATATGTAGAGCATTATTTCACACGTAAATAAAATTACCTATTTAAGCTCTGCATTTTAAATTACTCTCATCTCCTGAGTTCTCAAATCCATTCACATGACTTTGTTTATTTGTTCACGTTAACAGTGTATTTCTATATCAAATTATTGTTACATGTTGTTATTTAAGTGATGAGAAAGTCTTTTTTTATTAATAGTAACAAGAGAAAGATCTCTGTGAGATATGATAATTCTTTCATTAAATCAGAGATAGTGTAACTAATTTTATACAAAAATTCATATAACTTATTTTTTACAATAGGTCACATTTTAAATTACATATTCTGAATTACATTTGAAAACTGCATTTTTTTTTTAAAAAAATAACATTTTTCTTTTTATGTTTAGATTTAAATAAAGCTCAGTCTTTAGTTAAGTGTATTTTTGTTTCTGCTTTGAAGCTTTTCTTTGGTTGTTAACTTGCATTTGCAATATGCAAAAGTAACTTGCATATTATGTGAAAAGGTTATATTTTTTTAATTCCACCCAGTTTTCAAATTTTTCACTCTTTTTACTTATGCTTTTATTTTTGTCTTTTATTATTTCATTAAGAGAACTTACATTTTTTATCCCAATAATAAGCAAAACGAAAAGGAAAAGAGAGAGACAAAGAGGGAGAAGGCTGACATTTTAAAACATATTTTACACTGTTTAGTTCCAAGCATGGAAAGCATCTTAAATGGTAGACTTCCTTTAAGATTTTGATTTGCCTTTTTCACAAATGGATTTCTCATTAATGAAACAATAAATTTTCTTAATTTGTTTGCTCCGTTATTCTTAATTTCTATTAAGAATTAAGCTTATACTTAATCATTTAAATGAATTAAAACATAAAAGAGAATAAGAAAATAAGTTTTTAAAAAATAAATGAAATTCACCTTTATTGCCTGCTTTAGAGTTTCCAAGTCTTTCTTCTTTTTAACTTCTTGGGCATTGGCCTTCCTTTTATTTCGTTCAATAATTTTCTACAAAAAAAACAACAACATATAACTAATTAAAAGTGTATTTTAGGAACACATTCTAATTGAAACATCATTAGTACATCAATTTTTTAATGTATGTTCCCTTTTATATTTCTTAAAATAAAAAATAAAAAGTTATATTTCATGAAATACTTCAATATACTAGATTATTATAAGATTCCCATATTTCTAGGTATTGGAATTACTTATTTGTTCATATATATGCACAGAAAGTCTTGAATTCAGCAACAAAAATTTTTGAATTTCAGCAAATGTGAAACAAATTTCTACGGGGTTATTCATAATTCCCCCCAAAGTTTTTAAATGCTGTAGAAAAAAATCTATGATGAATGTAGCAAAAAAATATTTGAAACAATACAGAAACAAATCAAGTTTTATTTACATACCTTACAAGTGTTCTAAGTATGAAACCTTAGTTATGTGGCATACCCCAATGTGATAGTCCAGTTCCTGCCCTCAACATGGTACTATCAATATTATTGACAACATGTTAATTTATCATGCATATCTGCTCCATCACACAGAAAAGGGGGAATATGTAAACTTGCTCTTATGTAGAAAAACCAAGTTTTCAGATGACACAGAAAGGATAACACATGCTGTCAATAACGTTGATAGTACCATGTTTAGTAGAGTGTGGCAGGAACTGGATCAGGGATATTCAACCTTTTTTTCCTCTGGGACACATACATATGACAACTACTTCACAACATGAGGATTAATGGGGAAGGCAGCACTATAAGATCATGGACATTTAAAATGCAGAAAACTTATCAAAATATTAAGACTCATAATTTTGAGTTTTATTTTAAAACTATATTGAACTCTCTCTCTCTATATATATCAAACTCAATTCACAAAAATAGATTTTATGCATTTTTAACTGGTTATGGAGTAATTTCGGTTTCCTTTCATCAATGATCCAAAGCCTACTATCATAAAAACAAAGCCTCCATGTACTTTCCTTATTTGATTTTTTCTTTTGATAAATCCTCACTTATTTTTATTGCAGACATTAATTTATCATGTGCAGTACGGGAACAAACAGTTTTTACTGAATTTCAGACTGAAATCAATACTATTTGTTTAAAATTTATTCAGACTTGTACATTTTTGTTTCAAATTTATTTAAATACTATTCGATTTAACTAAAAAAAATATCTGAACAAATAACTGAATTTATCAAACAGTTCATCTGGAGCATTTAAGAAACACTAACAATTTCTCTATATATATATCTCAGTCCATATGTTTATCCTTAAATATTTCATATATTTATCAATATAAATAATGCAACAGATTTTTTGGGATTCTTTTGTTCCCTCTGAAAGATTTGTGCTTAGTGGTAGAGTTATGAGCTAAATTGTATTTTTTAAAGTTAACATTTTCACGACAAATCAAACAATTGTTGATCCATGTTTGTTTTTCTCTATGAAATAATCAAGATCCCTATCGTTTAGAAGCAGCATATGTTCCTAAGATATTTTGACTTTGAATACATGAGGGTTAATTAAAAATTAGTTTCACCTCTAAAATGGCCACTACTCTACTGTTATTTGGTATTAATAATCGTTGCAATTACAAAAATAAAAAAAGTTATCTCGCAATTCGTATCAGCACACCTTAAATGGCAAAATTAATATATTTGATTCATTTCATGCTACATTTTTTGAACTCATTATTCTTAAATAGTTGAATTTGTTAGTGCAACGACCATGATTGAGCCACTTAGAAAGGTCCAGTGGGCCACATGCGGCCCGTGGACTACAGGTTGAGTATTGCTGACAATAGCATTGATGTGTGTTGCATAACCAAAGTTTCACACTTAGAAAACCTGTAAGGTATGTAAATAAAATTTAGTTGTTTCTATATTTCTTTAAATGTACTTTTTTGCTGTATTCATCTTAGTTTTTAAACTATAGCGCTTCAAAACCTTGGAGGGAAAAATCCAGTACAACAAAAAATTTTCTTTTATGAAATTTCATAAGAACAAAAAATGTGTTAAATTATTTAGAGAGGTATAATTAGTTTAGAAATTTTAATTCTTATGAAATGAGAAGTAAATATTTTTGTTGACTACTTACTTCTTCCTTATTTTTTATTAAAATGTTGTATCTTTTATTTTAATTTAATATTAATATTTCCTTAAGGTGATGGCGGGCCATTAGTTTAACACCTTACATGACATCTAGATGGCGTTGGCTATTGCGAAATTTTTGGCACAAATATTTGTCTCAAGACTCCCAAGATGGGCAATAAATTTCTCTCGGGTAACCTTTTCAATGAAATTCTCCCCTTCAGCGAAAGGGAACACGCGGGGGGCTAAGGGAGGGGTGACAGTCGTAAAACTGGTAAAATAAATGTTAGCTCTTTTTTTTTTTTTTTTTCTTTTCGGGGAGGGGGTTAAAGCAGCAGAGTGAATCTTGACCATTAAAGACTTCTCATTTCTGGACATTGGTCAATTGTCAAACATTTTCAACTCTTGGAATCCCTAGAACTGTAGCATGTTTTCGAGGAATCCCCTTCCTCGCTCAAGGGAATATATCTTAAAATAATATTTAAAGTATATAGATAAACATATTTTTGATATTATATGTAAAGACAATTTAAAAAAATATATTTTTATTAAAAAATCTTATGATGTAATTTTAATGTTATTTACTCATTGATAATATAAATTTGTGATCCAAATGTCACTTACGCATGCATTATACTTAGTAACTGAGATATGTGTTCACAATTTTTTACACAAACTATCAACGTATAAGCTTTTTGAAATTATCTGCAGTAGCATTTCATATTCCATGTTCAATTAGTTTTTGTATTTTGTTTTTGTTGCCTATTGCGTTAAAAATATTTTTCACTTTCTAAATACATTTTTGTGAATGGCATGAAAATGTTCATAGCTGTGTGAGAAATTATGCGTATATGGCATGAATTGGTAACCTAAGATATAGGTCTTCTAGCTTAAATTTAAATTTTAGCATCGAATCTGTTCATATGTCGATAAATTTTTTTATCTTCATTATAGGTGTTTTTTCCCCCACAAATGTAAAAGGTTTCAAAATATTGTACTAACTAGTATAAAATTACTTCGTGGAACTCGGGATAGCAAATAATAGTATATTCACAATCTACTGCATAAAATAGTTTTAAAATTCATTTATTATATTACAATAAAAGTTAAAAAAGATCTTTAGATAATTGTGGCTAACCGAATTTCATGAGAACATAAATCAATTTTGCATACATATTTGTAATTTTTCTTTCCCATTTTTTTTTATTGGGACTCGTGGAACACAGTTTGTCGATCAATTCTCTAGATAAATGATGTACAGAACGAAACTGTTTAATTTTTCCTGAACAAATGATTTTTAAAGGAAGAATAGGTGGATTTAAAGCAATGAAAAATTAAATTTCACGTTTTAATGAACAAACAGTATGATACAATTTTACTTTTATACAATAGAACAGGGGTTGGCAACCTATTTCACGAGAGGTACAATTCTCAGTGGTACCCTGAATTACTCAACAAATGTGTCAAATTTTGAGAGGATGGAAGATGATAAATTTATAATGGTCCTTATTATACGAAAATCTCCAGAATTATGGACAACTGTGAAATTTCGAAAAAATCGGAAAGATATCTCGAAACATAAATTTACAGCTATTTTGTGAATTATTGGATGTCATTGCTGGTGAGATTTGATTGTTTGAAAAGAGAAGATCGCGCGCACTCTGCTCTCCACTTGTGGTTGATTTCGAAAAAGGCAAGGGAAAAAAATTCTCCTTCAATAGAATCCTCCCCTTTCTCTGCAGGGGGAAGAGGGCCACAGTCTTTACGACTGTGAAACGAAATACTTGTTCTTTTGGGGGGAGGGGGAGTAAAATAGTGTTGAATCTTGACCATGAGAGAGATCTAAAATGGCTTTCTTACTTTTTCGACTCATGGATTCTGATAATTTGTTATGAATGCTTTATTCGTTTCTAACTATGGAAAAAATCCTATGTATTTTGCAATCTAAATTTTAGGAGCTGTTCTTGTTTTAATATAGATTTTACCGTCAAATGTCTTTTAAAATGTCAATAAGTTGTTCGCTCTCCTTGATTATAGGTGTTTTTATCCACAAATAAAAAAAAAGTTCATTTTCCATTACAAAACGATTTAGTTGTGCAAAAGCAATGTATTAACGTGAATAAATTTGTTTTGTTGGTCCCGGTACAGTAAACAATGGAATGTTCACAATCTAGTAGGCACTACATATAAAGAAAAATGATTTAATATTCTTTTATAATGGAATAATAAATGTTTCTAAAAGTATTACAAAATAAAGTTCTTATGTACAAAAAAAAAAATGTTTCAGAAATTTCCAATTAGGTATACACTTACACCTGTATTACATTATTAAAGGTTTAAGGGAAACAATTTTGAATAGAATTTTCTTTAAAAAGTAGTTATAATATATATATATATATAAATGTTAAAAAGTTAAAGGTTATCAATTTTGATATTTTTCTTAGATAGTATGCAGCTATTTCATTAAAAACTGGTTAATTATGGTTTTGACCATTATTTTACATATAAAATATTTTTCAAATTCAAAAATATTTTTATAAGAAATGGTACGTAAATGAAAATAAGCATTACAAAATTATTTCATGTTCAGCAAAAAAAAAAAAAAAAAGGAAGAAAGAAAGATATTTTGAAATTAAAATTTACTTTTGTAACTTTAGAGAATGATTAAAATATCATTATAAGGGAGAGAAAATAGGCTGGCAATTAATTATAAAGCACAATTAATCAAGCATATAATATATAAACATTGCCTTTATTTTTTCTAAGAAATTTATGTTTATTTAATGAATATATGTCAATAACAATTTTTCAATTTGGAAGTTAACATTATATTTAAATCAAAGAAAATTGCATTATTGTTTAATTTTTGGGCATATTTGGTAACAAAATAAGTTTCATTCTATGTAGGAATCCAAATAAATTATTCTTCCTCTCTTTCTGTTTTAGTACATAGGAAAGAAATTGGAAACTTTTATTGCTTTTTTGTACTTTTCTTTCCTAAAGACTTCGGACCAACAAGTGTTTTCCGGTCCCCTCTGAAGTGAAATTCCCATGAGATATTATACATTGTGGGGTGGATGACCAGAGTACTTAGCTCTTCCGAGCTATAACCTCTCGTCATTAGGATTTCGAGTGTTATGACCCTTACATTTTTTTAAATAATAGTACTTAAAAGTAAAAAAAAATTTTAAGGACAGTAATAGAAATAAAAAATTTAAAATTAAAAGAATGCATTAAGTGCTTGAAAAATACCATGAGATGTTGACATCATGACATGACGAGATGCCTTTGAAAGGACGCTAAACGGTATTGTGGCTGACAAAACGGCAAAGTAATTTATCATATAGTGATTATACTGAGTAACAGATTGTTTTTAAACAATAATTTATGGTAAAATAGCTTTGTAATAATTAGATTGACTTAAGTTTTCTAGTGGATAGATTCAATCTCTCCCCCGAAAAAAGGTATAAATTGCTCTTAACTGATTATGATATTTCCTGAGAAAATGAATAGAAAAAATAAGAAATGTAAAACTGTTTAATTATTTAGAAAATTAAGTTTCAATTTTTTAAAAATTAGTGTTTTTAAAAGTTTATTCAGCAGATATATCTTTTTCTGAATGCTTTACTTTCTAATTCAAAAATGAACTAGTAATAAAAATCAATATTTTAATTATAGTAATAAAATAAAAACTCCAATGAGCAATAAATATATGTTCATATCGTAATGCCCAACATATTTCTTTTTCCATAAAGAATTCATAATAAAATTTTACTACTTAAAATTTTTTATCATATATTTAACTAAAATGGATAAAATTTGAATTAACATTAATTCTAAATTTTATATGTGTAAAATGTATATTATATGCGCAAAGAAAAATCCCAACTTCTATTATGTTAAAAATTTAGTCAAGAACTTGATCACACAAGTTATTGAAAATGTTCAATGACAGAAAATGCCAGACAGTATTTTTTAATAGAAAAAAAGGCAAAAATTTAAAGATAGAGAGAGACTTTAAAATCGCGATATTGCCATATTTATTCGAATCTAAGCCGCGTTTTTTTTCCGATGCTTAGGCTACAAAAATTCTGGTGCAGCTTAGATTCGAAGACTGAAAAAAGTTTTTAATGCTGTTAAAGTAAATTAATTATTCACTTTTTATTAATTCACCTTTATTATTTTTTTTTATTTTGTTTAGTTAGTGATTGAATATAAACGTCATATTGATCAGCTACACGAGGGCTTTTGGTGACGGACCTCGTAACTTTGAACCATAGTCAAGTGACGAGGACGACACCTGAGCTTGCACCTCCCATCTCCTAACTACCACACCAATGAGAGGGCGTTTGAGCTCTCAGATTTAACGTTCATCGCTCCCCTACATGACAGAATTTCAGCGGTACTAGGCTCGAACTCATGATACGCCAGCCACGAGTACGTTACCTTGACCACTAGGGTATCGCAGCCACTTTTCATTCCGTAAATATATCATATATCGATAATATATTTTACACTATTTTTTTTTTTTTCACAAAAATGTGCTGAGAATTTGGGGTGCGGCTTAGAATCTGAACATAATTAATTGAAAAAATAAGTTTCTGTTAATTAAATTAGAAAACAATATTTTGTGTTAATAATTGTTCCAATGGTTTATGGTAAAGTTTTACGTCAAATATAAAATCGATGGGAAATTTTTTTTTGTTAATTAAAAAGAAAATAATAATATAATAATAATAATTGCATTACAATAATTAGATTAAAATTTTAATTTGTGAGTAAGGAGTAGTAATTTGTGTTCTTATTGTGAGTTAATTCACAACTTTCGATCAAGTATAAAGTAAGTATACTTTCATTCTTCGTTAAGTCATTTCGCAGAATTTAAATATTCTTACAGACATTCCTTCAATGACAAAAAAAAAAAAAAATCTAAGCAGTATAATTATAAACGATTTTTTTTAAAGCACACATGCAGAAAATATTTAAAACTTTCTTAAATCGGAAAGTTCGTCAGATTTGAGATGTTAAATCTCTGTACATCATAAACCTTTTCCATTGTCCACAATTTGCAAGTTACCATAATTTTAGCTGGCGACTATATTTCAGAAAGATATCGCCAAAAATAAGTATTCGTTTTTCAAACGATGGTGGTGCCATCTGTTTGAGATAGTCCTAACTACGCCAAAAATAATTCAGAATGAACTTAAAATTTAAAAAAGTTAATTAAGAAAAACATAACTCTGGCTACACTAGTCCAAAGAGGGAAGCTTGCTTTCTTATATACTATTTAATTCTACTCTAAAAAAAATTTTTTTTTTCTGTTAAAATGTCTTTTGCATTTCCACCTCCTATACTTTAACATAGAAAAGTCAAATTTCATTTTGCAAAAATGCTGAAAACTGTGTAATTTTCCAAAAAATCAAAATTCAAGAAACACTATCCTTTAAACAATTATTTTCTTTATATCCATAAAAAATTTTATTATTATTGGAGCTTTTTCCTGCCCACAAATGTCTTTGCCATTTCATCCCTATCCTTTAACATTGACTGAAAACAGCCTTAAGGTAAAATATTTAACAAATCTAAAAAAAATAATTTAAATTTAAAAAAAGAAAAAAAAAGAGGACCTTTTCTTCTACAGATTTTTTCTTCATTTCCAAAAGACTTTTATCTTCAGGAGAAATCTATTAATCAAAGATAAAATATGTATATAATTATTCACCATTTGAATCCAATTATTGAAATAAAGTAACAATAAAAGTATACCTAGTTTATATTTAAAAAATACAAATACACATTAAAAATATGATTTTATAACACAATGAGATAAATCAATAATTTGTAATATATTTTGTAACTTATAATTTGTACACTTTTCTCAGAGATATATAAAAGAATCAATACAACAAAAGTTAAATTTATTTAAATAAAAAAATTAAAATTTGTTTTCTTTCCTTTCAAATATGATATATATAATATTAAGATATTTATGCATTTGAATGACTTTGTACAAATGACAATGCAGATGTAAGATTTAAAAATAATTTTAAAAGGTTTTCTTTAAAGAATATAAAAAGCAAAAATTTGTAGTGAATATATTGTTTTAAAGAAATGGGGGAAAAAACATCAAAAAATGTCTTGGTGAATGTATACCAATGCATTTAATGCAGGAACAATAAATTTAATGGTCATGAAAGCTTATTGTTAAATTTTAAAATTTTTATTCCTAATTAAGAATACTTTTCTAAAAAGATATGACTTCTTTCTTGTGAGTAATTTAGTTTGAAAATATTTTTTTAAGGATTTATCAATTAATTAAGATGTAAACAGGAATATAAAGAAATTCATAAATTGTGATTACTGCACAATATTTGTAGCACGAGAATTACATGTTTACTTCATAACTCATCATGAACGCTATACAAAAAAATTTAATACCTTCAATCCTTCATCACACCAAGAAATGCAATCATCAAATTCCTTTAGCTGAAAACAACACATTGCACCTATATAAATAATATTTTTGAATAAAATTAATTATTATTAAAGTATATTAGATAAATTATTTTAAAACTATTTACTAAACACTACAGTAATTAAACTTCATTACATAAATGGCATTTGATACTTCAACACATAGCAATAGAATACGGTAGATCATAAAAATATTCTTAGTATGCCTAGGATTTTTTTTACTTAAAAAATAATATTTTCACACAATCAAATGACTAAATTTATAAAAAAAGGGTTGAAAAATATGTTTAACCTTCTTACTGGTATTCATTGAAAGTTACCAGATATGGAATCAAAATTACTACTACAAATTAATTATTTAAATTTCTTAATCAAATAAAAATATTTTGTATACAAATGTAAAACTTTATATGTATCATGTACAATTTAAAAAAAAACCCATAGTAACTTAAAACGTTTCATTACAAATGATTAAAGTGAAAGCCCTGTTAATAGTTCTGATGGAACTTGTGTTATATTAATGTATTACTTTATAATCAAGCTAAGTGATATAAACTCAGTAGTAAAATCAAGGCTTTACAATTCAAAAATCAAGCTTAAACACCAAAATTCCTGAAATTAATACAAGTAGAAGCCTGGCACAAGAGAGAGTACATTAACAAGGCTTAGAACAGGACACTTTAGGCTCCCTTCACACCAAACGATTCAAAGTCTGTAGCAATCTTTCCAATTCACAGTGATTTTGAATGAACAGATTTGCCTTCACACCACCACAGGTCAAGCATTCTTCCATCAGTTGTTATCGGACATGGATGCTGTTTGTAATGTTTTAAAACGATTAACATTTCAAGCTATTAATTTCACAACTGTATCCTTATTCATTTATTTTCAAATTGAAATACATAAAAAGTTTTATTTATTTATTTTTGTAATATTTTGCCTGTTAGTATCAAGTGTAATTATAGTCTGAAAAGTAGTGACAAATAATAAATATATATTGTAAATATATTATAATGCAATTACTTTTACAAATAATATATCTAATGTTTTTAAAAGGCATTTTAAATGTTGTTATATACTACAGCTTTTGTAGCATGTAACAACCATTTTTTTTGATTATGTATCTAAAAGTGGTTTGCTAATTACATTAATGAATTAAAAATTTTACATTTTGTTTGTTTGATATAACAAAATTTGAGATCTATGTAGTAATAAAATGGAATCTTTTAAAAAAAATTAAAATTATCGACAATATGGGTGTTCTATTTTATTTTAGCATTCTTATAAATATTTAATTTTTTTTCTCTCCCAAAATTAAATAAATTCTTATCAAATTGATCACTGAAGCTATTTCAAACATCCTTCAGAATATCCCCTAAAAAACAAATTTTTCTTTAAAGTATTAAAAAGTAAAGAATAAAGTTTTCAAATTTCTAAAATTGAATAAAATAACACATACAAAATTAATTTTATTATTTGCCCAAGATTAGCAGGGATAAAATGCTGCCTACATACTCGGCAATTAGAACTAGAGTTAGTTCACATAATGAAAAAGAATACAATGAATACCAAAAATATAAGCGCAATCTATTGGCATAAAAACAAACTCATGCTAACCCTAACAGAGAAATTCATTATCTTGAAACACCTGAAATCAGTTTCTTTAATAGAAACTTTATGTGAAAAAAATCACTAATAACATAAAAAACACTAAAAATAAACCCTGTTTGAATTCGTTTTTTCTTTAAGAAATAGCTCCCGGCTGCTGGTGAATGAGGGAAGAAAATCTGACCTGCCGAATCACGTGTAAGTCAGAATGACGGCGGATTGAACCAGTTTCGGTTGGTGTGAATGTGGGAAGCGAATCTTGGCTTATTTGAGGGGGAAATTACGAAGTCGAATTCCGGGTCGATCAGACAAGTTTGATGGTGAATGAATTGGGAGTCGTTTGGTGTGAAGGAAGTCTTACGGTTATGAATATTAAAAAAAAAATGAAATAAGAAAAGTACCCTTTTTGCAAACACTGTCACAACATGGAGCTTAACACAGAACATCTTTTCTCTTGTCCTGCCATCTTGGCAAAATTCCAGTACATTAGCGACAATCCCTTTGAAGACTTATACAAAGATAACTGCATCTACATTACTGATGCTCTCTATAGGACTTTTGGTCCTATTTAACTATTGCCCATGACAAGACACCAACCAACCAAGGTTAATGAATATAGTTCATTTCATACAGAAAATTTTTTCTAGTGTGGATAGTGATATTTTTGCAAAGTTAAGTAGAAAACAATTTAAACAGCATTTGTCCCAAATTCCATTTAAATTTAACCAATAATTCCAATGGTATTTGGGAAGAACCATTTTAGGAGGCTATATACTAAGTTAGTATGAGCAAAAGATAAATCTGCTAAAGATGCAACATCTTGTAATATTATATAACCTTCAGGTATTTTTTTCTTTTAAGTTTTTTTCTGTTTAATACATATTAATATAATGGACTTCATATTTTAATTTGCATTAATTAATTAAATGATATTTTTTGTAATCAATGTTTATTCAAAAATAAAACAAATAGCCATAATAATTATTTTTTAACACTACATTTTATTACTATTAACTTTCATAAAACCCTTTAATTTGGGATAATATTATTGACTTTGAATAATTTTTATTAAAAGTAATTTCATGAAACTGTGGATTCTAAAATTTAATCCAATGGCAATCAGAGATTTGAATACCTAAAAAGCTTGGTTAATTTTTAAAATTATATTTAAAAATTCATATTTGCTTAGTTACATTGACTTTTTTATATCAAAAATTGGAATAAAAATATCTATTAGTTGGAATAAACCTTTATGAAAAAGTTAAGAGTTGAAAATAATATATTACCACACATTTGTGAAAATCAATTATTAGGTGATTACTCAGAGAAACTTGCAAACAGAATTTCATAAAAGATGTAATTTCAACCATTTTCAAAATTAGAAAATTATTTTCAAAAATTAATCTATTTACAACATGATTTAGTCTCCTCTCACTTATTGATGTATCAGTTTTATTGAGTTACGATAAAAGTTGTAGAAGTTATTAAAAAAATCCCTTTTGACAATATACGTTCTATGAATATTATATGAAAAACAATAAAATTAAACTTCTTTAGTTTTTTGGAGTATCTTAAACATAATTCATATGTTGTCTATGAAAAGACAGATAATTACTCCACACAAATGCAACATCAAACTTCCAGCACGTAATCATATTACGAATCAACACTAATAATATATCAGACAATTTAGATGTTTAATTATATGTATGGAATTGTAAACATTTAATTCATGCAGGCCTTGAAATGTTTCTTTTATTACAATGTACATTTATATTGATTGTTCTTTGGAATTTGGATATTTTTTTTACTAACCTTTTAACTGCTGATTAAAAGTTACACAATTCAATCCCCGGTTCTACCGTTTTTCACATAGGCAGATGTGTGCAGTGAATTGAGGGGGAAAGAAAAGGCATAAGTATAAGTAAATCCTTCACAAACACACTGTCAAGATCAATGTATTGCATTCCAAAGACTTTGAAATTGTTTTACAAATAGTGGCACAAAGAAAATAATTGTATTTTAAAAATGCATATAAATATGCCAGGGGCTGTTAACAGACTGGCTGAGGAAGACAAATATATACACTGTTAAAGGGTTACAATAGTATATTTCAGCTAAAACTTGAATAATGAGTCATTTCTTATCTTGGCATTAAAATCACAAGACCAACAAATGTTTAACTATAGTTATTTGAAAATGATTAAATACAGATTAGTAAGAACGATTTTTTATTACCCTCTAAATACAATGAATTGTAAAAGTTATATTCCAATATTACAGGATTAAGAGAGGAGGGTAAAACCACAACAAAATTAATTAATAAATTCTTTAAAAAATTTATATAAATGTTCATAGAGTTTAGCAAAATTAAAAAACATTAAATTGAAAAATAAAAAAGAATTCATAACAGAATTTATATTTTTTTATACCTAGTTCTAATGTTAACTCTGTACATAACAATACACGTTGCCCTCTTTAATTTTTTTTTAAAGTATGAACTGATTACCTTACAAGGGGAGGGCAAAATTCATTTTGGAATGAGACTTGGTGTAATAGTAGGGTATTCAACCCTCACTGTAATTCCACCAACGTCATTTTGGAGAAAATGGCCCTCAAAATTCATGCTTACCTTTTATACAATTAAGTTTCAATTACCTCCAGCGATGCAGTGGCGCAGTTCGAAGCACACCTCCTTTCTATGCGGGCGGATTGGGTCCAAATCCCAAAGAGGCTTCCCAATCCATTTAATTATTTTTTAAAATTAAATAAATTTATTTATGAAAAGTTTATTAAACATTAAATGACATTTTATGCAATTACTAGCTGGTATACCCGTTCTTCGCACGGGTGAACTGAAAAATTAAACAAACCAGATTGAAGGATAAAGAAGTTTTTAATGAGTTAATTTTACGTGAATTGCAAATTAAACAAAAAAAGCTTTTTGCATATCTCAGCTAAACAAAAAAAAAGGAAGAAGTCTGTAGATGTAATAGCTGATAAAAAAGTTTTTTTTATTTATAAATAACTCCTGGTAACTCTCTTTAGGGTCGATTTTTGAAAATACCTCCCTAAAAAAGCAAAAGTAACATTGTTAAAAGTTTTGTGTAATGAATGCTTAAAATAGTGTAAATAATTTTTATCTGAAAGTGTAATACATTAATATATTACTTTGTTTTATTTTATGTTAAAATTGTAATATTCCCAAGCAATGCCGTTTCTTACATTATAATGGCAATTCGATGTAAGAGATAGCGAAATGTTGACAATACAGTCGAGTTGGCAAATGTCTAGCTACTTTAATAGCTCGAGTTTTATTAGAGCTTTGAAAGACCCGCCGTGTAGGGGAGCAATGCACGTTAACCCTTTATCCACCGCATTATGATTTACTGCATTTTCATGCAGTATTTTTTTTTATCACTACATGGAAAATTAAGAGACATACATAAACAAAATACTCCACTTTGGGAAATTTAATCCGTTAGAGCTATTTAATTACTTAAACATATTCAAATGTAAAATTATTTATATACACCGTTCACTTAAAATAAATAGTCAAATCATTTTCTAAGGTCTTCCTTAATATATAAAAAACATAAGACACTTAAATTTTGACATTAACTATTTTTTTGGGACAAAAAAGATAATCTTTGCAATTCGCTGAAAACACTGTCAGCTGAAAACGCAATTTCTGCTGCAAAACTATTTGCCTTCCCCGCTAAAATACTCATCATAGAACCAGCACTGCCATGCATCTTGGAAGAGTGGATTTCAAAGAATATTCCAACTAGCTATTGGTAGAATATTCCTGCTAGGTTGGTTTGGTAGTTAGGAGAAGGGGTGCCAGGTCAGGTGTCGTCCACGTCACTTGACCATGGTTTAAAATTACGTGGGCCGTCGCCAAAAGCCCTCGTGTAGTTGATCAGTGCGATGTTAATATTCACTCACTCCAAAAAATACAATGCAGTAGTTATTATTTTTATACTTAAAAAATGCACTATCTGCCTATTCAATTAAAATTATAGCGTTATAATTAACTACTAACCACAAACAAATTATGTAGTGTGAAAGACAAAGTTTATTTACTTTAAGTACCAGAAGCGATAAAAGTATTTATTTTGATATATAAGCATTAATTTTTTTTCTCATGGCTCACACATGAAAAAAATCAATAGTAGTGCAGCGCCTGGGAGTTTTGGCCTTGAACTTTTGTTACAGTGAATGAATTTATATGGTTGATGTAGGATTTTGTTTTTTTATGCTATAAATTACAAAGTTTACCTAAAATTTTTTTGTGCTTTTAATTTTTTATTATTTAAACCAAAAAATATAAACAATTAATATTCGAGCATATATAATTCTACTTAAAATAATATTTTTTTCATTTATATTGAAAACTATTTTTCCTATCAAACTTCTACATAAGAATTTTGATTTCTTCGTTAATGTAAGTAGATTGAAAATATGCAGTTAGTTATTAGAAGATCAATTAAATAATAGATGAATTGATGATAAAAGGTCAATTCAAGTGAAAAATAATGAATAAAATGCAATAAATTAATTAATGAAGTATTTAATTATTTTCTATTAGTTTTCGAACAATGGATAATGTTCAGACAATAAATGTGCAGACATTGAATTCGATGAAAATATACCTTTGAAAATAGCTCAAGATAAATTTTTGTTGAATAATAAAAATAAAAGCCGCTTGATACAAATATTGAGAATTAAATTAGCTGATAACAATATTTTTACATGCCAAGCGGAGAGCGATGCAGACAAATTAATTATTGATACAGCAATTAATTTAGAAACAAACAATGTTGTTATAGTTTCAGAAGACATTGACGTCTTGGTTACATTAATGGCATTAGTGAATGAGGATTGTGAAATATATTTTTTGAAACCATCCAAAGGCAAAGTCCAACAAAAAATATTTTCTTCGAGAAGTTAAAAAATGCTCCCAAAATGTAAAGAACATATTCTTTTTTTACATGCTTTCAAGGGTTGTGATACTACATCTGCGTTTTTCAATAAAGGCAAAATTAAGTTTGCCAAAAATTTTGAGAAATGTCATGATCTTCGCAAATCAGCAGAAGTATTCAAAAATGTCAACGAAGACTCGAATAATATATTTCAAGTGGGTGTAACATGTATTTTGGATTTATAGGGAGCATCGGCAAAAATTAAAGATTTGAATACATTGAGATACAATTCTTTCTTAAAAGCAATGGCAAAAAATACAAGTGTTCTTTTATCATCGTTACCTCCTACAACTGATGCAGCATTTGAACATCTAAAATGAGTGTACTTGCAAATCCAGATATGGCTAGGAAATGACGTAGATATTGATAATTGGGGATGGAAGCATTTCAATAACATGCTCATCCCAATAACAATGAATCAATTGCCAGCTCCGGATCATCTATTGCAAATATTATTTTGTAATTGCAAAAAGGGATGTGCTGCTGCTTGTGGTTGTCGAAAGAGTGGCTTATACTGTAGTGTAGCATGTCTACCGTGCAGCGAAAATAGTTGTTCCAATACACCAACTATTATTCAAATAATTGAAGTCTAAAAATAGGGGGCGATAGGCCTAAATGCGGCGGGATGCCGGCAATAAAATTAACGTCAATAATATTCACGAGAGAGAAATAAAACCTTAATCCATAACAAACAAATATTTATTATGATTAACATAGATAAACAGCAATAACAAATTAATAATGAATTTAAAGGTAAGTAGTATCAGACAAAGAGGCACTTTAAGCAATGAAACACATTCTACGACGGGACGAGTGGGAGAGTATGGAAAACTCATAGAAGTAATGAGTTGTAGGGGGCGCAACCAGCAACAATAGCGGGGGTATACAAGGTACAAACAAAGTTGAAGATTTGTTATATATATATAAAAGTACATTGTTTAAATAAAACAAATGTTTTATTAATAATTGTCTTTTTTATTTAATAACTATTTTATTGTTATTATAAAAAAAATTAAGATCACAATTTTTAATAGGTAAACTTTTTTACATGTATCATTAGCTGAACATTCCATTTTGAATTTTTTAATTTCATTCACTGTAACTGAAATCCGAGGTTTTCATGTATTTAACACCCTCGGGCGCTGCACTATAGTAGCTATTCAAATAAAGAGATTTAAACCTCTCCCTTCAAAACTTCGTTTTATTCCGAAATAAAAAAAATAGGGATTACATTGATCACAGGAATAAATTAGAAGCCAGCACCTTGTGTAGACAAAACAAAAATTTTTATTCATAAATAAAAGATAGATAATGCTGTCGTGGGTTTTTTTGCAGTGCACGCCATAATTGCTTGAAGATGGCAGAATTTTTTCCTACTAACTTGACAAATATCGTAATATTTTGGACATTTCACACAATATTTTTATAAATTATAGCCTATGCCATTCAGTTGTTTTTTTTGCGTGACAGATGGCCAAACATCCTCACAAATTTTCGCATTTATAATATATATCTAGATTTTGTATTTTATAAAGCAAAAAAATTTCTGTAATTAAATAAATATTTATATTAAGTTTTATAAATATATTTTTATAATGTGAAATAAAATATATTATAAATAAAACTAGCTGCATGGCCCGGTGTTGCACAGGCTATCTCTACTTTTACACAAATTTTGCCTTTCCTTCACAAAATCAGCACTTCTAATACTCATTTTCAAAATGACTCCCCCCTTCCACTGCTTAGCCCGGCGTTGCTCAGGTTTTCTCTTTTCCTCATGACACCAGCATTTCTGTGTGTGTGCTTGTACGTGCCCAATGTGAGTGATTTCTAAAATTATGTCAAAAAATTTCCCTTTTTCGAAATTTGTTCCATTCCACTTATTTTTGATTTAAGACAGGTTTCTTCCCCCTCTCTATAACCTGAACACAGTTTTTTTTAGTGTAAAATTATTGTTCTATCTTCTCCTCCTTCTCACACATAAGATATAGCTTCAAATTTCGATGCATGACTTATAAAAAAAAATATTGCATTTGAATTAAAAAATTATTAATGTGAAGCAATAAATAGAAAACGATTCTGATGCTAAGAGTAAAACAAAAAACATTCATCATTTTTTAATAATATTTTCTAAGAATCTAAAATAATAAAATAGATTTCATGTTTTCATGAATCAATCAATCGTTACATACAGTTAGCTTAAAAAATGTCTCTAAAATGTATTTCAATCCAAAATAATAGACGATGTACTTTTTAATAACCAAAGAATTCATTTAGTAATGAAATAATAAAATAATCCTTTTAAAAAAACATATATATATTTATTAAAATCAAATTTCTATAAGTAATAAATGAAAGAAAAATTAACGGATAGCTATTGAAACGATTGCTTTTTTCTGAACGTTTGATTAAACATATATATATATACTGAAAGAAACATTAAAAAAACGTTCTGATAAAAACATATTTTAATTTTAACCTTTTTCATTCCACTAAAAAAATTTTATACTTTAAGAAGTAGCGTAATGCGAAATTGAATGTCTCTTTTTCTTCAGTTTAGAACCTGGGAACTGTTTCATAAAGCAGCAGGTTTAACAGCCACGCTGTGGGTACCTTCGGGGAAGAGCAGTAAAAATACCTTTAAAATATTGGAAGATTTTTTCAATTTCTAATTTCGTTATTAGTTAAAGTTAAAAAAATTTTTCAGGCTTCATTTTTAAGTTAATGCTTTTAAACTTCATACATCGATTGCAAACAACGGTAATTTTTAAACAAAAAAAAAACTTCAAAAAAAAGTAACGTTTACATATTTCTCTCAAAAGGAGAAACAAACACAATTGTTTTTTTTTAAAAACCGTAATTTTTAAGATATTTTATCACCCAGTATTTGTACAGATTACGTATAATATTGTTCTACACACGGAAAAAAAGTTTCGTGAGATTATTTTTAAAAATAAAGTTATTAAGAATAAAATAAAATCTTGAGTATTTTTTAAAAAATCGTAAAAAAAAAAATAAAATAAAAAAAATACAAATAAAAAAAAACAGTTTTCGACATTAAATTTTTTAAATGACTGATTCTAAAAGAGAAAAGCGGGAACTTTTTTAGCGTAAAATATTTTTTTCATAAGCGCAAAATAAAATGCAAGCAGAACGATTTAGAAATCTTATTCATAAAAGCATATCAATTTCGACTCATTTTAAAAAAATCTTAAAAAATAGAAAATATAATTATTTTATAAAATAAATTATACCGTATTGTGGCGAAATAAATGATCTTTCTGAATCTGTAATTATTTTTTGTCTGAGTCTCATGAAAAAAATTCGATCACATTTTAAAAACGTCTGAAAAAAAAAGTTGTTCTGAATTTTTCCTTGGCGGTGAAAAATAGTACTAATTATGCGTTTTAAGGTTTTTAATTAATATCTTTTTAACAAATTGGAATTTCAGAATATAAATGGTGAAAACGGATTCCTCGGATCTTTCCCGAAATTTTGGTACCTTCGGTGAGTTTCTGCGTCGTGTGGTTCATGAGAAAATAGGGAAGCATAGATTCATACATAGATAGATAGATATGCTTGTTTACCTTTAGATTTTAATAGTGTAGATATTATATATAAAGTAAAATAATCTATAAAATATATTATTAAATTAATTATTTTATAATTACATAAAGTACTTAATAAGTCCTTTTTAAATAAATTTATTTAATTTAAAAATATAATTAAATGAATTGAAAAAAAAAGTTAATTGTAAGATTCAAACCCTATCCACCGTATAGAAAGCAGGTGTGCTACTAAGTGTGCCACTGCGTTGCTGGATGTAGATAAGAACTTAACGGTATAAAAGCTAAGCATGAATTTTGAAGGCTATTTTCTCCAAATTGACTGGCCATTCAGTGCTAATATATGAGGGTTAAATACCCTAATGAAGTATGACTATTACACCAATTCTCGTCTCCAAATGATTTTCCTTAGTTGTGCTCTCCCCCATGTTAGTGAAAGTAGTTATTTATTTCTAAAGTCTATTTCATAAACAGTATCATGTATTAATTCATAATTTCTGAAAACAAATAATGTAAAAGGAGCAATAGAGTTGAAATGATATTAATATAAATTAATAATATTATTTTTAAAAATACTAAATTATTAAATAAAATTGTATTAAAGTAAAATGTTAATTTAAAAAACTCATTCTTCTTTTATGGAAATACAAATAATAAAATATGAGTGCAATATTTAGCTTTTTACTCACCTCGTTGATATGCTTTCAAATGATCTGGCTTAAATTTTTTCGATTCTATAGCATCTTTTAGAGCTTTCTTATAATTACCTAAAAAACAAATTTTCCATCATTTTAAAAGTATGCAAATAAAGGATGAATATACAGTATAATATTTCAATATTTTGTACAACCGATAGAGTTACAATGTAAGAATTATAATTAATTTAAAACCTATAAGTTTTTTAAAAAATTAATACATAAAACTTAATGCTATTGAAAAGACATGCATGTCTGCCAACATTTGAAAATAAGAAAACATAAAATAAGGTGTGAACGAGGGACCCCTAATTTTTTCTTCTTCAAATACATATAATAACTCCATTTTTCTTCTAGCATTCCTGCAGCATTATCTAATGACAATGAAATTTAATGTTCAAAGGGTATTCCCCATTTTTTAAATTCACCCATAATTGGCTGGCAAATATTTTCTCCAGTTGAAATTCAATTCAAATTTGGAACAGCAAAAAGGCCACTTAAAATTAGACATATGCAAGATCGAAGTGACCACAATGGAATAAAATTTGTAGTTTGTATAATTATTGACATCGGAAGTTGCCGCAAAAAGATCTTGCACTTAATCAAGTACTTTGTCCCATTAGAAGCGAGTTTGCTGATCATAGCAGATACTTTAGTCTTTCCACATCCATAATGCTTCACAATATCAGACTTTTTCAGTAGATGTGCTGTAGTTATACACATATATTCTACATGGAAAGATGTTAAAAGTATTTCAGCCCTTATTACACTTGATTTTCTATTTGAGACATGATTTGGAGTTTTCATGTGATGAGCAATATCATATCAGCCACTATGAGAATTGCATGTCAGTACAACACATCACATTATATACATTTCCCCTCATTGGAGATACACACACACACATTAACACAATCAAATTCCTTTCTATTACATTCTTTATGTATTTAAAAGTATATTTTGCCTTTGTATTCTTTGTGCTTCATATAGTTCAGTGATTCCCCAAAAAAGTGATCTATATAGACCCCCAGAGGTCTAAGATGACCTGCAAGGGTCCATGTCAGCAAAAAAATAATTTGGGGATCCATGAGGTATAAGTGGGGGTCTATGTGATATTGGCTCTCATTAAACTAGATCGTGACATTAATTTTAAAAGAAAGTTTAATAAAATGGAAACCAAAATTTACTTTTTTAGCAGATTTATTTACTAAATTTAATGACATTAATTTGCCCGTACAAGGTGACAGTATAAATTTTTTTAAAACAGGAACTATTTCAGCATTTCTTTCTTTTCAGAGTTAAAATAAAGAAGTATAATATTGGAGGTCCAGAATTTTCTCAATTTAACACAGACAACCTGTCAGCACGTTTTAACCTACATTCAACAACACCTAACTTCTGTTCCTCAGCATTTAACTGCCTTTTATTCAGATTTTGAAACCAGATTTGAGAATGCTTTGATTATGGTAATACCACAGTAGGCAATGAATTTATGTGGTCATACTGAAAAAAAAATGTCACATGACAACAGGAACTGATTGTGATATGCACCAATGAAGATTTTAAAGTTTAGAAACGGATGCCAACAATTTTGGCTTTAAAAAGGCAAACCTGTTATTTGTCCCAAATTATGGAATATCATGAGGAAGTTTTTAATTATTTTTCCTAGTAAGAAGGAGTTCCAGCACAATTGCCAATCTCCAAAACAAAAAAAGAAACTGGACACTACTAACAGAGGAGAGATTTAAGGTTAAACTTGACAAGATTGATACTAAATGTTGAAAATTTGTTATTGTAGTGTCAGATTTATCCCTCCCATTAAAATCAATTGTGTGTTGTTTGGTTATTTGATTTAACAGTTATTTTATATATTAATTAACTTTTAATTTAATTAATTAACATATGCTTTTTAAAATTTTAACTCTATACTTCATTAGTTATAAATTTAATTCTCTAGTACTAAGCTCTAGTACTACTAAAGTAGTAGTACTAGCTATCAAAAAGACATTTGAGTTGATAAATTTGCAAAAATTCAATATTAATTAAGCAGGGGTTTACCCCATACCAAAAAACATGGCAAGGGGTTTATGAGACAAAAAAGTTTGGGAAACTGATATAGTTGAGCAATTTGTTTCCCTTGATTGTTCTGTTTATCATTTAGTGTAACAAACATATGCAAAACACAAAATGAGCAGAAATATAAAGTTGCTACAGAGGAAAACAATGAAAATGCTTCACTTAAAAGAATCAAGTTTACAAATCAGTCAGGAACCAATAATTAATGAAATACAATATGCAGAAAAAAGGACAAATTTCATCAATTCATAAAAATATTTCTTGACAGAAATACTATGATTTACAAGTCCACTTATTTTCCAGTTATTGTGAGTAGAAATGAAGCATAATAGAGTTGTAAGTAAAAATAGCCATTGGATGATGAAAATTTTGTAAAAATGCATAAAAATGAGCAATTTAGGCATTAAAAAGTAACGAGAGGCTGAAAAGCGAAAAAATTTTATGTGAAAAATAAATTTTGCCCAGTACATATGTATATGAGATTTTGTAAGCAGGTGATGTGTAATAAAAAAAAATGAAATAAATATAAATGAAATGGAATTCAGTTTAAAAATACTCTTGCAATAAAACAACTGCATTCAAACCACATTATTAAGCATAGTTAATTCAAAACACTGCACTTGATTCATTAAACATGACGATGTACATTCATAGAAAGAATTTCACAAAGGAAACACCATTTGATTTTTTTTGTTTGTTAGAGTTAAAAAATATTGTTTCTTAAACTGCTAATTTGCAGATTTAAAGTCTATTTTATACTGAAATACACTGCTGCTGGCCATTAAAATTGCAGCATCCTGAAAAAAGTATGATAAAAATGTCAAATTTGCATGAAAGGAAGATGTTGGGATACGCATGCGATTAGCATTTAAGCCCAATCAAACAACACAGGAGGGAGAAATAGCATAGCATTTCAAGCACTACATAAAAGAAAAACTTCAAGTTCAGTTTTTCACTTAGAAATTGTATTTTAATATCCATTGTTTGTGAGAAGGTAGTTATACCTCATATAAGGAGAAATTGTAATTACGATGCATTGGAATTCTAACAGCAGCAGGATCATGATTTATCAGGTGTGAATTAAATTTTTGTAAGATTGCTGATTGCATCAGTTGGAATCAAGTGACTGTTTAGAGAATATAAAACCAATGAGTTCAGAAACTGTCATACTGAATGGCAATCGAAAAATTCAAATGTTTAATTTTTCAAAATTATAAAAATAATTCTTACCAATATGATAATGAGATGTAGCTCTATTTGCATAAAGCTGTGCATTTAATTCATTATTCTCACATTTTGCTTCTATTCCTTTTGTATATGAATCAACTGCCCAACGATATTTTTTTGCTTTGAAATTTGTGTTCCCATCTTCTTTATAGGCCATAGCCAGATCTGAAATCACATAATAATTATTCCTAAGCTATGAACTTTCCAGTATTTTTTCAACCCAATTAAAAATAATAGATATAATTTTTTGAAACATAAAATATATCATACATTCATGAATGCTTTTTTTACAAATTATTTACAAAATTTTAAGTGAAAAATGGTTACATTTGTTTCATTAGCATCAAATTTTTTTTAATTATATCAATAAAGCTTAGATTAGCTAAAATTAAACATTGTCTTTTTAAATTTAAACTTACAATAATACAGAAAAATTGTTAGAAAAGAAATAGGAAATAAAAATTTTAAATCATCATATATATATTTATATAAAAATTTAAGTATTTGCATATTAGCATCACCACAGTAAAACTGGAACCATGCAAATCGTGATTTGATATCCAAAACAACAAAAATTCTAATATGTTTTATATGAAAAAAAACCCCAATCAGTCAGATTTTGGTGGAAAATGGCAAGATTTGCATGGCATCAATTTGGCTGTGGTGACACGAATACATAAGTATCAAAGTTGTTAGATTGGGCAGAAAATAGTCAAGCAAAAATCATACCATTATAAAATATTTTGAATGAGAATATCATAAGATGTCAATATTCAGATAATATTATTCATTTTTATATATTAAAATGTGTATCCTATCTCAGAGTAAAGGAAATTTTTCTGATATAACTATGTTTTGAACATTAGCAGACACATATGTTTATACTAATTTATCGATCATTTAGAGAGACTACAATCAAGAGACACTTTCCATTGAATATATTATACAAAACATTTTCTTCCAAAATATTCTAACTATATACTTAGAATTTCTAGCCTTAACATCAAATGGAATACAATGACTTTTATCCTCTAGTCACATTAGAACATTATACGCTTGCAAAAAAAAGTAGTTGCAAGTATGATTACAGTTATGTAAAACTACTAATTAATTACTGCACTTACATAAATCTTATTATTAATTACTTTCACACTGTTTTAAAATTTCCCTTCCAAATTTTGATTAAATATGCACCTTTTTACAATCAGAACTTTTTAAGATCAATTGTTTCATTAAACATTATGAGCAAATTAATGCTATTAAGTTTATTTTATGTGAACACTACTTTTATGTAGAACACATTATTCACACATTTACATTTTCCACATGTGCCCTTTTTTTCTTTTTGTTTGGTACAGTATATATATATATACATATATTAAAAATGATGAAAGTGCATTTAAGTGTTAACAATATACATTGTAAAATTAATAATTCGTATTAACAGTTATGTTTAAATGAATCCATTTTTCTATGGCTGAGAAGATAGCAATCATTCTATTCCTATTATCTTTTTCATAGATTTTAAGAACCCAAACAGAGCGGTCATTTTTCATTGAATTTTAATACAATGGTTTTATTCTATCAGATTCTTCAGGAAATTGCAAGATTTTGAAATGTTATTTATGAGCAAAGTAATATACTGAAATTAGGAAAACTTCTCAATCATGTTATGAATAGTTGGAAAAAAAAAATTAATAAATTTACATTTTGTTTAGTAATAAATGAAAATTAATAAGACAAAAATAAATTAATTAACACCAATAGAAATTTAAAAAAAAAGACATTGCAATTAGTTTCTAAATTGGAACATATTTGCTAGAACCAGTAGCGCACACAGGAATTTTTCAGGGAGGGTCAGGGGTTGAAAGTTCACCATTCTTGTATCATGCTCCTTTTGATTTTGTCGATTTTTGGGAACAAAACACAATAAAAAAATAATTACTGAATAAATAATTAGCATTAATTAATAAAATTAATTATTAATAACAAATACATAATTAAATTTTATGTACTATATACTTAAAATTATAATCAATTGGAAAAAAATCAAGGGCTTTGGGGGGGAGGGGTCCGGAAATACTAATTTTATTATTTAAATGTTAAAATTACTACCGTGCTTTAATTGTTCTATATTTATATTATCAATGCAAAGTTAAACAGAATACAAAAAGAAAATTCTTTATACATAAAATAGCTTTTCTAACATTCCTGGGTACTCTTTAAAAATAAGCATTGTATTCTACTTTTCACCCCCCTTTAAACGTATTTGAAAAGAATAAATTAAAATCTGATAATTAAGATCTTTCAAAATGTAACAATATGTCAAAGTTCTGTTTCTAAAGCATTAATTTTTTCCCCCTTTTACAATACTTTTTCAACGATAAAAGAACAAAAAAAAAATATTTTTTTACATCTTATAAGATGAGTTACAAAATAATTAAATTGATTCAAAATTTAACAGAAAAACTAATATTAAAATGCTTAAGGGAGAATGAACATTTTAATACAGCTGTCATACATATATCACAAGTTTCTCTCTGTTTTTTTCCCTCATAAGTACTACGTATATTAATGTGCTCTTCATATTTAACTTTAATTTCCAGAGTTTTCTTATTATAAGAGGGTTAGTAATAGAACTAAAAATATTAAAACCTTCAGGAGTGTTTTCAGAAGGATCGTATTTTAATTGCTGCAAAGCTTCAACTAATTCTGGCATTTCTTCACCTTCACCTAAAGGTTTTGTCCTAAATAAGGGATGCTTTTCCATTTCCTAAAAGTATAATAAAAAATACTAGTAACTATAAAACACATTCAAAACAACAGTATTAATAAGCATAATGAGTTATACATGTCTTCTGATAGTAATCTTATACAAATATTATTATTATTTTGAAGTGATAACTTCTTTAAGCACATTTTGCTGGAGAGTGAACTTGAATGATACGTTTTAAAAAGCTAAGCATTGTTACGCTCGTAACAATGGATCAGAATTTTCCCCAATAAAATAAAATCCTTCAAGACTTGTATGAGAAAACACATTCTCAACAATTGGTATATGTTGCATTATCAAGAGCAACAAGTCTTAAAAGACTTTACAATGTTATGAAAAATTCCAATCTAAAGTTCTTCAATGGCCTAAGAGAATCTACATCTCTCAGAGATCTACAAAAATGAATTTAAAAGGTTATCACAAAGGTTATTTTTGCATGCTTTACCAGTATTTATTAAAAATGTAGAAAAAATTACATAACATATTTACTTGAAAATAATTATTTCCTTATTAATTTCATAAATACATATCACTCACGTACATGCATACAAAATTAATCACTCATAAGGGTAATTTAAATACGATAAAGGGTACAAAAAACAAAAATTGTACATTTAGAGGGGCATTGGTGTGCTTAAAAAAGTAGGTTATCCCATGAGAAAAAAGAAATTTAAAACAAAATTTTACATTAAGGATTTATAAAAAGTATGAAAAAAGTTTGATATATGATAAAAATGCAAATAAAAAAATATTCAGGCTGATATCAAGAAATATGTACCCATTTTTACAAAGTCTGCCAAAAATCAATTAAACATGCTTGAATGAGTTAATAGACTTCTATTAACTCATTCTTCAAAGTTGTTGTTGTGGCTAATGCCACCTGTCTGATGTAGTCAGAATGAGGCCCACAAAATTCATCGTGGCAAGGGGCTAGAAGTACGCCTGTAATTGGCCTAGGCCTTGAGCACCATACAGGTGACAGTACGAATTCGCTTGGCGAAATTCCCCAAAGGGACGATACATGACGACACCACCTATTTCCACCTCCACAATTTTGTCATGGGACTGGAGGGGAGGGAAATGTTCTCCAGTCCCCTGCACTCATGCTTCAGCCCACAAGACTTTCGGACCCACTGATTTAACGAGCACGTATTCTATGTGTACTCGGAAGGTATTTGGTGGCATTGGGCATCGAACCCAGGCCTTCCGGTCTGGAGTCCGAGATGTTCTAACCACCAGGCTACCCACGGCCACTTCAAAGTAAATCATGCCAATGAAATTCAAGTTTAAAAAATCAGTAATTTTATCTCAAATATAGTAATAACATTCTGGTCATATTTCATTTCAATCTCGAATGTATATGCACAGTATGGGAATCATTTTTAGTGTTTTACACAGTCATTTGGAGTTTGTACCTTTGAAACTGATTTGATAATAGACACTAGTGCTGGACAATGCATCGATACATCGGTAAACACCGGTGTAAATGCTACATCAAAAAACCGGTGTTTTATTTCTATCCAGAATGATGCATCTCTAAACCAGTGCAGCCATAAATACCATTTCGATGTAGCCATATACCGAAGATTTGATGTAGAGCTGAGCTTCATTCCGATGTAAGTTTGACAAAACCAAGGGAGGAAAAACCGGTTTCGTATCAATCGCGGCTGCAGAAAACCGAAAATCAAGTAAGAAATCAGCGGTTTTCGGAGTCACATGGTGTGTCAAACCTTTGCGCCCAGTCTAATGTACATGTAGAGATGAGCTTCATTTCAATTTAGGGTTTTCTTGGCTGCTTGACTTCAAACCGATGAAAAATAAATCGATTTGACGTTCATCGTGTATCACGGTGTTGTGTTGCATCACTTGTATCAGCATGCGGTGAATAGTTAATTCAGACCAGCGACCGATGTACTAGTCTGCAGTCCAGAGTGGAAATATTTTGATTTATTTGCAAACATCGCCAACTGTTACTGTCATTAAGGTAAGCATTTTTTTTGTTTTGATTAAAACCTTTCTGATATTTATTAATAAAAAAAAATATTTATGTTTGATTAAGGTGTTTAAGGGAAAAAAATGCATTACTTACAAAATAATCAATCCCGCTGCAGATGTTTTTTTTAGAGTAATTTTTTTTCTTTCTAAAATTATCACATCTGTCACATGTGCTTTTTTCAATAAATGAGTTTTATTTTAATATTTAAAGCAAACTAGATAACTTTATTTTTATGGGAAAAAGTATTGATCAAGGAATTTCGTTTTCGGTTCGGGCCCTAGGCGGTATTAAATGTAATCTTTTTTTGCTAATGTTTTAGAATTTTGTGGTTAAATATCTGATTTAAATTGAGTGGATTAAGACCACAAATTTTTCTAAAGTTTGCCTAAATGAATAAATAATCCGAGCTAAACATTTTGGCAGGCTTCAATTTTTTTACAAATATTATTTTAGATATACTTCATCATAAAAATAATCTTCCGAGTAATTTATTGAGTGTGTTTCCTTTATTTGTAGAGGTACAGTACAGCATCGATAATCCGGCATTGTCATGACAGACTCTATGCCGGAAAATAGATTTTTCTGATTATGGGTGCTATTGGGTAAAAAAAAAAAAAAAATAAAACGGCAATTCACAAAAATCGATATTTAGAGTTAACGGAACCTCGAATACTTGATAATAAAGACGGAATTTCTGAAGTATTGAAAATAAAAATACGGTATAAAGTCCGAATGAGTGAGTGAGTTAATATTAACGTCGCACTGTTCAGCTACACGAGGGCTTTTGGCGACGGACCACGTAATTTTGAACCATGGTCAAGTGACGTGGACGACACCTGAGCTGGCACCCCCCTCTCCTAACTACCACACCACACCAACGGGAGGACGTTTCAGCTCTCGACAGATTTAACGTGCATCGCTGCCCTACACGGCGGTCTTTAGTGGTACTGGGATCGAACTCATGACATGCCTGCCATGGTTGGATACCTTAACCACTGGGCTACCGCAGCCCGTATAAAGTCCGAAATATGGATGCCTAATATCCCGAATGATCAAATTATTACCGGACATTTTTTTCCAGAGGTAAAGGAAAAAAGGGATATTCTCGCAACATTACAGTGGGTAAAATTGATTTGCTTGTGACATCTGTATACAATAATTATCAATTTAATTCTTTTTGTAGGAATCTCCTATGATAAAAGTTGTGTGAATGAAAAAAGATGTCAGTTGCTCATTGAACATTAGAATGTCCAGTATTTTCTCCAACTGTTTCCAAAGAAGGAGTAAAAAAGTCAAGCTTGGGAACATTTTGGGTTACCAGCGAATGAAAGCGGACAAATCGTTTCTGAAGACATAGCAGTTTGCAAACTTTTTAGGTCCCCAGTTTCAGCAAAAAGTGGAAGTACATCTAATTTATTTGGTCATCTCAGACTTCATCATCCATTAAAGTTTTCTGAAGTTCCTAATAAAAGTAAAGTAGTCACAGCAACAGTGCAATATTCTCCATTTTGTGCTGCTGTTGATGAGTCAATTGATGAGCCACAACCACATTCACACATGGCTGTATCTGAATCCAATCAATTTAACTTTGTTGACAATCATAGGCATAAAAGACAAAAGTTTATGACTGATTTTCAACGGTTCGATGACTAAGCCTCTAAACGTATCACTGACTCAGTAAAAAATTTTTAGTGTGCACTATGCAGCCATACAACCTTGTTGATAGAAAAGAATTCATAAATATGGTGAAGTTCCTTAACCCTCATTATAGCTTACCTGAACGAAAGCATTTTACTGCTACAGCGGTTCCAAAACTCTATAATGAAGTTAGGGACAAGATTAGGCAGGAACTATCATTAATTAACAAAGATATAATTTCTGTAACAACTGACTGCTGGACAACTATAGCCAATATACCATACATCACTATTACAGTACATTTTATCACATCAGAGTGGGCACTGAAATCAGCATGTCTAGCATGTGCACATTTTGATGACGATCACAATGGTAAGAACATTGCTGAAGTTTTGAGGAGTATTTTAAATGATTGGGGAATTGATGTCCAGAACATAATGTCAATTACTACTGACAATGGGCATATCATCTTAAAATCAATTGAAGAACTCAATTTAGAGGATGCTCATATTTCTTGTTTTGCTCACAATATAAACATAGGGGTTAATCACTCTTTGGATATTCCTGTATTGAAGAGAGCTATTGCACGGCTTTAAAAGTTCTAAAATGCATTTGCAATGAGTTGGAAGATGAAGAGAGATATCCACAAACCCCAAGAGTTACTACAAATGGAGGTAAAAACACTTCCCTCTGCTTGTCCAACTCGATGGTGGAGCACTTTAAAATTAGTGAAACGATTTCTGGAAAATCAGCTGCCAATTTGTAAAACCCTTTTAGAGTACTCAAATAAAAAGCATTTGATGCTAGAGGGAAATGAAATTTCAGCCTTAGAAGACTTCACAACAGCGACTGAGTTATTAGAGGACATAACAAGTTCCTTGAGCGGCGAACAATATACAACAGCGTCAGCTGTACTACCTTTATAAATGAAAATAAAAAATAATCTTCAAAACAAGGATGAAGACAGTTTGCTACTTAAAAGTATCAAATCAGAAATTTTAGAGTCCCTAAATAAGTATAAATCTCATCCCATGTCATCAAGTTTACAGTTATCAACTCTGTGTGATCCAAGATTCCGGCTAAACTTTATAGAGTCTCCCAAAGAAGTAAAGAAATTAGCTGTTGCAAAAATGAGGAACATTTATGCAACACAGAAGACATCTAATCCTGATAATTTTGAAAATATTGAAACTAGGACAAAAGAACAAAACAAGAAAGGATTAGCTAAATTTTTTGATGTGTTCGGTTCAAACAGTAATTCAGAAAATGCAAGGAATCCTTCCCAGGAAGCTGAGAAAGAGCTCAATGAATATTTATCTATGCCAAGAGTTTCATTCGAACATGATCCCCTCGATTGGTTGATGGTTCACTATGAATCTTTCCCATCTCTGAAAATTCTAGCCAGAAAATATCTGTGTATTCAGGGTTCAAGTGTGGCCTTGGAAAGAGTTTTCAGTTCAGGTGGAAGCGTTATAACAAGACAAAGAGCTTCCCTTCTCCCTAAGCATGCAGAGATGCAAATTTTCCTTAGTCATAATAAAAAATATTTTTTGCATTTTCAAATTGTATAGTACTTTTTTTAATATTTGAATGCCTTTTTTAATTCTTTTACAGGTTCATTTTTATGTTTTTCAAAAAAAAAAATTGAAAGTGTACAATTATTAATTATTTCACTTATTGATAATTTTTTATATGGTCTCAATCATTTTATTTTTTTAATATGTACAGAAAGCAGTGGCACATTATTTATTTTTTTTATTTATAAAAGTTTTACATCGCGATACATCGTAACATCACAATGTAAAGTTGCTGATGTATCACGATGTAGAGATGTCTACATCGTCCAGCCCTAATAGACACAATGAAAATTAATGATTCAGTTATAGTGTCAGCATGTATTCAGTTATTGTAATCATACTATGCAGCAAAATTAATGATTTATTGAACAAATTTTGCAAAGCAGTTAGTTCCATTTGGACAGGGAAAGGAAGTATAAGTCTTGAACTTTGTATTTAATTAAATTATGAATAAATTATTTTTTTAAAAATTGGAGTGAAAAATAATTTTTCCCCCTTCTTTTCATTTTATATAAAACAAAATTTGGTATTCCTGCATCAATGTTACTGAAGTTTGACAACTTTTTTTTTTAACAAAAGAAAACTTATTATTTAAAACAGAAAAGCTATTAGCATACATTTTCATACGTAATGCATGTACAATTTTGCTATGTAATTGCAATGCTTTGTAATTTTCAAAAATGAAATAGAATCCACACAATGTATTGAAGCAACTGCTAATGAGATATCAGAATACTCAACTTGGATGATGTCTACCAAAGCAGTTGTAATAATACATCAGAAATTCAAATTTTTAAAACACTGTGCAACACTTTTTTGCAGACTGGCTAGTCTTAAATTATGCAAGTTATATGCTTAAAGTTAAATACTATGCAATGAAAATACATACATATTGCATTAACTTAATCATTTTAGAGAAACTACCTCACAATAAGTTGAAATTCACAAGTTAGCAGACTTATTTTTGCTTAGAACATTCCAAAGCTGAATTGGGCTCAATCACGTGTATTCCTATCCCAAATTATCACAGAATCTAGGACACCATTTAATATGGCTAGTGATATATCTACAATTACAGCAAATACATCTAAAACTGATTCATCATTTGAACTAGCAACTGCCCCTATACATAAGGTTCCAACAATTCAATACAAAAAAGGATGTATACCAATTGTTGTTAAAGTTCCAAAAAAGCTATCATGGCTTCTCATTTCAATTGAAAATATCAAAGATGAATAAAAAGTAGCTACTAAATGCTCTCATTACAATTTTTTCCCCTAGCTTACTTCATTACAATAGATCAGCGATATTCCCCCATAGCCCACAGGACCTCTCAGAGTAGCCCAGTCACAGCCCATTGCACTAATGATTTCAATAATTAAAGAACAATACATTCAAAATTTAGCAAGTTCTATCAATCAAACAATTAAATATCTGAATTTTGCTGTGGATGTCATGCTGGTACGAATTGCGAGATAATTTTTTTTTCTTTTTGTAATATATTGTAATGGTCAGCGATAACAAATAACAGTGGATGAGCAACCATTTTATGGGTGAAACTAATTATTAACTAACCCTCATGTGTTAAGCAAAAAATATCTAAAGAATATACGTTGTTTCAAGACTATTGGGATTTTGACTCTTTTGTAGAGAAAAACAAACACGGATCAACAACTTGTTTGATTTGTTATAAAAAAGTTATACTTAAAAAATACAATTTTGCTTGTCACTATACCACTCAGCTGAAATCTTTCAAAGGCTATTTTTCTTAAGGAGCTCTTTCAAGACGAGATAAATTGGCTTTAATAAAAAAAAGAATTTTTGCAACAGCAACAAAATATTTTGTCAGTGGTAATGTCACAAGATGCAGAAGTTACAAAAGCATCCTATAAAATTTGTTACATTATATATATCGATAAACAGATGAAATTGTTATAGATAAATTTATGAACTGATGTAGAAATTATTAGCAATATGTTTTTAGTAAAATCAAAAAAGTATTTGAATAAATTTAAAACAAAAATGCACAAGCAAGTCTGAAGTAATTGTAAGCAAATAATACTGATTTCACTCTGGAATTCATTAAAAACTATTTGCTACCATACTTGATAAATTAATATCTGAAATAAAATTAAGTGAGGCTTTGTCAAAAGAAATAAAATTATTAAAGTACACGGCAGCTTTGTTTTTATGACAGTAGAATGCAAACAAGGGGCTTGGGATGATTGATGAAAGGAAATTGAAATTATCCCATAGCTAGGTAAAAAATGCATAAAACCTATTTTTTTGTGAGTTTAGTTTAATAAAGTTTTAAAATAAAATCCAGAATTATGAGTTTGAATAATTTGACCAATTTTCTGCATTTCAAATGTTCTTGATCTTATAGTGTCCCTCACTTATCCTCATGTTGTGGACCATGTAAAATGGTTGCAGCCAGGCAGGGAAAAAAAAAAAGAAACCAGTCTTACAGTAGTCGCATATGATGTGTAACATCTGACATGTTATTGTGGTATAAATACGCAATATTAATTTTTTTCCTGAAAAAAATATGAATCGGGTATGATTGGAAATAATTTTCAATTGAATAATTATATATTTAATGAAAATTGTATTTAATTAACAAAAGGAGTAATGTAATATTTTAATCAAAAATAATTATTCTTGTTTAGTTTGGGGAAGAACAGAGACAATAGACTTATGATAACTAAAATATGGCACATATACTTGTGATTTCAAAATATTTCATCCTCGGGTGGACGACCTGAGTACCCAGCTTTTTCCGAGCTACAACTTCATATTAGTAGGTATTTGAGTGACTGTACATGATTGACTTTTGTCCTTTGTTAAGTTTAAATGCTTTCAAAATAAAATAAAAATACTGGAGATTTTGGAAAAATAAAACTTTAAAATATTAAAATGCATTAAAATTGAGAACAGAAGCTTCAAAGTCGGCACAAAGCACCGAAAATAAAGTTAAAATTTTTATCTTGGGTGGGTGGGGCTAAACCGACCAACGGGAATGCAGCTAGGATCATGAAAAAGTAGTTGAAAATAAAACAGAAAACTGCTTTTTTAAAAGCAAAAATATACTATCAAGAATAAAAATAGTAGAGGAACATCTAAATAAAAAGAGATCAGTCAGAATAATTTTCTGAGGAAAATTAAAGAGTAAAAAGTAAAAATTGAAAAATGGAAGAATCTGGGTATCAAACCCGATGCAAAGCATTATGAGCGAATGACTGACCACTAGACCATGGGGAACTCATGGAAAGAGGTGAAATAAGTATTTATGATGGAGGAAGTGAGATTTGAGAGGAGAAAAATAATTACATGAAGAGGGGGTCTGAGAGAACTAGGTCTGTTGAAATTTGGATCAGGGATATATTTTTCAATATCCAAGATCGAGAGATTACTAGAATTATCAATATTTTGAAAGAAGTTTGTTGCAATCTTTTTAATGAACTGTCTAATTTGACAGCTAATTAGATTAACTGTCTAATTGACTTGTCTAATTGAACTGATTAATTTTACTTACAGTCCTGAGGTCAATTTCAAAGTATTTAAAAACTGTTGAAAAACAGTGTCAATAACAGTACCACTGTTAGCAGTCGAAACATTCTAATTTGTGTTCATTTCGAGCTTGAGTTCATCATTCATAAAAGCTATGAGCGGCTCAGCTTTTGGTAAACTGAAGTTAAAGTTAAAAAGACCACTCAAAATCAGGGGAAACAAGTGATAATTTTTTTAAAAGAGCAGAACACCACCTTCGTTATATGGTAAAAGTTCAAAATGCAGGAAATCTTTAATTTTTTTTTAAACGTTTGATTCGAAGAAATGTATATGACCACGGAAATGACTGTTTGCCTATTTTCAAATTTGCATTTTGCCGCACTTATGTCCTCCAATATCATGATTAACAGATTTAGAGCCAAGCGCTCAAGTGCTTGATGGCTACTAGAGTTGGACCTCCAATCGAAGGTAGCGAAACACAGCCACGCACTCTCATTGGTCAAATCAAGTAGAGCATGCTTACGTCACATCCTGTTACACACATCCATCCCTTTTCATGATATCACTCCCAACAAATATCCAGTAACCGAGAGGAAAGATATTACACATCAAAAAGTTTGAGTTTTCCTGCAATAGATTTATGTAGTTCTCCAGAGGAATGCGGTTGATTTTTGC
Organism: Trichonephila clavipes; assembly: GCA_019973935.1. Lineage (NCBI taxonomy): Eukaryota > Metazoa > Arthropoda > Arachnida > Araneae > Nephilidae > Trichonephila > Trichonephila clavipes. The sequence goes on from BMAU01008397.1 coordinate 299,135, forward strand.
CCCCAAAAGAACTTCAACACACCTGAATTTGAAATTTCATCATGGTTTATGAAAACATATGCATTAAATTATTAGTAAAGGATGGCAAAGAACAAATTTCAGAGAAATAAGTCTAGCCAAAAAAAATCTTGAGCTAATTTATAAATAAAAATAGACATTTCACACATTTATGTATCATTTCCTAATTTTAATAACTTTTTTTTAGATTTCAAAGAAAAACCTGTATAAAATTTACTACTGTCAAAAAGTTTTCAACCCCAGTAAAAAATTTAAGAAAAAAACTTTTTTTAAAAAAAGTTAATAAAAACATATTTTTCGATTTTATATTCAAAAATAAAAGTGGAGTATAATATACTATTTTTTTTTAACTATTCAAGTATTTGGGAATAACAAACATAATTTTAAAAAAATTACTTCTTCCCAATTATCTTCAGCCCAACCATCTGTGTACTCTTTCCTTGGCAACTTTTCAATGAACTCCTGTAAATCTTTGTTCATCTTTTCAACAATACTTTCCTTCTCCATGTTCTAAAAGAATACCAATAAAAAAAGTTAAAAAATAATAATAAAATTTACTTATACAAAACAATGACTATTTATACCAGCAATACTCAACCTGCGGCCCGCCGGACCTTTCTGAGTGGCCGCTCATGTCCCGTTTCACTAAAAAATTCAATTATTTAAGAATGTATCAAAAATTAGTAAGAAATTCTATAAATCAAGCAATCACATATATAGATTTTGCTATTGATGTGGTGCTGGTAGGAATTGCAGGATAAATTTTTTTCTTTTGTAATTGTAATGGTTAGTGTTAACAAATAATATTAGAATAATGACTATTTTATGTGTGAAACTAATTTTTAATTAACCTTCAGGCTTTCCAAATGAAAATACAAAAAGAATATTTGTTATTTCAAGACGATTGGGATATTGACTCTTTCATAGAAAAATCAAACATGGGGATCAACAACTTGTTTAATTTGTAATGAAAATGCTACATTTAAAGAATATAATTTTGCTCGTCACAATATCACTTAGTAGATCTTTCACTTTCTCCTGTAAAATATTTGGGATGGTAGACTTGCGATCATTGATGAAAGGAAATCGAAATTACCCCATAATAGGGTAAAAAAATGCATTAAACCCTTTTTTTTCTGTGAGTTGAGTTTGATGGAGTTTAATATAGTTTTAAAATGGAATCCAAAAAACCAACTATGGTAAAATCCTAGCTGGGCACACTGCTGTTTTTTGGTGCCATTTTTTTCGCCAAATGGCGCCAAAAACCAGTGTTTTAAAAAATGACATCATAGACAAAAATGAAGAAAATCGTGGGGTTGACGGTCTTAGCTGATCACCCCCCAAAAAAACAGGGGTTTCGTAATGGCATCAGGGCCAGAAATGAAGAAAAAAGGGTGGGTGTGACGGTTTCGACTCCAGTTTGGAAAACCCTAAAAAAACGGGGTTTCCGTAATGGTGTCAGGGATGCTGAAAACACAAAGCATAAAATAAAGAAAAAGGGCAAAAAGAACATTTCTACGAGAAAAAGGCAGTAAAATAAAGGAAAAACAGCATTTTAAAAATTGTAAAAAATCACTTATCTCACTCTTTTGGATCATCTGATTCCTGTGGAGAGTACACACGAGCTCGTACCCTTTCGTTCAACCAAACACATATCCTTTTTACACTTCGTACACTCATATTTGGAGAGAATTAATCCTTCTTTCATAACCCAATAATCTAAAACAGCCTTATTTCCTTTTTCTCCAAGCAAAACAAAAAAACCTGTGGTTGCCTCACTTTCAAGCAGTTTTCTTTTGCAAGCCATTCTAACTGGTGCAAAATCAAGCAAATTGGAACAGGTGGGGAAAAAAGTAAGAGCAGGGGTGAACACGACGTGTTGCAGCAAGCAGGGTGAAAATGGATGATGTCCACTTATCCCCAATTTTTTTTGCTTGACCGGTTTTTAGGATTGCCAATTTTTTAGTCACCGGACTAGACAATCCGAAAGGGTTGCCATATAGTAAATTTTATAACCAAAATTTTTGGTGCCTAGCTAAGATCCACACCAAATAATTGATGCAAGTATTTGATATTTCACAACTAAATCGTGAAATACCAGAAACAATGGCCTAAATTTATGATATAACGAGATTAGATTGCAGCCAGTCTCAAAATGCATTGGGTGCTCACTTATATTTGTTTTTGAAAATTACAGCAACATAAGATACAATCTTACTCAAATTATTGTTTAGCGCAGTCGAATTAACTTGGATGCACACATTAAGGGGTTAAATAAAACATTACATTTTGGTTTAGATACTAAACTTATTTTTGTTATAATGGTTATAAGACGAGACCAAAACTCTGAGTCAGTTGTAATAATTATAAGGTTGTGACTTAAATTTTCAGTCTTTTTTTAGTTTCTTTTTTTACTAGATCACGTAAACAATTTTTCATGGTTTATCATACATGACTTGAATCTTGTTTTGGATGATGTATTTTGATCCAAAAGAAATTTTGCAAAAATGTCTTAATCAGTCAATATAAGTATATTATGTTTAATTTTTATTTATTTATACTGTGTATATTGATCTTATTGATTAATTACATCTAATTTTTATTAACTCACATTTATGATTTGAAGTAAGTTTTATACAAAATTTGTTATTTATAATTGTATAAATCAGCCGTACTCAACCTTTTTATCAGCCGAGCCACAAACATATGACAACTATTTCATTTAGTCCGTATATATATGACAACTATTTCTCGCGGGCTGCAACATGAGGATTAATGGGGGAGGGAGGAGCGGAGGCTATAAGATCAAAGACATTTAAAATGCAGAAAATGATCAAAATATTAATAGTTTTGCTTGAGTCCTAGAAGCACTCACTTTTGGTCGCCAAATGTTGAGCAATAAAGGTTACAATATGGTAATCCTTCCATTTCACCCAAAGAATTTGATTTTCAAATCCCCGAAAAAAATGGCAACCCTAAAAAGGGTGAAACGTAATTCGCCTTTTCCGAACAAACGATCCTTTTGACCCCTTACTTCGCTTGAGAAGGTTTGCTCTGCACCGGTTTTTGTTAAGAATGGCTTGTGAAAAGAAATTACTTGAAAGTGAGGCTACGACAGGTTTCTTTGTGCTCCTGGGCACAAAGGGGAAGAAAGATACGTTAGAATGGTGTATGAAAGCTAATTTAATTGCTTCACGATATGAATGTCCGAAGTGTAGAAAGGATGAGTTTTTCACCAGATAATGGTTCGGCAAGAGCATGAATGTGTTCGTTGTGAATGATTTGAAAGTCAATAAGAATACTGTCAGGGACTGGTATATGTTTTGTCGTGAAGTATGTATGACCTGTAAGAGTAAGGTAAGTGCCTTTTAAAAATTTAAATATACTACACTTAAAATTATGCTATTTTCAAAAAATTGATTATGTTATTCCTTTAAGAACAAGTTGCAGGTATCATAGAAAAATTAAATTCCTATATATTAATTTTTATTAGTCACAAACATTAAATTTTATAGGAAATCGCAAGGGTACGAATCCTTTCGAGGTCCACTGTAGGTAGTTTGGCGACAAATTCTGGTTGTCAAAAAATCGGCTTCACCTACTTTACGCTTTAACAAAGAATATTCCAAGTATTTTTATTATTATAAACATACCAACATTTTATACTAAATGCTATTTCTTTAATCGAATCTTCTACTCAATATTTCGTGCTAATTTTTGCAGTTTTGTTACAAATAGCACCAATAATAATAATAATTAAACCACAATTACTAACTTTAAAAGTGCATGATTTTAGAATAGTTTGATTACGCATGATTTCAAAAATTAATTTAAATTACAAAAGAAATAAAAACACAGGTTTATTTTTACATCTAGTCCCTGTGATATTCAAAACTTACACTTACAAATAATGAAAAACAACTTGAAGATATATTAATCAAGAAATGTTTACTCGTAAGATTACTATAAATCAGCACCTAAGCACGTGTAAAATTCCACAGAAAAAAAAAGTGACATAGAAGAAAACAAATAGTGTTGCCAATTTGTTAAAGTTACAAGACGATTTTCGGTAAGCTATTTCCAAAGCTAAAATATGCTTATCTCAGCAAATACATTTATATTTCATTTAACTCTTAAAAGAAGATATATTTAACCAGCAATATCCTCTATATCCCCTTCAACCTATCAATCAATCAATCACCAGCCATATCTTTTTTTTCGTATTAAAAAAAAAGGAATCCATTTCTATTACATTGTAATGACCACAGCTGAATCATCACTGCGGAAATTATATGCTAACTATCTAAGTAAAACGTAAATGTCATCTAAAGTACTAAAATTACGAAGAATTTCTAATGTTGTTCTTCCTTGAAATTTTAATGGAAGTTCCTGAGTCAGTGGCGTACACAGACTACTTTCATGGGAGGCGATCAAACCTCCAAACCTCACGTTTGAGGAGGCCACTGACAGAGAAGATAAAAATATATACAGCAATTAAGAGAGGCAGGGGAAAAAAGATATTTGCTGTATACAAGTCACAGGGAAATGACGAAATAAGGCATTAGATCAAATCCCTAAGGTATAATGAATTGACGGGAGATGTTAAAATAACGTCTATTCAAGGTCATTTCTCAGATGAAAGTAAGTGATTTTTATCAAATTCCTGAATTGTGTCAGTGAAATTATGAAATGAACTAGTCAGGATTTGCATCGGCAAAATGCTGTTGCAGGAGGGGAGGTACCTGGGGGTTCGAGTCCTTGTACTTCCTTATCAACTATGAAACCAGGCAGTACTCTCTATTCCCCAAATATCAATCTCATATCTTTTTTAAAAAAATGTCACCATAAGATTAACATGGGAATCGATATTTTAGTGTGTAAGCCCTCCCATGCCCGAATCAGGTCTTCATTAGTAAAGAAACTATAAAGGGGGAACAGGCCAAGTGGATCGATGCCAACGGGCGCGCTTCCCCGGTTTCCTGTTACATATTTCCTTCCCGTTTCACGAAATCACTTCCACAAATATCCAGCAACCGAGAGGAAAGATGTTACATACCAAAAAATACTACCAGCCTAATTTTCTAATTATTTGTTAATTAGTTTCGAATAAATAATTTGTATTTCATTGACTATTATTATATTACTTACTTCTACATTTAATGTAATACACCATATTTCTTAAATAAACACTTTTAAACTCTTGACAATATTATTTCATCATTTCACTGAAACAGATCAGGGATTTGTTAAAATCCCTTACTTTCATGAGGGAAATGACCTTGAAGAGACATTTTAGCATCTCCCGCCAAATTCCTAATTTCATCGTTTCCCAGCGATATATATATTATTCAAGTTCGATACCAGACTACTTTTCTAAGAAATGCAACAATGCTGCATGCTGTAACTATGAAGCACTGCAGCCCACCAGCTTTAGAGAGAGAAATAAAACTGGATGCATTTTAGCAAATCATTGACATTTTCAAGATACTACTTCTTAAACTTCATCCCTCTACACCTAATTCGGTGTACAAGGTCACAGGAAACAGAACTAAATACACCAGTTCATGTCAGATTAGACAATGAAGAAAAAAAAAATTTTTTTATATATAATCTAAATGCAGACACAATAAATTATAGTTTCAAAAAAAAATTAAAAACACTCTTTTATAGTGAATCGAACTAAAAAGTAAAAAAATAATTCTTAATATAATAATATTATGATTAACGAGAAAATTAATGTCATTGAGACAAAAGCGTTGAGTGCTCTATATTAATTGTTATAATTTCTTACTAGTTCTATTCCAAAATGATTAGTGTAAAAATGTAGTGCAAAGCACCTCACGCTTTTACCATAATGACATTATAATTTTCTCATTAATCATTTTATTATTATTTTAAGAATTACTTTTTTATTTTTTAGTTCGATTCACTATAAAAGCGTGTATTTAGCCTTTTTAAAATAGAATTTTTTTTTTCATTTTTTAGTTCGATCTGCAATTAAAGCCTGTTTTTCTAGTTTTTAAAAGAATCATTTATTCTTTGTTGAATTTATCCTTGAGTTTGATATTTGGAGCCGGAACTATGTGGCTGCTGGAATTAGTCTCTTCAATGGATATTAATTAAAGGGTCTGAAGGGTATTTATTCTCTCCGTTTACGGGTCCTCGGATGAGTCCCACATCGTTATATTTCAAAGATTCCGTCTCTATAGATACAGGTCTAACTAATAAAAGTGTGCCAAAAGAAGAAATATTAAATGTCAATCGTATTAGCATCTTAAACGTATTGCTATAATCTTAATTCGTACCATCACTTCTAAACATCATGCTTTATCAAAATAAAAAATATTTGATAGTTAGAACATAAATAATTATTATTCACATGCACAAATCTTTTTTTTTTTTTAATTTCCATTTTCAGAAAAACTACAAAACCACCCTACCCTTTTTCATATTGAGAACACTTTGTTTTTTTGTATTAACCACAAGCCTATTTACGGTTTTAGGGTTGCACCTTTATCTTTTAGTTGCTAAATTTGGAATTAGTCACCAAATCTAGAAATGGCATATGGATATAATTGCCAATTCTGAAAATGGTTTATGCAATTAGTCGCCAAATCTGGAAATTATATAATGAATTAGTCGCCAAATCTCGAAATCCTTATTTTTGAGGATCCTGATCAGGACAAGGAAACCAAATTATGAAATTATTGTATTGTTATCGGTCCTAGACAAGTGAGCAAATTATTGAATTAATCTGACCTTTAAAAGTGGGTAAAAATCGTGTTCCATTACAAGTGAAAATTATAGTAGCGTGTTAAAAAAAAGTGGTACGCTTAACAAATATGAAACCATGCATCATTTTATATTTTATTTTTAATGAGAGTTTATGCGAAAATAACTCGAAGATTCACAAATGTTACCATAAGCTCTGGACTACAGCTTTATTTCTTAGTATACTGCTGTGTAGTAATAGGTTTTAAAATTATGCTTTGAATTCTTTGAAATGGGGGCGCTGAGAGCGTAAATTTAGCAAAGAGCTTTTGTTTTTTAATTTAGAACAAAAAAAAAAATTGTGAGAAAGGATACCATTATTTTTTCGGCATTTTCAACACATAAAATTAAAGACAAAATAAGTCATTATGAGTGGCGAATCCCCTTTTTTCCAAGAATAGAAAAACCATTTTTTTTTTACAAAGGGAAAAAAAAAATACTAAGCAGATAATTTTAAAAAATCTTCTTTTTTTAGAATTCTATAATTGATTTCAGTGAAAGTATATTTCAGTGTAGATAATTTTGAAAGTAATATACTCTAGAAATATATATTTATTATTTGGTATTGTTATCCATTTATTATATCATAAAATGCATTTAATTTTCATAGTCATATGATAATTAAATATTTTAATTATATTTATTTATATACTATTATAAAATTAATGTATTTATTATTATTTAATGATGATATAGATTTTATTTAAGCATTATTTTTAATATTATATACTATTTATTTTATATTTCAATATTAATATTATTTATAGAATTGTTTGTTTATTATATAATTTATTTAACTAAAATTCTATATATTTAATTTTATTTTGAGAAAATATTGAAACTAATGGTACATTTCTATCCTCAGAAACTGTATTTAACATTTCAGCTATTTTGTGGTCTTAAAGGCTTCTCTTCTATAAAAGCGCTCTCGGCGCCCTCATTTCAATGAATGCTATTCGGACACACAAAAAGTGAAAAACTACAACTACTTTAAAATGCGCAGAGAAAATAAATTGTAATCAAGAGTTCATGGAAAAATTTATGTGCATGACATTATTTTTGCAAACATATTTATCGATTTATACAAATGCTAAAAATTTTATCTGTGGAACTATTCATTCATAATGAAGTGTCCCAAAAGTATATAGAATCAAAACATACCAGGTAGAAAACTGACTTCTCATGATATCTCGGAACTACGAGATCTATTAACTGGAAATTTGGAAATAATGCTCCTTTCATGGAGTAGGGATCCATCCGCTAAGAACGGATTTGGGGAAAATCGATCCCCAAGGGCCGTTGCGCTGGCTTAAATGGTGTTATAGATAAATAATTCCATTACAAACTATTAGACGTAGAGACTTTAAATTTGGTAGGCAGATTCCTATCGTGGAGTAGATATCTGCTACTAAAGGGGTTTTGAAAAATCAACCGCCACGGGGCGTTGCCTGAGATTAAGAACCGTTATAGATAAATATTTCCATTTTTAAATTATTAGACGTAAAATCTTGAAAATTTGGTAGGCATGTTCCTTTCATGGAATCGAAATTCGCTATAAAATGGGTTACGCAGAAATTGATACCCAGGTTTAAGGGGCGTTAAAGATAATTATTTCCGTTTTTAAACAATTAGATGTACATACTTTAAATTTGGCAGACACGTTCCTTTCATGGAGTAGAGATCTGTAACATGAAAGGTTTTGTGAAAATTGACTCAAATAATTATTATTGATAATTATTTCAGTTTTTAAACTATAAGACGTACACAAGGCCGGATCTATGCACGGGTTTCATGGGCTGTAGCCAAGGGCCCCCAGGGCTTAAGGGCCTCAATTCCCCATTGAAAATAACATACAGAAAAAGATGTTTACTATCAAAATAGTAATAAAATAATAAACCAGTAAATGAAAATACAAATCAAAAATAAAATATCCAAAATACCACATCAGATGTATTTTTATTTTCGAGATCAAAGGCAATTTACTTTTGTTCTTCCGCCCTACCACCGAATACATGGAGATAAATAGTTAATAGACAGAGGCTCTATCGTAGAGTGGCGCTGACCAGCATCCAGCATTTATACAAACCTAGTGGCACTATTTCTGTAAGGAGTGGATCGAGACAGCGCTAATACACCCAGATAGTTTTTTTAATGCAGTGCTACCGCCATCTGTTACGAAATGTGGAAACTAAAATAATTGAATGGCTTTGCTATTTTTGTATCCCGGTATTAGTCGGATGAATTTTGCTGAAGTTCTTTTGCATCTTATTTACATTTTTAATAATTTTTACTTTTGGTTTTTTTTTTTTTTTTTGCTTTTTTTTGTTAATTGTTTTATTATTTTTCTTGTTATTTTAATTAGTCAATCTTTTTTAATTTTCTGTAATCAATTTTTGCATATTTATTGTTTTCTGAAATGAATGTGCATAGCAGACTTAATCTGCTCGTTTTGTAATCAAGTCTTCACTCGCCCTTTCTGTTTGAAAAGGCATTTAAAAAATGTTCATGATCACCAACAGTGTGATGTAAATGGAGAGATTTTGAAGGAATTCAATACTTTCAATGGTATGAATAGTTGCATTAAAAAAAAATTTAGTTTATAAATTTTCACTGTAGTAGACTGAAATTTATACATTTACGTATAAATGTCTTCTACTGAAGTTTGCGTGATTTTATATTAATAAATGTAAACCTTCTTTTTTTAATTAACAGTATAGAATTTGTTACATGGAAAGAAAAAGAAGAAAACAAGACCATGTCAAAATATGTTAGACAGCGAGGTTGTAAAACATTTAAAAAAGGAGACATAGTGATAAATTATCACTATTGTTAAAGTGGGACATACAAACAAAGGGGAAAGGTATCAAGAATTTAGTCTCAAGGTTTCTGCCAAAATTGGAATTAGTTGCCCAGTAGTAATAAAAGTTAGAGTACTGAAAATATAGTAGTGCATTATTTCCCGAAGCATCAAAATCATGAAACTCAATTGGAGCACTCAAGGTTATCAGAGTCTGATAGGACAACTATTGCTAGTATAGTATTTTATTTATATTAGAGTTTCATTATTCTTAATTTTATTATTATTAGTTACTATTGTTAGTTTTCTTTATTTATTTTCAGGAAGATTAAAAGGTGTTAGTGAAAAAAAATTTTTGCAGGATATTAGAGAAGAAATTACTGTTAACAGTAGCAAAAAGATGCTTATTGAAAAAAAGGATATCCATAATATAAAAAGGGACTTCTATATTAATGGTTATGTTAAACGGCATGAAATTGATACAGTGAGTGTCAAGCTATGGTCTCAAGAAATGAAAAATAATGGAGAAAATTGAATTGTTTTTTTCAAAGAGCAGGGACAATCAGGAAATGACTACTGTTTAAAGGATGAAGATTTTGTCCTCATAATCATGACAGATTTTCAGAAAGAAATGATTACAAAATATGGAAAGGACAAAATTTGTATTGATGGAACACATGGGCTAAACACACACACACACACACAGCTATGATTTTAATTTATACTCAGTTCTGGTAGTAGATGAACATAAAAATGGAATACCTGTGGCATTTTGTTTTTCCAACAGAAGTTCTAAAGATCTATTCAGAATTTATTTTAGTGCCATTAAAAGTGCTGTGGGTAAAATCGAAACTACAACATTTGTGACTGATGATGCTCCAGCGTTTTATAATGTTTGGAGTTATGTGATGGGCACAGTTAAAAATGTCTTATTGTGTGCTTGGCATGTCACAAGAAACTGGCACCAAAATTTAAACAAAATTAAAATTGTTAATAAAGCATTAAAGGCATTGAAAAATGAGCTATGTTTAGAAACATTTTCCAACCTAATGAAGCAATTATTGAAGACTTATTAAATGACCCAGACACTTCAGAATTCGGAAAATATTTCCAGCAAAATTATGCTCAGAGACCTGAAAAATGGGCCTATTGTTACAGAGAGTCTGGGCATAAATACAAACATGCATTGGGAGTCCCTTCATAAAAAAATTAAGTACCATTATTTTGATGGAAAACATGTCAAGAGATTAGATGTTGCAATAGATGGTCTCTTAAAACTTGTAAGAGACTTAATATTTCAACGTTTAATGAAAATTACAAAAAAACCCATTTCCTCTGATAAACTATCAAAAATTGTGAATAGCCACAGATTAAGTCTAGAGATTCAAAGCAATAGAATTGAAAAATTCGCAGATAACAAGTAGAAAATTGAATCTAATCATTCCAACTATTTAATATGCAAGAAAGAAGAATGCCATAGATTATGTAACATTAAATGTACTGCCTGAAAAATTTGTATTAATTCCTATACATGCACTTGTATAGACAGTTTAATAAGAGAAAATATTTACTAGCACACATTCATAAAGTTGCCCAAATGTTTTTAAATGATGATACACATAATGAAGAAATGCAAAAAGTTTATTTAAATAAAAATGATATTTTAAAAGAAACATTCGATGTTTTACCATGTAGCTCTAAATCTGCTAATAATAATGGCCGTGAATCCAAAAAAAAAAATTGAAAGCATTCTTGCTCTTATTGATGAACACGAGTGTACACCAGAAGAAGAAAATAAAATTCACAGGAACCTAGATAGAGTATATTAAATATTTTCTATAACAAAAAGGAGCACAATAATAAAAGAATTAAAAAATGATGGAATCCTCAACTATAAATATGAAAAAGAAGATTGAAAAACAACCGGGATATTTCTCTACACGAAGAAAAAGATACACTGCCCGTACACTCAAAAATCCAACTACTGAAGAAGTAAACAATATTAAAGAAGGATTACTGTTAAATTCACAAGAAATTACATCCATCAATAAAGATTTTGACCATACTTATTGAAATCAAAATAAATAATTCCTAACTGGGAGGTCCTGTGCTTAGTTTAGTTAATAAATAAGGTTAATTTTTTTTCATTTTTGTGATTCTTTATTCTTTCAAGTCATACACATTTAACTACTGGCATAAATATGCAATTAAAATATGATATCATGGTGATTATATTTTATCTCAATATAGTATGTGTGTGTTGAGAAGAAAACAGCTTAAATGTTATTTTAATATAATATTAATACATGCACATATATATGTATTAATATTATATTATATTGAGAAAGAGTTATTCTTAAAAGATACTTTTAAAAAATTACTTGATAAGTTGACTTATTGCCTAATTAATTCTTCTTGGAAAAAAAAGAATCTAGACCTAGGTGAATCAATTACATGTTATATATAAATTAAGGATATATATTTCTAATATTTTATGCTTTAATTTTTCTTCATGTGAAGCAAAAGTATAGATATTTTAATGAAATTTACATAGTTAAAAAAAATTGGCTTTTTCAGTCATATTTATTTTACGCTAGCTGCATGGCCAGGTGTTGCACGGGCTTTTTCAAGTTTTAAAATAAATAAAATTCAGCTTTTTATAGTAAACATGCTATTTTTTAAAGAAGGTAGAGCTATTGCAAGACAAAAATTAAAAATAATTTTTTAATAAGTGTTCACATTATAAATAATTTTAATTTTATTGCAGTTTGGCCTTACAGTAAAGAATGCTTTCATATAAACATATATTTGAATGTAAGAGAGGAAATTAACATTCTAAAAAGAAATGAAATTATTCTGAAAATATTAATAAAAATGATAACAGAAGTATGTTTATTCTATGGGAACTATGAGTGAAATAACCTCAAAGAGATAAACCAAAAGAAAAAATTATGTGATAAACCGTTTTACAAAAATATAATCATAAATAACATATATTAGGAAGCCTTCAACTGGAAAAAAAGTAAATTAGTTAGTACAAACTAAAATTTAAAAAAATAGATAAAATAAGCATACATTGTAACTTAATTAAATTTTCTGTAGCATTAAATTAATATTACATGAGGAATGGATGTAATACTATCTAACATCTATATTACATTTAATATAAAATTTAGATGTAATACAATTATATAAAATTAAATTAGTAAGAACCAAAATAAAAAAACCTCTAAAACGGACCTACATTGAAAAAAACCATAATGAACCTAATAAGAGAAATAAACCTCTTGTTGATCAAAAATTAATTTTTTAAACAATACTTATTTGCAATATTTCAATTAAAAATCATTGTAATTCTGTTGCAAAGAGCAAACAAATGAGAAAATACTATGATAAATAACTACAGAGCTAATTGAAATATATATGGACAGTAAGATATGTATAAAGCATATGATCTTCATAAAACTAAAGGAGAAAATATTATTATAGGCAAAGTTGAACCGTGATGACATGAGACGTAAAATCCAATCAACACTGAATTGTAAAGAAATCCAAAGACAAAAAATGAGAAAATCCTATCAAGCTGCATCTTTTTCGTACAAACATTTTTGGATCACAAATGGTATAAATAGAATATATATTTCAAAAACAAAAAATCTGATCAACATTGATCAGCTTCTGATCTGTTTTCCTGTAATGATGAGAACATGGTATTTGTTGATTAAGGAAAAAAGAAATAACCTTTTTTTTCCAATCAAAGGAAATGTCATAGAAATGTATGCAAATGTAACAAATGCATATGTATAAAATCTTCAAAAATCTATATAAAGAACAGATTGTCAGAAAGAAAATCAAACCATGATGCCACACGACAGAAATTGCATTAACACTGAAATTTAAAATGCATAAGAAAATAACTTTGTTGTGCATTCAATTACATCCATAGTTTCAGTGAAAACCTTCTTGATAAATAATGTTAACTATCTTTCCATGAGGACTTATCGGTTATCAAAGCCATGAAGCTAAATACAGCAACATGTAGGGAAAATGCCAAAATCTAATTAATACCAGTTGACATCAGTGGCGTAACGTGCACCCCGCATCACGGGGGGGCAGGGTTCTAAAGTGGCCCAAAGCCTGACTGACGCAAGTTCCTACCCTTTGTAAAATTCAATATGGGGGCCCCAAACCTGACTTTGCAGGGGGGCCCAAAAGCTCTCTGTTACGCCACTGGTTGACATAAAAAGGATTAGTTTTTTCAAATATTGTCTATCTATTAATATAGCAATTAGTTTAAATTTTTTTATTTTTGTTATACTGCTAGCTAGCATTTCCTACTTTATTGTTAGAATAAGCAAGATTTAGAATTTGTCAATTAACAAAGAAAAGCAATGTTTTTTCTGACAAAAAGAAACTGTGTAAAAGATTTTTTGGTGAATAAATAATCATGATCTAAGATTCTGTTAGGAAAAGCTTCACAAATTATTATTTAGCTGAAAAACTAACTTTTGAGTCACAGTATCATATAACTTATGTCCTCTACAATCATAAGTAAGGAAATAAATATAAAACTGTATGAGACTGAAACAGAAATTATAATACTAATTTAAATTAAAAGGTTATCTAAAAGAAATTTAAGCCCTAATTTTGATAAAATTACCGTAAACAGTTCTGAACAAACAAAACACTAACAGAAAATCTTAAATATGAAAAATTGAAACAGATTTTTTATGCAAAGCATAAGTGTACATATTTTAATGAAATTTACATAATTTTAAAAAAATTTGGCTTTTTCAATCATATTTATTTTATAATACAATTAATTATTTTCATTAACTAATTGCAGATTCTACTGAGGTTTGATATTTTATGCTTTAATTTTTCTTCATACAAAGCAAATGTGTAGATATTTAAATGAAATTTACATAATTCAATATATTTTGCTTTTTCAGTCATATTTATTTCATAATACGATTAGTTATTTTCATTAACTAAATAAATTGCAGATTAAAACTGAGGTTGGATAAATAATCATGAGATATATGTTCACAAAAATAAATAATATTTTGGACAACAGATGGCGATAGCACTGCATTTGTTGGGGAAAATGGTCCCTATGTGTTTTTATCTCAGGAAACCAGACGAGGATGTTGACACAACTCTTTTATTTTCACACTCGGCTGCTCAGGGAGTATGTCGGAACGCTTGCGATGGGCACCGTAATTCCGCGCTCTCGCTCGTCTGATCTCCCACACACACTCTGAAAACTCTTAAAATTTGTATTCTCCCCCTCTATTTAGCATGAGATTTTTGAATTTTTATTCAAGATCTCCTTGTCTCGGGTCGTTTATTTTCGGATCGACCCAATCCATTTCCACGCCCACTTTTTTGCGAGCGAACGGCTTCGGCCAATCAGATCGCAGGAAAGTGGAGCGGCTGTTTCTCCGGTCGACAGACTAATTCTGTCGCCGTTCCAGCAGATTTGATCTGCCCATCTAATTAAATCTTTTAAATTTAAATTTATGTAACCCCATTAATTCGGCTCTTAATTCTTTAAATTCTGATGAGGAGGTACGTCCCGTTCCGGGACAGGCACTCCGTAATTGACATGCCACTTGCTCTGAAAACTCTTAATTCGCGTTTCGCTTAATACACTTAATCACCGCCACGCGGCGCCCACTGCGCATGCTCGAACATACCCCCGGCCTTGCAATATTAATATTCAACAATAGCACAATACAGTTTCACAATTCACAACAAGTTTCACAAAAATTACACAATTGTTTTCAAAATTATTATATATATAATAGGTACTATAAATTTTCAGTAAAAAAAAAACAAGTTAAAATTACAATAGCACAATTTGAAGACAAACACATAATTTCTTAAATGGAAATTAACCTTAATTATTTACATCTATAGGTGGGATACAGATCTTAGTTATGGACCTCTTAAATTCTCCGGTCTTTGTTTTAATTCTGACTGTTCTCGCTTTACCATCAGAACCATGATAGACCTCAACGACGCGCCCTAAAAGCCAGTTGCAAACTGGTGTAAAATCCTTCTTTACAATTACCATTGTACCACACATTACATTGTCCTTCTCGATCATCCACTTTCCTCTCTGTTGGAGAGTATTCAGATAATCGGTACTCCATTTTTTCCAAACTACCTGAATTACCTTTGTTGTTTTCTGCCAACGGCTTAATCTATTGTCACTAATATTATCTACAAGGGGCTCAAGAATAGAATTAATTGATCTACCAATCAAGAAATGCGCAGGCGTAAATACCTCAAAGTTATCAAAATCATTGGATATTGGTGTAAAAAAAAGGGGTCTGGAATTTAAAATTCCTTCTACCGGGATAATCACTGTTTCAAACTCTTCGTATGTGAGTCGGGATCTTCCCAGTGCTCGCTTGAGGTGATATTTCACTGACTTTATGCCCGCCTCCCAAAGACCTCCCATATGTGGGGCCCTTGGTGGAATAAAATTCCATTCAATACCTTCCTCAGTGAAATATGCCA
This sequence comes from Trichonephila clavipes, assembly GCA_019973935.1. Taxonomy (NCBI): domain Eukaryota; kingdom Metazoa; phylum Arthropoda; class Arachnida; order Araneae; family Nephilidae; genus Trichonephila; species Trichonephila clavipes. The sequence goes on from BMAU01008397.1 coordinate 315,249, forward strand.
CCAGATTTTGATCTGGAAAGTTAAGGGTCTTATAAAATACCTTTAGTTGAAAATTCGCGCCAACAAAATTTGTTGCATTATCCGTAAAAATTTTGGAACATTTTCCTCGCCTAGACATGAATCTCTTAAGGGTCGCAATTATTGCATCCGAAGTTAAATCGGAAAGAATTTCTAGGTGAATGGCACGAGTCACAAAGCAAATGCAAACAAAAACATAAATTTTATTCAAAACGCCCTTTCTCTGGTGTTTGTAAGTTACAAAATATGGACCTCCCAAATCTAGTCCAGTTATACTAAATGGAGGGGCCATATTTACTCTTTCATATGGAAGATTGCCCATTATTTGAGAAGAGGGAATTGGTTTACACTTGAAACACACCACACAAGTATGAACCATTTTCCTAGCTAGGTTTCTACCTCCTAAAGCCCAAAATCTCAATCTTACTGCATTCAGCAGTCCTTGTGGACCAACGTGAAATAATTTCTTATGCAAAGTTATGAAATATATTTTACTCAATTTAGAATTTTTAGCCTGTATAGCTGGATGCTTTTGGCTGTAGGGTATGGAAGTTTTTTCCAGCCTTCCACCAACTCTCAGGATTCCTTTATCATCCTGGAATATATTCAAAGATTTAAGATTACGTGACGGGTCACTTAAGTTAATGCCACTCTGGTCCTGTTTAATAAGCCAGGTTTCTGCATCATTTACCTCACTTGTAGTTAAAGGTCCCCTCTTTTTCACCTTGGATCTGCAATTTTCAATAAATCTATAAATATAAGAAACAATATGTATTATTTTAAAATAATTATTAGAAAGGTTCATAAGATGGTTGAAAAAGTTAAAGTTCTTGGAACTCAGCAGTGAAGTCTCCAGAGTTCTCTCAGACACCCTTAGTTCGCAGTCAAAGTCATCTCTCTGGGTTGGTTCTGCAATGACAGTAGTTGAATAAGTACTCTGTAGAAGCTCAGGACCATGCCACCATAGAGAGTCGTCACGAAGCTCCTCAGGAAGTAGTCCTCTAGATAACACATCTGCAGGATTCTGTTCTGATGCAATGTGATGCCACTGGTCACAGGAACTTAGTTGATGAATCTTAGACACTCGATTAGCCACGAACGTCTTCAATTCTCTTGATTCTCGGTGTATCCATGAAATCACAATAGTCGAATCCGACCAAAAATGCACAGCTGTAATATGAAGATTCAATGCCTCCTTCACCTTCTTCATCAATTTAGCGGCAAGAACTGCCCCACACAGTTCAAGTCTTGGAATGGAAATCTGCTTCAGAGGCGACACTCGGCTTTTACTCGTTACGAGACACACTTTGACTTCCCCAAGGGCAGATATAGACTTGAGATAAAGGGATGAACCATACGCCTTTTCCGATGCGTCGCTAAATGCATGTAACTCAATGCTCTCCGCTCTGTGAATCACAATACATCGGTCAATAGAGATGTTATTCACGGCTTCCAAAGAGTCTATAAATCGACGCCACTCCTTTTCTTCTTTAAAAGGAAGTTCATCACTCCATCCCAATTTCAGCAACCACAATCTTTGCATAAATATCTTTGCCCAAGTTATGATCGGTCCGAGGAGACCCAAAGGGTCAAAGATTCTTGCAATAGTAGACAAAACCATTCTTTTGGTGAATGAAGTTGGCCTTTGTTGCTCTATTCTGAAAAGAAAACAGTCTAACTTAGGATTCCAAATTGTTCCTAGCGCTTTAGTCTCATGAGATTCCAAGAAAGCATATACTCTTGTAGATCGGAAGTTATCTCGGGTAAATTTCCACACCACTTATGAAGATGCATCCCTGCGGTCTTGAACATTTCTATTAATTGATGCTACAATTCGATTACCTCTTCTATACTCTCGGATCCCGATAGTATGTCATCCATGTAGCAGTCACTCAGCACCACAGGAGCTGCTAAAGGAAAATTATTAGCTTCATCCATCGCTAACTGTTTCAAAGTTCTCGTAGCTAGATAAGGTGCGCTAACTGTGCCGTAGGTGACTGTAGTTAACTCGTACGTTTTTTTTTTTTTTTTTTTGGCTCTCCTATGCCTTTCTTCCACAGAATTCTTTGCAAACACGTTTGCTCCGGATGTATGTTTATCATGCGAAACATTTTCTCTATATCCGTAGTAAAGGCATACTTGTGCTTTCGGAAGCGAACCATAATGGATAAAGAGGTCTTCTTGGACCAGTCCGCCATTAAATTGAATTGAATTTAGAGATTTCCCACTCGTTGAAGGACTTGATGCATTAAAAACAGTTCTCAGTTTAGTTGTAGACTTTTCGGGGCGATATAAACACCATGGTGTGGCATGTAAAATGCAACTCCAGACCCATCCTCCTTGATTTTCCTCATGTGGCCCAAATCCTCATATTCCTGTAAAAATTTCTCATACAGGGACAAATATTCTTTATCTCTACTTAGTCGTTTCCACAAGGAGTTTAATCTCTGAATCGCGGTTTGTCTGGATTCACCAAGACATGAAGGATCTTCTTTTAATGGCATCGCCACCGTATATCTTCCCTGGTCATCTCTCGAATGAGTGTTTTTAAAATGGTCTTCACAAATATCTAATTCACTGGTTTTAACAGAATTGATTTCTACATTTTCGATTTCCCAAAACTTCTTAATTGAATGCTCTAGATTATCCGCAGCCTGAATAAACCCACAATGTTCTTTTCCCTGCGCATCTGAAGAAGTAGATCCGGAAACGATAAATCCGAAAACAGTGTTTTGAAAAATTACATTTGAACCCTTCGTCTTGAACTGTCCGGGTAACATTAATTCATAAAATACTTCTGCACCTAATAGCATTTGCACGCGCTCTGGAATATTGAAATTTTTGTCAGCTAATTTAAGATTGGGAATATTATTCAGATTAAAATCGATTTTCGTTGTTGGAACAAGATCTTCCGTTATTGCTGGTACCAAAAAAAATCTAATGTTTTAATGTAACTCCCTTCTTTATTGCTAATAGATACTGAAACACGCGAGTCTATTGAAATTACTGTTTTGTTTAGTCCCGAAACCGAAACATTAGTTCTGTATTTTTTCAATCCAATTAAATCGCATAAGCTCCTTGTTAAAAAGTTAGATGTAGATTCACTGTCTCAAATTGCTTTGACTGGGAATAAACCATTTTCACATTTTATATAACAAATTGCTGAGCTTAGCAAAACACATTTTTTTTTCTGTTTATACTCGTTGCGGTTAATAAGTTATGCCAGTGCTTCTCAAACTTTCAATACTGGCGCCCCCCTTTTCGATCACAATTTTTTCGCGCCCCCCTTATACATTAATAATGTACTGAATGCAATAATAATGCATTTTGATGCTAAAATTACAATAGGCAATCTTAATTAAAAATCATACAAATTAGTAACATAAGTATTAAATTTTGTATACTACTTTTAAACAAAATAAATAAATAAAATAATAGGATAATCATTATGTTATTTTTCCTTTCTCTAATTTTTAAATTGAACATATTGCAAAATGCGGTAGCTGCTTAGAAGACAAAATATAGATATCTGCTAAATATAGAAAAAGAACTCAGGGGGTCAATTTCTAATCATAAGCATTCCTTATAAAAACTTTGCTTTCCAAGACAAGCTCATGGACGTCATTAATACGTATTAAACTTGTTCTTAATTTAGTATTAATTAATTAGTTATAAAATATTCTGTGCAGCACTGATAAATTACAAGTATACTGGCTGAAGTGCCCACTCATTTATAAGAAAATAAAACATTATTGATATAATAGCTGAATTGTAAGGGAAGCAAAGCCAAGTGCTCGACAATGTTTACAAAAACGTAAAATGATTTTTTTAAATTGGTTGCTCAAATTATAATTAGTTTTAAGCGAATTGTAATTTTAAGCCTCACAGAATTAGCATTTATAATTGATGTTAAACAGTAGCGCACACAGGAATTTTTCAAGGGGGGTCCGGGGTCGAAAGTTCACTAATCTTATATCAGGTTCCTTTTGATTTTGTCGATTTTCGGGAACAAAACACAGTAAAAAACTATGTCTTGAATAGATAATTAGCCTTAATTAATAAAATTAATAATTAATAACAAATACTTAATTAAATTTTGCGTACTATAAACTTAGAATTATAATCAATCGAAAAAAAATCAAGGGCTTTGAGGGGGGTCCGGACCTTCCCCCCATTGTGTGCGCCACTGATGTTAAATAATGATCAATAATATAAAATATCGATGAAGAATAATTGAATTATTTTTAATATTTAAAGCGAAAAGACTTCAACATGTTTTAACCCGGGAGCAGGCACGCACTCGATACGGTCGGGGTTATTGAGTCACCCCAATCCTTTTTTTTATAATTATTTTATTGTACACGATACAAATCATGATTCCAGTGAATAATTTAATTAAGAGAAAGTTTACTTACCTACTTTCAAGGACTTTTCAATTTTTCTTTGGTAATAAATAAACAGTTTTGCCAGAATTAACGATTTCGTAATCTGTGTGTCCCACGCGACCACTTCCGGGTAAAACGTATATTCATTATGATAATATGTATGTTACTGCTAAAAAAATTGTGTGAAACTTGTTTCGTTATGCTTTATATGTTGAGAATATTTATAAAAATATGTCTTGGCCAAGTAATCCTTCATGTGCTTGTGAGTGTGTGTGTGTGCTCTCCGTGGTTTTCCAAATATCATAAAACTCTTTTGCATTGAAAAAAGCGCAACAGAGAACATAAGAGAGGGGTCATAACTAACTGTACCAATAACTTAGAAGGTCAAACCGATTACAGCTATAATGTGCAGTATTTCAAAAATAATGACAGTGATGAATTTTTTATGTTCCTAAATTTTTTCGATTCTGGGTCTGGGTTCTGTTTTTCTCTGAAAGAGTAGTACGTTAGGTTAAAAAAAAGCGTAATAAAAAAATCTCTCATCATGGGATTACAGCAAATCAAATAAAAGTTTTTTTATTTGGTTATAGGATCAAAGATAGCTAATTAGGTATTAAAGAAGTTTTTATTTTTGTTGACTTAATATCGTGCGCGTGCGCCTATAAATTATATAAGAGTAAAAGTGCATTTTTTATTATGTCTGAAAGTATTTTGTTTTAATTCATTCCAGTAAACTAATTATTTTTTAAATCTTTTATTTTCGATATGCTCGCGCCCCCCCCAGGGGGGCGCGCCCCACAGTTTGAGAAACACTGAGTTATGCATTTCTACTCGCGACTCGAAGACTGGCGTGTTAAGAGGTTCAAAGGTGGAATTCGTTACTTCCTGGTTTTGGGCTGTATAATGTATCGTTTTATGATGCCTCTTTTGACACTCAGAGCAAACAAATCTCGATTTACAGTCTTTCGCTCTATGAGATGTAGAAAGGCAATTAAAGCAAAGGTTATTAGTTTTAATCAGATCAATTCTCTTATTTATGGGAAGTTTTAAATACGCTGCACACTTATATAATGGATGCGATTCAGCGCAACAAATACATTTAGAATCTTTAATCTCACTCAAAAATACTCTTGACGCATTTTTCACTGGATTATTTCTAGTAAGGACATTCGGCAAAGTTTTTAAGCTCTTTCCCCGAGAAGTGTTATACAAGTCTATCTCTTTGGCAAGCTCTAGTGGGCGAAACCAATCATTTTCTGCTCGAACGGAAATGTGTGACGCTACCTCTTTTTCAAGCGAACTGAAAATTTTGTCGGACACAATAAGATCGTTTAAGTTGTCAAAATCCGAGACCTTCCTTAATTTTAAGTAATACTGCCAATTTGTAATTAAGCGAGAAGTATATTGAATATATGTTTCATTTGGATGACGCGTAGCTTTTTTAAATTGTTCAAGGAATTGATTTGCACTTGGCTTATATTCTCTTAGTATTATTGATTTTAGTTGTTCATAATTGTTAAGCTCGTCATCTTTAACATATGTTAACACATTTGAAGCTTTTTCTCCCAACAAATTTAATAAAATCTCCGACTTGAATTTCTCGGACACATTTTTTGATACAAAGGCTCTCTCTAATGTAGCGAAAAAAAATGCCCAACCTTCAGGTCTATTAGGCGCCTTCACCGTTAGGATTCGAGCACTTTTTACCAACGCATCCAGCGTGTTACAATCCTCACCTGTTCTCTCGTTATCTGAATTAACTCCAACATTTAAACGTGCTAGTTCAAGCTCAAGTTCCTTTTCTCGTAACCTATTTTCCGCTTCTTTTTTACGGTCTTCCTCTGCTCTCTTACGGTCTTCCTCCGCTTTCTTACGGTCCTCGATCGTATATTGAATTAATTCTTTAACAAATTCAACATCCTCTTTAAAATATTTATTTTCTTTAATAATTTCAGTTAACTCAACGATAGTTACTTTTTCAGCAACAGTCTCACCAAGTTCAAGAGCTACGATACGAAGATCTTCCTTACGGCAGTTCTTAAACATTTTTCTGAAATTAATTTAGTCCTCAATTTATAATAATAAAAACACAAAAAAGACCACTACTCACGTCACCTTGAATAGCTCACTTCTCCGGCTCGGCGGACCATGTTGGGGAAAGTGGTCCCTATGTGTTTTTGTTTCAGGAAACCAGACGAGGATGTTGACACAACTCTTTTATTTTCACACTCGGTTGCTCAGGGAGTATGTCGGAACGCTTGCGATGGGTACCGTAATTCCGCGCTCTCGCTCGTCTGATCTAACACACACACTCTGAAAACTCTGAAACACTCTGAATTCGCGTTTCGCTTAATACACTTAATCACCGCCTCGCGGTGCCCACTGCGCATGCTCGAACAGCATTAAAAAACTTTATCTGGGTGCAGTAGCGCTGTCTTGATCCACTCCTTTTCTGTAGGCATTTATTTTTGTGCAGTAATAATTCTAAGTTACAATAATATACTCATTTGGTGCTGAGTCCCGTGCATAATACCCGAAAGTAAAAGATACTTAGGTACCCGTTTATTCAAGTTTCAAGTAAAAAGTTAGTACCAATATGCTTTTCTAAATTATTTAAGTAGGAACATATTGAAGTTATGATTACTTTCTGTATTTTCAGTTTTTCAAAGATTGAAAACATCAGGATTTTCCATAAGTAAGTTGTCTTAAAATTTGGGATGCGTAACTTAATTACTTCTATTGAATGGAAAAGAATAACAATAATTTTATATGGATTGTGCAGATTTGCCTCGAATATTATGGATAAAAGTAAAGTGGTTTTGATTTTCGTAATAAATCGGTTTTATTAAGTAACAGCAAACAATGGATGACAACAGTAAAACAATATTTATTTAAAGTGGGACAAATAAAATTCTAAAGTTTATTTTTTATAAAAACCTCTTTAAACTGAAGGGCCATTAAATAATAATAATCAGCACTTTAGGTTTTAGCGAGTATAGACAATGTTTTTTTTTATTTTTTTAAATAAACTAGGTACTTTTTATATTATCTCAGAAATATACTATATTCTTTAGTAAGACTTTTTAGAATATTTTTTCAGTTTAATAAGCACTGTTGGTTGTGTTATCGTAATTTTATGACCTAAACTTTTAAATTTATTTTCAGGAAAATCAAGCCCTTAGTTAACAATATAAATATGTCTGGCAGAAAATATAAAGGTGAAGTGGAAAAACGAAAATTACTGTTAAATCGAGAAAAATAAAAAATTAAATGTGTCTGAATTTCAACTTTTTTTACTATGAAACAAGAAACGTAACGTAACGTAAATTAGAATTTTCGGGTGCTAACGCCGAAGGCGTTTATACTCAGTGTGAGGAGGAAAGGAAATCCAAGAAGGAAAAATTAAAAATCAACAACCCCTCAGAAGGAGGGGGGAATGAACGAAACGCCAGCGAACGAACACCGAACAAGCTGGCGTCGAAGCGGCACGTATGGAGGAAGAATCAGGAAGGAATCAATCGCCAAAAGGGATCATGGAGGAGTGGGGGAGGTAACAGTCAGAACTGTCCCTGTTTCAATTAGCAGTAGAGCATTTGGTGTTGTAGATGTATGAAATTAATGTTTAATTGTTGAGTTAAGGCGGTTTGAGCGGGATCTGCCATTTTACTGTGTCGTATGCAAATTTTAATTTAAGATGTGGATACATGAAAAGTGTTTGTGCTCTAATAATTGGATTATCATGATTTTCAATTGACCTGAAAACATTCCTAGCTAACTTAGTGATGAAACTAGAAATCTCTCTCGGCTCCATATGTAGATCGTAATGAATCACATCATTTCTAACGTACCAAGGTGCGTTAGTCATGAGGCGAAAAGAATTTTATTTTGTATGACTTGAATTTTTTTCATGTGGGTGGCAGCCGCTGCTCCTCAAACAGGAGACGCGTAAGTCATAATTGGGCGCAAAACTTGCTTGTATAAAATCACTTTGTTTTCAAGGGATAGAGGAGAATTCCTCCCAACAAGGGACATAGCTAAATGAATTCTACCCCAGAATTTATCTGAGAGATAGTCGATATGTCTTTTGTAAGTTAGGCGGCTATCCATGTGTAGACCCAAGTAACGAGCTACCGAGACCCACTGTATGTTGTCATCAAATAGAGTGAGTTGGAAAGGGGGTCGATGACTCCCCATTTCCTAAAAATGATTGCTTGAGATTTGTCAACGTTAATTGTAATTCTCCATTGTGTGAGCCAATCTTGTAACCTATCGAGGAAATTTTGCATGTTTTTAAGTGTGTATTTGAGCTGGGTACCTTGCGAAAGCATGGCGGAATCATCCGCGAACAGGCAAGTACTGACGGTGGGGTGTTCTGGGAAGTCGTGTGTGTAAATGTTGTATAAACTTGGCGACAGGGAACTACCCTGGGGAGTTCCACTTTGAATGTGTCCATTAGTAGAAAAAGTTTTATTTACACGAACCCTGAAGGTTCTGTTGTGTAAATAATTATGTATAATTTTAATTAAATAACCAGGGAATTTGAGTTTAATGAGTTTTTATGTGAGGCCATCATGCCACATCTTGTCGAATGCTCTCTTAACCTCTTAGAAAACACCGACAGTGCAGAATTTATTTGCGAAACCTTCATTTATAATATTTGTAACTCGTATAAGTTGGTGTAGCGTTGAGTGGCCCTCCCGGAACCCGCATTGTTCCGGGGGAAATGCAATCTATGGCTTTGCAGTGCGTTTGAATTCTTTTTAAAATAATTCTTTCGATAACCTTAGCAGTGGTACTTAATAAGGAAATTGGTCTATAATTTTGACGAAATTTATGATCTTGATTTGGTTTTGGCAGCATAACCACGTTTGCTTGCTTCCACAGTGTCGGAAAGTGATTTTTAATGAGGCATTGATTGTAAATTTTTGTTAAGTGTGTAATTACATTTAAAGTTAAATATTTAAGAGCAATATTTGGAATTTGATCGGGGCCAGCAGCTTTACGATTCTGCATTTTTTAATTATGCCTCGGACTTCATTAGGGGAAGTGAGGAGAGGTGTGAGTGTGGTGAAGTTGTCGAAGTAGTTACTAACTACATTTTCGACTTCTTAGATCTTGTCGTCACAGTAGGGTTCAACATTTTCCTGAAAAGTGACTTCAAGTGTATCTTTAAAAGCCTCCGCTTTTTCGAAATCAGAATAAGCCATCCCTCCTGGACCGTGGAGAGGGGGAATGACCGTAGCTCTTTTAGTGATTTTCCTATGTAGGTTATAAAGAGAATTATCTTGAGGATTTAAAGTTAGAAGAAGATCTTTCCAGGTTCAAGAATATAACAGACGCAGGTACATTAATAAGCGTATCAGCAACTTTTCTATCCAATCAGGAAGCTCCATCTCCCCACAGACGTCAACATCCAAGGACTCTAAAACTTTTTATGGTATGGGACGGAGGATTAATTTATAATCCAATTCCTAAAGACACTCAGCGTATATAATAAGCGAAAGGGAAAGGAACACAGCCAAAGAAAACGGAGAAACATACCAAGTAAATATTAATGACGATAATATACAAGATCTCTATGGCCAGCGGCCTTCTTAAAAAAGATATTGTTCAGCCATAGGTCATCAGTAATGCCCCGACCAAATCGTGTTGGTTTTGAGTTTGAGATATAGGTTGACGTGAGTTCATGGCCTAAAACGCAAAGTAATAATTTTATTGATTACATCCTTTCACATTGAAATGAGTTATTTTCGAAATAAAGATCTAAACAATACATAATCTATTTTGGTAAGAGAATTCAAAGAACAAAAGAGATCATTTTCCAATAATCATTTCATTAAAAAACTTAAAAATGGCCAAGAGCTGGAACGATCTTGGCTATGTTATTCAACTAGTATTGGTAGTGTTTTTTGTTTGACCTGCAAACTTTATTCTAAAACAAATTTTCAATACACAACTGGCTTTTCTGATTGGAAAACCGTAACAAGTTGCTTAGGAAATCATGAAAATTCTATTCAACACAAAAATTCAATGTTAGTTTGGTTGACACGAAAAGAAAATAAGTCTGTTTTAGATAAACAGTTACAGGAGCAACTAAGAAAGAATACAGAATATCACAACAATGTCCTCAAACGTTGTATTGCGGTAGTAAAGTATTTGGCTATAAGAGTTTTAGCATTTAGATATGTGACAAACCTATACGGAACTTTCTCACTAACCTTCTGAGTCGTCTTTTTTAGGGAAACTTAATTCCCCTACCTATTTCCAATCAGCTCCAAAAAGAGGACAGGATTCTTTGTTATGTAGATTAGATAAAGTATTTAAGTCAAACGGAATAGTAAAGCAAAAGGCAGTAGGAGAGAGAGATTGAAGCAGGAAGGTATAATAGTGAAGTTAGAGATTTATTATTGGAGATTTCTAGGAGGATAAAATCTCAGAAAAAGCTGAGCTGAACTGCAGTGTGGTAAATATTGATTAAAGTCTCATTAAAACTTTTTATTAGGAGTGAGATTAAAATTAAATGTTCAATAGGAATATTGAATATAATTCTGGGATCTCTTATTGCGGTAATCTCTGCGTGATCGATATTCTAATTGTTAATTAATTGGATCATTAAATATTTAAGTTAATTTAAAGGAAAGTCCCTTTTAAACCTCATATAGCTAATTTGATTTATTTGTTATTAAAAGTATTTGATTCTATTTGGAAAAGATAACCAAATAAAGAAAGTTATTTATAAAAATGGCTACTGGCTCTTATCTGACTACAAATTATTCTCGTTCTCAAAGTGAGATCCAAGGGTATCTTCACAGATGTACCGAGGAAGATTTTGGTTCTTCTCATAATGGTAATTTTATGGGTACCCTGGAACTATCGCAGAGTTTGACTCATTCATTCGTGAACATATTGAACAGCGAGAATCCCGACCAAAATCGTTAACATCGTCCTTATCAAAAACAATACATGAGAAAATATTTGAGATCATGAGCAAGCAAAACATTAAAACAATTACAACTCAAATAAATAACGATGACATAAAGTACTGTTCAACACCAGATTTGTCCCACAATGACCAACTTGCTATCTTTCTACGTGTAATATTATTCTTATGTAATCTGGCATCACTTAATTTTGTTTTCTAGATTGGCAACAACCTGTACAGTCATTGTGTAAACAAGAATCATGTAACCTCACTTCTAAGTCATTAAAAGCTAAGTTCCGTCCATTCAACTCCGTTTACTTTATTTATAGTACAATTTTAATGACTTAGAAATCTTCTTGAATCGTTTCTGTTTTTAAATTTGATAATGGAACAATTGCTGAAGCCTGAAAGATTATATATATATCCTACGTGTTCTAATTCGGAAACAAAATGGCGCCATTGGAAAAAAACTTTTGAAAACTTTTTAGGAGGCATAAAAACCATTACAGAAGGAAATAAACTTTCTTTGCTATGTAATTACGTAACCTCAAATGTTTATCAGTTCATTAATGATTGCACAACTTATGCTCAAGCTATTGCGATACTTTATTCTCTTTTTATAAAGAAACGTAACGTTATAATCACTAGACAACGCGAAATCAACAAACGAAAGAAACTGTCAGTGAATATTTACAAATTTTAAATCAATTGAGCAAAGACTGTGACTTTACTGATGTGAAGGCTGACGAGTACCGAAAAGAATATATTAGAGATGCTTTCATACGAGGATTAAAATGTCCTCGTATTCGTCAACGACTCCTCGAAAATACATCGATGACTCTCGATCAAGCTTTTGAGCAAGCTAGAACACTTGAATCAGCTGAAGTGCATGCAGCTTCTTATATGGGAAGTACAATCCGCAGCTATGAAAACAGAATATTTTTTAGAAGAAACCGTAGCAACATCAGCGGCTTCCTCCTCCTCCTCCTCCTCAAGGTCTCAAAAATGCTTCTCTTGTGGAAATGATTTACACTCACGAATCCTTTGTCCAGCTAGAGATGTTACTTGCACAAAATGTGGAAAAAAGGGACATTACCAGCGAGTGTGCAAATCTAGACCTGGGAGAAACTCTTCAAATGTGGTGGTTCTTCAAACACACTGGCAGCTATTTCGGGATCTACTCACTGTCTCCAGAAATCAATAATTAAGGCATTGGTTAATAATATTCAGCTCAGTGCATTAATCGATACAGGAAGCTCTCTTAGTTATCTTAACGAAAAACATGTGGCGAAATGTAAATTGAAAGTTGAACCATATTTGGGGAAAATATCCATGACAAACTCCTCTATGGTGCCTGAAACAGAAGGTGTTTGTAAAGCTAATTTGAAAATTAAAAACTTCACTTATCAAAATGTGGAACTTTTAGTTATGAAAGATCTTTGTAGTGATGTTTTGATTGGCCATGATATTCTAAACAGACATTCATCAGTAGAAATTGGATTTGATGGTAATAGACCTCCATTAACAATTTGTTCTTTGGCTGTAGCACAAGTACCTCCTGTTTCGTTATTTTCTAACTTGAATCCCTACTGTAGACCTTTGGCTACAAAATCGAGATGTCAGATTGTTGAAGACAATATTTTTTGGCATTGGAAGTTCAGAAACTTCTCCAGGAAGGAGTTATTGAACCAAGTAACTCACCATGGAGGGCTCAAGCCTTTGTCATTAGAGGAGAAAATCATAAGCCCAGAATGGTGGTTGACTACTCTCAAACAATTAATAAATACACTTTGCTGGATGCCTACCCTTTGCCTAAAATAGAAGAGGTAATTTTGAAAATTTCTAAAAATAAAGTTTTTAGCAAAATTGATCTCCAAAGCGCCTACCATCAAATTCCTATCCAGGATAGCGAGAGACATTATACAGCTTTTGAAGCTTGTGGAAAGCTCTACCAGTTTTTGCGTGTTCCTTTTGGGGTTACTAATGGAGTAGCTTGTTTTCAAAGAGTCATTGACAAAATTATTGAGGATGAAGGACTCACCCTTACATATCCATTCATTGATGATGTTTCTGTGTGCGGAAAAGATCAAAACGAACATGATGACAACTTAGAGAAGTTCATAACTGTGGCAAAGAAGTATAATTTGACTCTAAATGAAGATACGTGTACCTACTCAAGTAATTCTGTCCATTTGCTAGGCTACATTATTCAGGACGGTATCATTAAACCGGATCCTGAACGACTAAAACCTTTGCGAGATATACTTGTTCCGAAAGACTCATCAGCATTGCAATGTGCTTTAGGAATGTTTGACCATTATTGCCGATGGATTCCGGGGTTTTCTAAGAAAATACGTCCTCTTCTAGGAAAGAAACAGTTTCCCCTCTTTCTAGAGATGCTGTATTGACTTTTAATTCACTGAAAGATGATGTGGCAAATGCTGCCTTGGCAACAATTGAAGATGACATACCATTTAGAGTGGAAACTGATTCATCTGATTTTGCGATTGGAGCTACCTTGATCCAAGCTGGACGTCCTGTTGCCTTTTTCTCAAGAACCCTACATGCATCTAAAATTGAGATATTCATCCCCAGAAAAAGAAGCATATGCCATTGTGAAATCACTACGTCATTGGAGACAATTCTTGATGGGAAAGCATTTTGAAGTATTCACTGATCAACAAGCAGTCGCATTTGTATTCAATCAGCGACATGGTAGTAAAATTAAAAATGAAAAGTTAATCCGTTGAAGACTTGAGCTTGCTAGTGTTAAATTTGACAATATTTATCGTCCTGGAAAGCAAAACGTGATTGCTGATACATTATCCCGTATAACTGGTGCTATAACTCCCAGAGAGAGTCGACTTATATAATCTTCACAACTCTCTTTGTCATCCTGGAGTGACACGAATGCACCATTGGGTTCGTTGCAAAAATCTCCCTTTTTCTTTAGAGGATATAAAGAAAGTCACAAACTCCTGTTTAATATGTAATGAATTAAAGCCAAGGTTTGTTAAAAATGTTGGAACACTTGTGAAAGCTACTGCTCCATTTGAAAGGTTGAACCTTGACTTTAAAGGACCTTTACCTAGTGTCTCAAGAAATCACTATATTTTAACAATAGTTGAGGAATTCTCTAGATTTCCATTCGCGATCCCTTGTAGTGAAATTTCTGCAAAAACCGTAATATTGCATTTGAAGAACATTTTCTCTATTTTTGGAGTGCCATCATTTATTCATTCGAACAGAGGATCATCTTTCATGTCTCACGAATTAAAATCATTTTTAACTTCTCAAGGAATTGCAACAAAGTTGTAGTACTCCCTACAAGTTGTAGTCCTCCCAGCAGGAAATGGACAGGTTGAACGTTATTATGGAATAATCTGGAAAACTATACAACTTGCTTCAAGATCTAATAGTATGAAAACTGAACAATGGGAAGGAGTTATCCAAACAGCTCTGCATCATTCCATTCGCTCCTTGTTGTGTACAGCAACAAATGCCACTCCTCATGAACGAATGTTTTCTCATCCTCGAAGATACCATAACGGCTGTTCATACCTACTTGGCTTACAAAGCCTGGTCCAGTTCTTATGAAAAATCAGATGCGTGCTAACAAAAATGAGCCAATTGTTCAAGAAGTGGAATTAATTGAAGCTAATCCTGACTATGCGCATGTAAAACTTGGTGATGGAAGGGAAACAACTGTCTCTGTAAGACACTTGGCTCCAAGAGGGGAACTACCAGATCTGAAGACAACAAGGGTGCAGAGGAAAATGTTCAAGCTTATTAAGATTAGTAGTTACTCTGGCTTATACTTATTTAATTCTGTACAAAAATTTTTAGGAAAAAATGGATTGCTATTATATAATTGTAAGGGACAATCACATTTGGCAACGTTGCCGATATGTCGGATCGATATAATGGTAAGCAAGTTCTTCTAAGAGAAAAAAATAAATTCGCGCGAGCTATAACTATTTGTCGTGTGCTGCCCATTCTCTTAATCCGGTTAGTGCACAATCAGTTAAGGTTGCAACTGAAATCATGAACTTCTTCGGCTTAGTTGAACAGACGCAGTAAATTTATTTAATAAAATAACAAAACTCGAAACTACCATTTAAATTACATTTTGGAAAGAAATTTTCGAAAGATTTGATTCACTTATCAAAAAGTTACAGTCATCTGTAAAGGGAATAAGTTAATTATGTCATTAAAAACGTTTATGAGCAATGTACGACGTAAATCAGATAAAAAACTAAAGGAGTATCAAGACGCAACCAAACTATTACTCCTAGTGTAGAAACAGAATACAGTGATGTGAACAAGAGACGGGTTATTTCAAAATTTGCAGATAAATCCACAGCAAAAGTTGTGTATGAGAAAGAAAAATTTAAAAGAAACACGCTTATTGTTACATTAGATAAGCTAATCCTTGGGTTAAATAGAAGTCAAGTATATACAGAATATAGTAAGAAATTAAAATTTTTTGATGGAGATCAAAGTAAGGAGATCGTCGATCTGGAAAGTGTACGCACTAGTATTGATTACTATTCAGATGACGTAGACTAGCATTTAATAAACGAAGGTGTTCATTTCAAAACTTATATGAAACAAACTGAGCTAGAGTTCTATACTTGTAGTGATATTCTCAATTTAATTTTTGAAAAGAAATTTGTTGACGTTTTTCTAAATTTGTATACCATTTTAAAGATTTTTCTAACGCTCCCTATACTAGCTGTGAAGTGGAGCGTGAGTTATCTAAAATGTCCTACATAGAAAACAAATATAGGGCAACAATGGCAAATAATGGGCTTAATTATTTATCACTTCTTTCTATTAATACGGATCTCATCAAAGACTTAAAATGAAATGGGCAAATAAAAGAATTTGCAGCACAAAACTGTAGAAAAGTTTATTTTGTTTTTATGTTATTTTTAACATATTTAGATTGTTTGAAATAAATAAAAAAAATTTAAACTTCGTATATTTAAAATTTTCCCGCATAAAAAGTATTTTTAGAAAATTGGCAAAATTTTAAAATTATTTAGGGGAGCCCCCAAATATTGTTAGCCCAGGGGCCCCAAAGGTCATGGTCCGGTCCTGGCAGTTAGAGATGTTTTTTGAAGTTTAAAAAAGTATTCAAAACGGTTAAGTTAAGGAGAAGTGTATACTTAATAATTTTCAAATAAAAGGGGATTTTTATTTTTATTCATATTAAACTAAACAATTGTTTAACAAAAAATGAAATAAAATTTCAACGATGAGAAAGAAAGATCAATTCAATAGAAACGTCGTTATTTTCTGGAAAAATTGGAAATACAATATATTCTGTGTTCAAAACAAGAATAAAATCTGCTTTATATATTTAAAAAACTTGTAACCCCCGTTGTTTAGACACTGCCCATATTACTGTCGCTTCCTCTAGCGGACAGAACAATCTTCCTTAATGGCCAAGTTTCGGAACTGTAAGGATGTACGAGCATGCGCTCCGATCCCTTTCAGTTCTATGCTAACTATTAGTTCTCTCGTTATGTATGTAAATGTTTGTTTTGTCTAATAAATGTGTTTAATTAACTAGTGGACTTTGTAAAGAACCCCTTCCCCGCGTGTCCCTTTATTACCTTGGGTCACACCCCTCATAATTTGGTGCCCACCGCGTCATAAACTCTATTTCAGTTGCTAAGGTATATGACCTTAAAACAGCAAGTCTCAAACTGTAGAGCTCCCCTTACGGGGGGCGTGAAAACCCTACGTAGTGGGCTCGAGGATATCAAAAAGTTGAAAATGAAAGATTATTTAAAAGATGATTAATTTACAGAAAGGGGAAGCAAAACAAAATACATTCTGACATAATAAAAAATATGCATTTCTGCTGATATGATATACTTATAAATGTATCTGTAATGCACAATGTATTTGATAATTAACTGGTCAATACTAAATTAAAAACAAAAGTTTAATAATTACTAGTGACTTCTATGAGCTTGTGTTGCAGAGCCACGTTTTTTAAAGGTGGAACATAATACTTATCCATAATACATAAAAGTAACTTATACAAAATGTAATACTTATCTTGATAATTTTTATGGTTTATATCAAGATTTAGCCTCATATTATAGATTTAGCCTCAGAGTACATTATTATTACATTCAGTGCATTATTATTGTATAAGGGGGGGGGACGCAATGAAAATTATGATTGAAAATTTGAGAAGCACTTTGTTAAAAGACATAATGACACAAATCAAGAAGCAAACTATGCCCAATACTTTGCAAAATTCTGAATTGCGATAAATTCTTCAAAAACAATATTGTGTACTCATTAAATTTGTTGCAGACTATACAGATACTGTAAAGATAAATTATCACATTTAATCACGCAAGCAAATCAAAATAATTTTTTAAAAGAAAATTTATAAGAGAATGCTTATTTAAAACAGCGGAAATAAAGCGTCCAGCAGAATCAAATCAAATTAAAAGTGTAAGTATAAGTCGAAATATTGCAGCTAGAAGAGTTGATGAAATAATTGAGAATTTGAAAAATCAGCGTTATTCAACAATATCAACATTTGAAGCCTAGTTCATTGAAATATTGATGAAAGAATAAATATTTGAAATTTCATTCAGCTGGTCATTTTTATTCACATATACGCTCTTCAATAAAAAATGAATGAACTTTTGGAAATCATTTATATTCATAATACAACCATTGCACTGGTATTTGAATGTGACTGTAAATGTTTAGAAGAAATATAAATTATCATTGTGGAAAAGTTGGTTAACATTGTATGATGGTACGCCAACCACGACCGGAATAACTAAATTAGTCGTTGCAAGATTAAAAGACGCAAACAGCCTGGAAATAATAAGTTTGCACAGTTTCATTATATTATTCACCAGAGGGCACTGTGTTTCCAAGTTTTAAATACAGGACATGCTTTAAAAAAAGTCACAAAAATTGTAAATTATATCCCAGAACATAGACTCGTCAATTTGCTTCCTTTCTGGGAGATAAAGAAAGTGAATACAACGACCTACCATATTAAACAGAAGTTCAATGGCTTTCAAATTATAAAGTGATAAAATGATATTTTAAACTGTTGGGTGAAATTACAAACATTTTTGGAAAATTATGAATGTGCTGAATTAAAGGATGAGCAATGGATAAAAGACCTGGACTTTTCAGTAGATCTTACAAATCATCTTAATCAACTTAATTTTAAACTTCAAAGCGAAAATCATGTTGTTACAACTTTATTTGATACTATTAAAAATTATTACTTATGCGAAAATAAATAAAAAGAGAAAACTTGCGACTCACTTTGAATATTCTCAATATTTATTGATTAAATCCCATAAATTAAAATTGTTCGAAACGGAATTATAGATCAAGGATTTTCTTATTTTTAAAGCTGTGAGTTACAATTTCACACTTTTACCCGACCTCTATCTATCGACACTGAAAATGTTGATGAAAGCTTACATGTGAAATAATTTCAAATCCAATGTGATTCTTTGTTGAAGGAAAGTTGGAATTCTAAATTTTTATACATATTTCTAAATCGATCGGTTTCCTAAAATTTATCATTTGTTATACGAATAATGGTTATGTATGGAAGCACTTATTTATGCGGGCAATTATTTTCTTTAAAGAAAAATAGCGAAAATTCAGAAAGGTCAAGATTAACGAATCATTTATCGTCTATTTAAAAAAATTGCATCACTGTAATAGATTCAATCAAAACGATGCATTGCTTTGTGAAGGAAAAAAAAAACAACGGTAAAATGTTTTCTAAAAAGTAATGTTACATTGAATTTCTTGCAATAATTTGTTTTTATATAAAGAATGTAAAATATTTATATTTTTTAAGTTTAAAAAATAACATGAAATATAAAACGATTGCGTATGTATAATATACAATATATTGAGTCTAATAAATGCATAATATATTATAACAATCACATTTCATTTACTTTTTGAAGATTGAAAACATGCAGCCCCCTACTTATAATTATATATAGATCTCATAATTTCTTTCAATCAAAAATATTATAATAAAATAGGCCCGTAATAGCTCATGAGTTTGACATGCCTTTCATTGAGGGTTCTGTGAGTTGAAAAAGTTTGGAGATCACTGATATAGGCGATACCAATTGCCACAAGTATTTTCAAGCCCAGTTTCCTTCCCAGAGAACTAGTGTCTATACACTGATTGAAATGGACTAGTCTATTTTAGAGCTGGGCAGTGTAAGGCAAATCATTCAGTTTTTAGAAGGAAAAACTGTGTCAGTTTAAGGGAAGAATTTCTCAGTTATAGGGGATTTTTCCCTAATTGAATCTTCGGAAAATTGTGAAAAAAATAGCGGTTTTTCTAGAAAATGGCGGTTGATTTGTTGAATCAACCGCCTCTCGCCAAGTGTTTTCTCGCTAAATAAAAAAATGTGCTAAATCTGGTAACCCTTCTGAATTTCTTTTCCAGTGAAGGCGAAATCGTTTTTTGGCTAAATTTTGCACATGCGCAGTATATTTCTTTAATTTTAACAGTTTTCACGATATCTCTCGCGGCAAGTTGCGTAATTTTTTTTTTAATTTTAACAGTTAATTCTTCAACGGTCTTTCTCGCGCATGGACAGAAAGCTTTTATTACTTTAAAAATTAACGATAATTACTAATGCGCTTGCACAACTCTTTTTTTTAACGACTTTAGAAACCTTTCTCAACGGCTTAAGTTTCGCTTGCTCCGGAAATTCCGTTTGACCAGATGTTTCTTTCGCTTTGTTTTATCGTTGTGGAATCATTTTCACAGATAATATTACTCTTTTTTTTCGCATAAATTTTCACAGATTACCACGATGTTATTAGAGAGAATTTGAATGAATGCGTGAAAAATTACGATCAATATTGTGAAAGTTTTTTTTTTGCCAGTGCTTGGAAAGAAAGCTGTTTTAGAATAGTGCATGAAAGTAGGTTTGATTGGTTCATCGTATGTATGTCCGAAATGTGGAAAAAGTATGGAATTGAGGAAAAGAACGGGTAAAGAAAGTGAATGATGGTTTTTGAATGGTACTGCAGAATTCAGTCCATTGTGAAAGAGCATACCCATCATGTGTTTAGGAGTGTAAGGAAAGGATTTTGGTTTGAATTGAGTAATATGGATTTGTGCACCGCTTTGTTAGTGATAGAAAAATAAAAATGTTTTGGAAAGTGATCTCAGAAATATGCAGTCGCACACTGGTTTAATTTCAGTAGGGAACTCATCGTCATCATAAATGTCGGAAAAAAACCAGCACTTTTTAAAGGTAAGTGAAATTATTTCCATTTTTAAATGCCTAATTTTTGCAGCGATTTTCAGTTTCAAAACTTTAAAATGCTATTTTTAAATGATTTTCTTTCCGCCATCTTGAATTTCGCGCTCCGGCGTTGCTTGTTGTGGTAGGGTTGCTACTCCAAAACATAGCACGCACCAAATTGGCGATTTTTCAAAATTTGGCAGAGACCCGGCCGATTCGACAATTTTACCATGGCAAACATTCCTTGTAACGTTTTTTTCTCGAAGTTAAACATTTGTGAAAAGTAAAAAATCTAGAAGAAAGGAATCTCTTCGGGAAGAAAGAGAGTATTACATGCAATTCAATTGAAATGAAATGAATTCAAAGTAATGTAGAAATTAAAGTTTTGTTAGAAAAGAATTAAGTGGTTCGAATAATCTCGCAAGATCGGTCACGGAGTCCAATGTTTACAATGACTGTATTGCTTCAGACGACATTCATAAAAATATATATCGAAATAGAATTCAAAAAATCAATGAAACATTTTACTCAAGCAAATATTTTGAAAAATTGGGAAATATTCCAACCATTGATATCATTTCAAAGTGGACAGAGAATCGAAGAGAAGAAATCTTAAGCACTCGAATCTTCAGTAAAATGATTATTACTCCAGGCCTTCTACATAGATTTAATTTACAGGATAATGCAATGTGCATTACATGTAAACGTATAAATGATTTGGACCACATTATATTAAATTGTATTAGATATACTACGCATCGTAATAATCTCTGGTCTATTCTTCGTATTGATCCACATTCCACTATTACATTTAGAGATGTTTTGGAAAGGGCAATGAATAATAAATCAACTTTCAGAGTTTTTTTAAAGGAAATGAAATTTTTCAATATCTACTAATCTATTAGGATTTCTCTTGTCTTGTCCTTTTTTTTGAGGGATCATAGCCTGTGTTGCTCTATATCCCCTTCAACCTTTCAATCAATCAATCAATCAATCAAGTGGTTCGAAAAAAGGAGTTATTTCCCATCACAATAATCGTATAGCTGGGAAAAAATCCCTAGAAGGAAAATTAATTTTGGAATAATTCCTCCATTGTTTTAAAACTGTATGTATGGGGAAAGTAATCGTACATTATATTTAATTAATGTTATAATGCAATAATGGCAAAATAATAAATTGCTTCATTGCATGTGTATTCATTATGTTTCCAAAGAATTTTAGCAGCATTATTAATCAAGTGTATCACAAGTTCACATTATTTCTGATTATGAGAATAAGAGATTTGTATATGAAAATGTGTAGCATTTTCTTTGAAATATGTATTTAATTAAAAATATCAAATAAGTACTCACATTTTAATAGTTTTAAAGAATAAAAGTATATTATTGTACATTTATATATATATATATATATAAAGTAATAAAAGAATAGAAATGTTCGTAGATAATAATATGTAAGAGAAATGTGAGGTAAAAATGTTGTACAGTTGGATTCTCTAAAAGCAAGTTGTGTTTTAGGTCCTCTTCATCTAATCTGATCATTGTGTGATGATTACCTGTAATACATATTTATAGCTAGATACTGCATAAGAATAAAAAACTAAGATATTTTTTTAGTTATACATAAATGGGACTTAATTATTTAGCCTTGTTTAGTTTCCAAAACTTTTAACCTGATGTGTGTAAATACTGATGATAAGTATACATGCATACATACTAATGACAACATATATATTTGAAAATAAGTTATTTTAATTTTTGAAATATTTCAATATTTGATAATTAGTACTTTTAAAAATTTTAATATATATATGGTCAGACCTCTAAATCCTGAAAAAAGTTAATTATGTAGAACAGAGGTTGGTACGCTGAGCAATTCTCAGTGGCATTGTACAAAGTTATGAGATTAAATTAAATCACTGTGTCTCCTTTCAATGCTCCATGCATTTTTTTTTATTTAAAGGCTTCCTTATTTTCAATCGTTTGTCACAAAATGATTCTGCTGAATTTACTTGTGTGTAGTTTATGTTAAAAGATAACCCTAATATCTCCTCTGTTTAAATGTAACTCATCCTTAGCATTAAATATTGACATTATGTCAAAAGGATGGTGTAATACTTTTAAAATGAAACATCACTTACTGTATTGTGAAAAGAACGATTCAGAATTATTCAAAGCAGAATTTACTGAATTATGAAAAGATCTGCAAAGTAAATAAATTGACATCAATTTTTGACTGCTTCATGTCATTTCCAGAGTGATTTAATTGTTTGAAGAAAATTGTATGCACTCGGCTTTCCACTTTTGGTTCCACATACATATATATATATATATATATATATATATATATATATATATATATATATATATATATATGTTTCTGAAGAAACTTATTTCTCTTATGAAATATATTTTGAGTCCACAAAGAAATTGTTTAACAGCCGAACATTCAGAATCATGTGCGAGTCAGATTGAAAGTTACAAATTATTCTACTTGTATTGCAATATTAAGTAGAGCTTCACAGGGAAAAGTTTCATATTTAAATTAAAAAATTTTTTATTGAAGGTATACTAATTATATTGCCGGAATACTTATATTTTGTGCTATTTTTTTATTTTAATCAATGTTTTTACAAGATGTGTACAATGTGAATTTTTTTATTTATGTTGAAGGAATATATATATATATTGTGTTGCTTGTTTTTGTTAATATTAATATCTTTAAATGCCGCATACTTTTAATATGCATTAGTACAATATTTTGAAACCTTTTACATTTGTGGGGGAAAAAACACCTATAATGAAGAAGATAAAAAAATTTATCGACATATGAACAGATTCGATGCTAAAATTTAAATTTAAGCTAGAAGACCTATATCTTAGGTTACCAATTCATGCCATATACGCATAATTTCTCACACAGCTATGAACATTTTCATGCCATTCACAAAAATGTATTTAGAAAGTGAAAAATATTTTTAACGCGATTGGCAACAAAAACAAAATACAAAAACGAATTGAACATGGAATATGAATGCTACTGCAGATAATTTCAAAAAGCTTATACGTCGATAGTTTGTGTAAGAAATTGTGAACACATATCTCAGTTACTAAGTATAATGCATGCGTAGGTGACATTTGGATCACAAATTTATATTATCAATGAGTAAATAACATTAAAATTACATCATAAAATTTTTTAATAAAAAAATATAATATTTTTTAAAAATTGTCTTTACATATAATATCAAAAATATGTTTATCTATATACTTCAAATATTATTTTAAGATATATTCCCTTCAGCGAGGAAGGGGATTCCTCGAAAACATGTTACAGTTCTAGGGATTCCAAGAGTTGAAAAAGTTTGACGATTGACCAATGTCCAGAAATGAGAAGTCTTTCATGGTCAAGATTCACTCTGCTGCTTTAACCCCCTCCCCGAAAAAGAAAAAAAAAAGAGCTAACATTTATTTTACCAGTTTTACGACTGTCGTCCCCTCCCCTTAGCCCCCCGCGTGTTCCCTTTCGCTGAAGGGGAGAATTTCATTGAAAAGGTTACCCGAGAGAGAAATTTATTGCCCATCTTGGGAGTCTTGAGACATATATATTTGTGCCAAAAATTTCGCTACAGCCAACGCCATCTAGATGTCATGTAAGGTGTTACACTAAGGGCCCGCCATCACCTTGAGCCTTCAACACCATACGATCAAAAAACCACTCTAGGTTAAAATCATTATCCCGTAACATTCAGTAGAAATCACAGGACTTATATTTACATCAACATTATGTTCACTTCTTTAGAGGCAATTTTATAGAAAATATTTTTCGTATATATCCAAATTTTAATAACAAAAAAAGTGGTAATTAAATTATGCATTAAATGTATATTGTTTCCTGTATTTTTTTTTATTGAGAATTTATTTGAGAATGACTGCAAGAGATTCATAAACTTTACTGTAATCTCTGTGGATTACAACGTTATTTCTCAGTAATTTTCAACTTATATTTCGAATTCGTAGAAATAGGCGCGCTCCTTAATTTTGAAGCGAGTTGTTTATTTAGAACAAAAGTTTTTGACAAACAGAAACAATTATTTTCCCAAGATTATCTGCCTGTATATATAATTAAAGACAAAAAATAATTCATTAGGTGCGGCGAATCTCCTTTCTCTCGGGGATAGGAACACCATTTTTTTTTCAGGAAGAATACAAAAAAAACTAAAGCAGATCATTTTTAAAAATCATTTTCTTATTTTCAATTCTATAATGGATTTCAGTGAGAGTGTATCTTAGTGTAGGTAATTTTGAAATAATATACCAAATTTGACATCCGTTTATTATAACACTGAATGTGTTTAATTATCATTAATCTTTATATCATAGAACTAATTTATTTATATTTATTAATCCATTATAGAAGTAATGCATTTATTATTATTCAACAATTATTTAGATCTTATTTAAGTATTATTTTTAATTTCTTATACTATTGAATTTATTTAAAAAATGTATTATTTGTGCAGAATTGTTTATTATATATTTTAATTAACTTAATTTCACTACATTTAATTACATAAAGAGAAAATATTGAAAGTAATGGTATATTTCTATCCTCAGAAACTGTATTTAACATTTGAGCTATTTTTGTGTCCTAAAATAAAGGAATACCTTCTCTAACAATGCTCTCAGCGCCCCTATGTCAATTATTCTGACACACACAAAGTGAAAATCGGTTATAGTAAAATGCACAGACAAAAAATCTCCAGTCAAGACTTTATGTTATTACTATTTTTATCAAAAAAATTTTTTATGTACAATTACTTCAAAATGCTAAAATTTTATTCGTGGAACTATTCATTTATAATGAAATATCCCAAAAGTATATAATTTATAATGTAAGAATAGTGTTCAGTACATATGCATGAGAATGTAAAGCGCCCTCTGGCGCTCCTAGAGTCCAGTCGAGACGAGCCGAGTAAATAAACTATTCACTGAAAATTGAGCAAGACTCTTCTTAATTTGAGTAGTATTTCTTTGAGATAGCTGAGATATCAAATAGTTTAAAATTTCAAAATTCATTTGATTAGTATTATTATTTATTTAATATAGAAAGTCTTTATTTTTATTACTACTATGTTTATAATAATTTATTTTAATATTATATTTATTAATATGGAATCTCTCATTATTCTTACTACTTATCTAATTACATAATTTATTTAATTATTGTAATTAATTTATTAAAAATTAGAATTTATTTAACAGTTATTTTTCTATTATATTACTGAATTTATTTAAATGTTAATTAGTGATTATAGAATTATTCACTTTTTCTGTAGAATTTATTTTTAAAACTAATAACTATATCTTCGATTATATATAGTATTTTCTTGAAGCTAATGATTTATTTCTATACTCAGAAATAACATTTAATATTTCAATCATTTTTGTGTTCCAAACACTCACAATTAAAGGCGTGCTCAGCGCCGCCTATCAAGTAATACTATTCAGACACGAACAAACTTAAAACATACTGCTACCTTAAAATTTAATGAGAAATAAATTTTTACACGAAGCTTATATTGTAAAATGCCCAAAATGGCATTCATATAACATAATTATTAATGAACATCTACAATCATGTCAAAATACAAAAATTTCTGTGAAATGAGATTAATAATCAAATGTCTAACAAAGTTCCAGCATGATGTGGCTTCACAGAGGCCGTTAACAGACAAACATCAAGTGCACATTCATTATCATGTGATTAATGTACTTAATGGGAAAAAATATTTTATTAATACCTGCATGTGTCGTCTTATAAAACTCATAACGTTAAAAAAGTATGCATATATCAATTCTTTAGTCATGTCCCTGTCTATTTTCTACGAGTAAATTCATCATATTTTACTCTTTATAATGAAACATGGAGACTTCAGAGAGGCCGCTAACAGACACACATCAATCAGCCACTAAGTGCACATTCATTATCAGGTGATTAATGTACTTAATGGGATTTTTTTTATATTTTCCTGTGCGTTGACTTATATTACAAGACTTATAACGAAAAATGTTTATAGTTTTTAAAAAAACAACAACTAAAAACTATTTTTTTATAATGAATCGAACTAAAAAGTAAAAAAAAATATAATTCTTATTTAAGAATAAAAAGAAAAACGAAAAAATTAATATCATTGCGATAATAGCGTGGGATGCTCCACATTAATTGTTATAATTTCTTAATAGTTCTATTCCGAAATGCTGGGTAAGTGTAAAAATGTAGTACAAAGCAATTAATGTCATTGTGGTAAAATCCACAATGACATTAATTTTCTCGTTATTTTTTTTATTCTTGTATTAAGAATTATTTTTTTACTTTTTAGCTCAATTCACCATAAAAGCGTGTTTTTTAGTTCTTTTTATAAAACTATTATTTAATTTTATTTTTTAGTTCAATCTACAATAAAAGCCTTTATTTTTTTAGTTTTTAAAACTATCATTTATCCTTTGCTGAATTTATCCTTGAATTTGATATTTGAAGCCGGAATTATGTGGCTTCTGGAATTTGTCTTGCTCTTCAATTAATATTAATTAATGGGTCTAAAGGGTATTTATTCTCGCCGTTTACGGGGCCTCGGATGAGTCCCATATGGTTATATTTCAAAGATTCCATCTCTATTGATACAGGTATAACTAATAAAAGTGTGTTAAGAAGAAATATTAAGTGTCAGTCGTATTATCACCTTTTAAACGTATTGCTATAATGTTAATTCGTATCAACACTTCTAAACGTAATAATATTTTTTATAAAAATAAACAATATTCAGCAGTAAGAACATAAATCTTTTTTATTCACATGCCCGAGTCTTTTTTTATTTCTATTTTCAGAAACTTGTTTTATTTTATTTGTATTAACCACAAGCCTATTTGTAGTTTTAGAGTTGCTCCTTAATCTTTTAGTCGACAAATCTGGAAAATGGCATATGGAATTAGTCGCCAAATCTCGAGATCCTTAAAATCCTTATTTATGAGGATCCTGATCAGGACAATAAAACAAAATTATGAAGGTATTGGATTGTCATCGGTCCTTGACAAGTGTGCAAGATTTCGAATTAATCTGACCTTTTAAAGTGGATAAAAATCGAGTTCCAAGATTCCATTATATACAAGTGAAACTTATAAAAGCGTGTTAAAAATATGTATATTTTATCAATTCTTTAGTCATGTCCCTGTCTACTTTCTAAATTCATCTACTTTTACTCTTTAAAATGAAACATGACATTAAATTTTTTCTTTTTACATCTATTGTTGAAGAATGTATTGTGCGACTTATTTACAAGGATAAACATATTGTTTGTTAACTGAAAGGAGTGAAATTTTCTCCGATGTCTATTTCCTGTAATTGAGTGGGATGAGCATGGAGGATATGTTTTTCTAAGGTGTTAAGAGATTGAAATATATTTTTTTTCATTTTTGTGAAAAGTATATACACGTTTCCTTACCCCCTGAGTTGCATAAATTTTGCAAATTAATTTTAGACATATTAATGAAAGAAAATCGAAATTTGTGAATAAAATTTCCTGAGCTCTCTTTTTGACTACTCCAGTCATTCTGATGAACATCAACTAAAGTTGAGTTAATTTAAAATCTTCTAAATTGGTTGGTTAAATGGATTCATTTTATGGCAACGAGTCCTCTCGGGACATATTGTGCCAGATATACGGTTTGGATTATCGTAAAAAAAAAGAGAAAATATATAAAAATTTTAGCTTTGTACATTGTTTAAAAAGCTGTATCCCTTAAAAATTAACCGTTTTAAGAAAAACTAATATAGCACAAAATTAAAAGTTTCTGAGGTTGAGGATATTCGCGAACTCAGTCAGTCAATGTTTAAGTGTTAGAATTTAATTATTTGTAGCAGGCAGAATAAAAAGCTGAATATCCAATTAATGGAAGTCGAACAGTCAGTGAACAAATGCGCTTAGGGGGATCCTCTCCCTAAAAAAGATGTCGATGTGCAAGTCTATTTGTCCAATTCTTAACCGTGTCGAAAAAAAGGTGTTGTATGGCAGTAATTTTCAATGAATAGTGGCAGGCTTGATTTCATATTTATCTCAAGATTCTATTGGCTCATTGGCCCTGATAATGCTTATGCTCGCCTGATTTAATAAAATTTGAGATATCTATGGAAACATTCGAAAAATTAAACTGAAGGCAGATTAAATACTAGCAGGTGCGACGATTTCACTGCCTTTGATTTCAGTGTGGGAAGGTATACAAAATAATAAACGTTCAGTGTTTTCAGATTTTAGGTAGTAAATTATTTATGCTGTTTCAATTACCAGTAGATAAGACGATGAATTTCGTTGACGTAACTATTCCAAGACTCTAAAGCAGTGATTCTTATACCGTGGTTCTGGGACTCCCGCGCCTTTCCTGGGGGTCCTGCAGAGTCCCATGTAACGATAAAATTCCGCACTTTTACTGATTCTGAAAGACTTCGTGGAAAATTTGGAAGATGTGTCATCCTAAACTAGATCACTAAATTACCCTCTAGTGAAAAAACTCGACTAGAACATGTATTTTGTTCAAAAATATTAAGTCGAGGAAGGGTTCTCAACATTTTGGGGATCAGCTTTGTCAGGTTGATACAAAATGAGGGACAGCGGCTATCAAAAGTTTAAGAACAGCTGCTCTAAAGAATCTGCGAAGACCAAAAAGAAAATTTTCATTGTATCGATCGCCGAAGTATTCTACAGTCGGTCGAAAAAATTCTTGAGCACCGTGACCCTTTCAAAAAATGATTGGAAATGGAAAACGACCTTTATTGAAATCCTCTCACTTGAAATTTATCATGAGCACCCTCTCATTTGACATTCATAATGAACACTGTCTCATTTGAAATTAATCATGAACACTGTCTCATTTGAAATTCATCATGAGCCCTGTCTCATTTGAAATTGATCATGAACACCATCTCATTTGAAATCGTCTCATTTGATCATGAACACCATCTCATTTGAAATTCATCATGAACATCATCTCATTTGAAACCATTTGATTTGAAATTCATCATGGACACTGTCTCAATTGAAACCATTTCACTTGAAATTCATCATGAACACCATCTCATTTGAAATTGTCTCATTTGAAATTGATCATGAACACCATCTCATTTGAAATCGTCTCATTTGATCATGAACACCATCTCATTTGAAATTCATCATGAACATCATCTCATTTGAAATTCATCATGAACATCATCTCATTTGAAACCATTTGATTTGAAATTCATCATGAACACTGTCTCATTTGAAACCATTTCACTTGAAATTCATCATGAACACCATCTCATTTGAAATTCATCATGAACACCATCTCATTTGAAATTCATCATGAAACCTGTCTCATTTGAAATTCATCATGAACACCATCTCATCTGAAATTCATCATGAACACCATCTCATTTGAAATCGTCTCATTTGAAATTCATCATGAACACTGTCTCATTTGAAACCATTTCACTTGAAATTCATCAAGAACCTTGTCTCCTTTGAAACCATTTCACTTGAAATTCATCATGAACCCTGTCTCCTTTGAAACCATCTCATTTGAAATTCATCATGAACACCCTCTCCTTTGAAACCATTTTCCTCATCATGAACCCTGTCTCCTTTGAAACCATTTTCCTCATCATGAACCCTGTCTCCTTTGAAACCCTCTCCTTTGAAACCATTTCCCTCATCATGAACCCTGTCTCCTTTGAATCGACCCCGTCTTTTCGTTCCCCCCTTTTCGTTTCCAACGACTCTTTTTACATGTCCCCCTCCTTTTTATCCACACCTTGCCTCCCCAAGGAACGTTCCCAAGGCTCTTTTTGTATGACTCTTGTCTACTTTTCACCCGTTTTTATACCCCACGTTGTTTTTAGGGTTCCCATTTGAATCCACGTCTGCATGAGGTGTCGGTTGGTCCCACGTTGTGTTTCGGGTCTCGATTCCTGTATGAAGCCCCGTATGCCCCAGAGCCCCCCTGTCTCACGTTGGGTCTCGATTCCCGTTTGACACCTGTCCCACGTCGATTCCCGTTTGAAACCTGTCCCACGTTGTGTTTCGATTCCTGTATGCCACCTGTCCCGCGTTGTGTTTAAGGTCTCGATTCCTGTTTGAAGCAAAGTATGCGGGAAGCGTTAGCATGTATGGACAAGGTAAAATTTTTCAAATTTCCCACCAACAAATATTTTAGTACGGGGCGAGAGAAAAGGTTTCATTCCATCCCAGAGCGACGATTGAGACAGGGGTCATCCACAAATGACATGTTGGACAGGTCCAATGACATGTTGGACAGGTAAAATGACATTCTGGACAGGTAAAATGACATGCTGGACAGGTCCAATGTCATGCTGGACAGGTCCAATGTCATGCTGGACAGGTAAAATGAAACAGAGGTCTCCCAAAAATAGTTTTAACACGGGGGTCCAATGACATGCTGGACAGGTAAAATGACATGCTGGACAGGTAAAATGAAACAGAGGTCTCCCAAAAATAGTTTTAACACGGGGGTCCAATGACATGCTGAACAGGTCCAATGACATGCTGGACAGGTCCAATGACATGCTGGACAGGTCCAATGACATATTTGGTGAGAGGGCCACCTCATTCCAATCTTGGTGACGATTCACAGGTAATTTGATGCATCTAGGAGGACCACCTCATTCCAATCTTGGTGACAATTCACAGTGATACATCTAGGTGAGAAGGCCTCCCATCTTGGAAATGATTCACAGTGATGCATCTAGATGAGAAGGGGCGATTCACAGGTTCCAATCTTGGTGTATGAATGAAAGAAAAAGAGGAGGGAACTGCCCTATTTTCGGTCTTGAAGATTTTTGCTAAAAACATTTTGTTAAGACTGACAGTTAAGACAAGACAGAATTTGAGATGGAAAACAAGACTCCAAATCCTGACAGTCTTAACAAAAACATTTAGCCATTCAAAAGCACTCCGAAGGTGCTGGCCTTTTATACTCTAATGAGGTCACGTGAAACAATTTCTATTGGCTGGTCCTTCCAACGTTGTACACCGAGTCGACTCGATTGGCCCAGAAAGATTATTCAGCCTAAATGAGCGCACATTAGCTGAGAGATCCAAACTTGGTATACCCGAAAAAAAGGGGGACGACGACTCGATCCCCCTTTCCAATTTTTTTTCACAAAATTGAAACGCCAAAGTTGGGTTCAAAGGATATTCTGACGCGTGACTCGATTCGACCCAGATTTCTAAATACGATAGGGGTGGTCCAACAAGTGTTGTACCGAAATCATTCTGACAAAAAAATGAGACTTGTTCATTATTTATTGAAAAAATATATACAATGAACTACAGGCAACTATTGACAGATCCATGGGTGGGATGGCTCCGATAGATTTTTTGACACAAGTCTGGACATACAAAAAATATATACAATGAGCTACAGGCAACTATTGACAGACAGATCCATGGGTTGGATGGGTTTAAATACGATAGATTTTTTGACACAAGAGTTTACTCTGGGCATGGTCAAGTCCATAGGCTCCCTTTCATCCAGGAAAGAGAAGAGATTCTCATCAAAAATAGAGGGTACCGTGTGAAGCAGCTGGAGTTCTTGGGGTCCAAATACAAACGACATGAGCTGGTCGAATGCATCTGTCGACTCCAAAGGGTCCAACATGTCGAGCTCTGGGAAAAGCTGCATAGGTTCTGGGAGACTCTGCACAGGTGGCTGTGGGACGTGTGACACTGGAATTTGCACAGGTTCTGATACATGTAGAATCTGCACAGGTGACTGTGGGACGTGTGACACTGGAATCTGCACAGATTCTGATACATGTAGAATCTGCATAGGTTCTGGGAGAATCTGCATAGGTGGCTGTGGGACTTGTGACACTGGAATCTGCACATGTTGTGGAACATGTAGAATGTTCATAGGTTCTGGGAGAATCTGCATAGGTGGCTGTGGGACTTGTGACACTGGAATCTGCACATGTTCTGGAACGTCTGGAATCTGCACAAGTGGAATCTGCATAGATGGCTGTGGGACTTGTGACATTGGAATCTGCACAGGTTCTAGGACATCTGGAATATGCACAAGTGGAATTTGCACAGGTGGTTCTGGACGTGTGACACTGGAATCTGCACAGGTGGTTCTGGGACTTGTGACACTGGAATCTGCACAGGTGGCTCTAGGACATCTGGAATATGCACAGGTGGTTGTGGAATATGCACAGGTGATGGTGGGACATCTGGAATCGGCACAGGTTCTAGGACATCTGAAATCGGCTCAGGTGATGGTGGGACAAGTGGAATCGGCACAGGTTCTAGGACATCTGGAATCGGCACAGGTTCTAGGACAAGTGGAATCTGCACAGGGGCCATCGGTCGTTCGGATCGTCTAGACACACGTCTCATGACGAGTGATGCCGTCGGTTGAGTTCGAATAATAGCCAGAGATGGAGATAGTACTTAAATTTATATTACAAGAAAATAAATATTTACAGTTAAAGTTTACACTAAAAGGTAATAATGCGGTTAAATGAAAATTACACCCTTGAAGGTGCTGCGGATTGATGCGAACAAGACCTTGCGTCCGTCCGTTGCGTTTTCAATTTACAGAATGTCCCGGTACCGGGTTCCAAAAAAGTTTCAGTTGGAGTAGGAAAGCGGGAAAATCTCGCGCACTCAGTTACAGTTAAGTGAGGAGTGGAAAGTCTGGCGCACTCAGTTGCAGTTAAGTGAGGAGTGTGGGAAACAACGGGAGTGATGCGCACTCGTTTCTTGGGTAGAGCTTTTTCCTCCAAAGGTCGCTTTTCGACCGGTACATGAATCGGGGTAGGTGGAGGTAGCTTGTAAGGAGTTTGATTAAACTTTTTCATTTTCCGGAAATCTCCCACGTGGAATCCCTTCTGAATGAGCTGGGGGAGAAGGGATTCGGGGATAATGTCCAAACCAAAGGCGGTTTTTTGAACCGTCAACACAATGTAGTGTGTTCCAGCCGGGATCGGATACGCCGTGTGGGGCTCCAAGATGGTTCGATGGTAGAGCATTTGGTCATGGGGCTCAAAACTTCTCCGAATCACATTGGGGTGGGCTCGGCACTTGAGACTGGAGGCTGGCAATTCATAGATCAACTTGGGTACATGCGTCGTTTGAATCAAGTGAATCTCTCCGGATTTCACCGTTCGCAAGCCAAAGGTAAAGTCTTTTTGGCAAAAAAATATGTTGTTGTAAATGTAAACCATTCTCGTGTCGGTATTTTTTTGAGCAGTCTGTCTGGATTTCTCAACAGGCCTTTGGATGTTTTTTTCCCACATCACGTCGTTGGGTCTAAATTCATTGACATGCTTTGCCTCCATGACGGCCCGTTTGAAATTGTCCAACTACGTCTTTTTTTGATGCCAATGGTCTTTACAAAACAGAACAAACACTCGTTTGGCGGTGGGCTCTTGGTAGATGATACCAGCTCGGACTTGACCCTGCCGAGCAGCATATTCCAATGCATCGGGTTTATCGGGCAGCGTCACGGGCACCACCGTGGTAGAAAGGTGCTCGGGGAAGGCATCAATCGGGTCCATGACGAAGTGTTGAAAGCACCTCTCGCTTTTATACGTTTCAAACAGGATGCGATTCAACAAGGAAGGAAGCCGTGGCGTCTGTAAATGCGTCCGTCACAGTACCACCATGGATGGACCAGGGAGGAGCGGTCAAACGTTGAGTGTGGAAAAACTCTTGGGAGTTTTAAACTATACTACGTCACAGTACCAACATGGATGGACCATGGATGAGCGGTTAAACTTTAAGTGTGGCTCTTGAGACAATCGTGGAGAGTAAAAAGTTATAAACTATACTATGTCACAGTACCAACATGGATGGACCATGGATGAGCGGTTAAACTTTAAGTGTGGCTCTTGAGACAATCGTGAAGAGTAAAAAGGTTTAAACTATACTACGTCACAGTACCAACATGGATGGACCATGGATGTGCAGTCAAACCTACTGTGTGGAAAAACTCACGACAATCGTGAAGAGTAAAAAGTTTTAAACTATACTACGTCACAGTACCAACATGGATGCACGATCACCATGGATGAGCAGTCAAACCTAGAGTGTGGAAAAAACTCTCAAGGCAATCGTGAAGAGTAAAAGTTTTAAACTATACTACGTCACAGTACCATGGATGCACGATCACCATGGATGAGCAGTCAAACCTAGAGTGTGGAAAAACTCTCAAGACAATCGTGAAGAGTAAAAGTTTTAAACTATACTAAAAAATTTTTTTTTTTTTTTTTTTACTTGTAAAGGACAGTTTTAACTGTCGTTTTCCTTTTTCATTTAAAAAATTTTTCACACAAAATTTTTTTGTTTCTTATTCTTTATTTACAATGTTTTTAATATACATTATATATATATATATATATATATTAATTATATATTATTATATTATGTGTATATATATATTGTATATATATTATCTCTTATTATATATATATATATATATTTACTTGTAAAGGACAGTTTTAACTGTCGTTTTTCTTTTTCATTTAAAAAATTTTTCACACAAAATTTTTTTGTTTCTTATTCTTTATTTACAATGTTTCTTGCTATAGGTGCAATAGTCCCATTTCATCTCTTTACTCCTTTATTACAGAGTGCATCACTTTTTATCAACCCATCACCTTGCTGCACACCCCACATCAAATTTGATGGTACATTTTTATCAATCCATCACCTTGCTGCACACCCCACAAGTGGTGAAAGACACTAAAAAATTCCATCGATAAAATATTGGACGGGAGATAATGTGTAGCTCACGTCCGCATGGGTGGGGTTCGTTTATAAGACAACAAATTGGAGGCATTCAAAATGATACATAGATTTCATTTTTTGTTCAAATTTTATTTTCCCTTCAGATTTTATTTTACAGTGGAAAAAAGTTTATCTCTGAAGAATTTCCGTTGTGTCGTGGAAAGCCACTTTTGACATAGTGATACATTATCTGCCAACGTACGCTATTTTGGTCTGTCATATGCATGGCTCGAGGTAAATATTCCTTTCCATTCTGTAAAATTTCCTCCAATCTTGCTTCGGTGGGCTCGCCGTACAACATGCAAAATGCAGGCTTTGCAAATAGCAAAGAAGAGAGGGGCCTCAGGACAATTAGAACTGGAGCATCAAATTTTTCATGACAATGACCCTAATGCAAGTGGTCATGCATCCTCTAATTATGAAAATAATGCAGAAGTAAATACTTACACATTAAATTCTAGTGAACTGAATGCAGCAATAGAAAGAAAGCCGTCTCTTCCATCACACACTTCTGTACAACATTTGGCAAATGAACAAAATGATGCAACTTATGTATTGGTCGGTACAAACCTATGGAATTTATTGTCAACTGCAAAATGCCTTGAATGTCGTATGAAAGATTTAAATATCATAAAAACAACACCGTTGGGGTATGACATCAAAACTAGAGTTGTTTTGCTCTGGTTGTGAGGCAGCGTGAAATTCCTCATTTTCAAGTGCTCGTGTAAAAGAAAACAAAATTTGACATTAACAAAAAAATGATTTCGACTTTTTTAAGACTTGTGAAAGGTCACGCGGGATTGGAACTATTTACATTAGTGACTAGTATGAATGTAATGGATAAAAAATATTTTTCGAAGCACATAAATTTTTGTCCGAAGAAAATAGTGAGGTGAAACATATCAGATACTTGAAGTAGTGAGAAATATAGTTAGGAAGCAACATCTCGAATTAAATGATGAAGAGAAGAAGGAAACAGGTCTTTTTGACGTTATTGTGTCATTTGATGGATCTTGGCAAAAAAAAGTGGGGCTATACATCACTATACAGGATAAGAGTTGTTATTGATAGGTTTAGTAATCAATTATGAAATGCTATCAAAGTATTGTACAGAATGTACTGCCGCAGTCCTTTCGGGTGATAGTCCAGATTTTGCAATTTGGTATAAAGGTCGCAAATCTGAATGCCAAATAAATCATACAGGTTCCACATCTAGAATGGAAATGGAAGCTGTTGTAATTTTGTTGCAAAGATCTATCAAGGAGTGTAATGTGTGTTACACTAGCATATGGTCAGATGGAGATTCGAAAACATTCCAACATCTGATGTCGTTGAACATCTATGGAAAAGGTAAACAGATAAAAAAAAAAAAGAAGAAATTATCAACCATATCTCCAAGCGCCTCGGAACTGGTTTACGCAGCAAAGTGAAAGAATGGCGAGGCAAAAGTGTTTGCATTGGTGGCAAAAAGGTTGGTAGCTTAAAATAAACCACAATAGTTATAAGTTAACTAACTTTTACAGAAAAGCCATTAAAGATAATTGCAATGGC
This sequence comes from Trichonephila clavipes, assembly GCA_019973935.1. NCBI lineage: Eukaryota > Metazoa > Arthropoda > Arachnida > Araneae > Nephilidae > Trichonephila > Trichonephila clavipes. The sequence continues at coordinate 352,254 of BMAU01008397.1, forward strand.
GTTGAAAAAATGAAAAGTGCTATTTACGCCACACTTTATCATTGTTTCTTCACAGACGCCAAAACACAACAAATGTCCTAATGGCAAACTTTCTTAGTGTTTTTTAAAAGAGCTTTAGCAAATGAAGAATCCCCTGAAAGACATTCAATTATGAAGACAAAATTAACTGAGAAGGTTGTTGCAAAGATTCTCCCTGTGTATCACCGATTAGCAAGCAACGAGATATTGTCTCGGTGTATTTCAGGTAACAGTCAAAATGGAAATGAAAGTTTGTACAGTGTTATCTGGAGTCACTGCCCAAAAGAAAGTATCCAATCAAAGAAAAGAGTGGAAATATCTCTTGTAACAGCAGTTTGTGAATTCAATTTTGGATCCCTGTTTACCTTGAAACATGTACATCAGAATGCTTCATTACCCTTGATGCAAATCAGTGGAGTAAGAGATGATCGTCGATTAAAGCAAAGCAGAAATAAAACTTTTCAAATAGCAAAAGATAAAAGAACTAAGAAGCGAAAAATCTCAAATAAAATAGAAAACAAAAATATAAAATCTGAAGGATTGTCATAATGTGCTGGTCAATTTTAAGTGAATGTTTTGCCACGCTATATTTTTTTTGTAAGTATCAGCTTTATGGATGCATATTACTTGAACTATTGAATATATAATAAAATATTTTTTAAGATTTTTGCTGTAATAACCTCTTATATGTTTGATTTTCATGTAAAGGTAAGTAATTATGTAAAATTTTGCTTTATTTTTTTATTTTACTCAAATAAAAGTTTAAAATGTATTTTTCTCAGTTCATAAATCTTCTCTTTTCATTATTACGTAAAATGCTTCTTGCGTTTCATATCATGTCGTATCTCTTAGAAATTTTCACAAGTTATGAAAGATAATGTAATTCACAAATTTGTGCATTAGTTTTCTGAAAAATTTAACGGATCATATTTTACGCTGTTTTGAATACCTTGAATATGTAATAATTGGTTACATTTTTCATATAGTAGAGAAAATTTATCTTTTTTTCCATCAAATTTTATTCTGAATTTAAAATCCATGCACATATATATTTAGTTATAGTTCATATATATATATATAATAAAAATTATGTACATATTTTAAAATCTAATGCGCAAGGAGCATTTTCTAAAAAGTTCAAATTATAATTTTTCAAAATATATATATATATATAATTATATATATATTATATATATATATATATATATATATATATATATATATACACTGGCCTCAAAAGTTAAGGTACAACATGTTTTCGAAGCTCACCATAAAAAAATAGCAGTAACAATAAAATGCATAGTTTACATGAATGATAATAACGAACTTTAAAAACATTAATGCAAAAACGATTGCTACCATTTTTATTTTATAGAAAAGAACGTATATTTATGAGTGAGAGAAAAATATGCAAATATCAAGCTTTCGTACTTTTGTGTGTAAGTTGTGTTGATTTTCAACAGTTGTTGGCAGTTTCGGTGACAATAGTCAATAGAGTTTAGAAAATGTCTCAGAGACGTCGTTTACCCAATTCGTTAAGGTGGCGGGCAGTTGGATGGATGGAAATGGGATTGTCGCAGGCTGATGCTTCTAGACGTCTCAATGTGTCTCGTAGTGTTGTCCAGCGACTTTGGGATCAATACCAATTCGAAGATTCTGTGTCCAGAAGACCTGTTCCAGGCCGACCACGAGCTACAACACCTGCAGAAGACCGTTTTCAGCTCTTTCGGCACGAAGGAGAAGAACCACTACTGTGCCGCAGCTCGTTGCAGACCATTTTCAAGCATCAGGAAGAAGAATCTCCGCTACTACGGTGCGAAATCGTCTTCACAATGCAGGTCTGTATGCAAGAAGACCAGTTGTGTGCGTTCCCCTCAACGGACGACAGCGAAGGAACCGCTTATGCTGGGCAAGAGAACATGTTTCTTGGACGCAGCAACAATGGGCTTCTGTGCTGTTCACAGACGAGTCCAGATTTACAATGGAGAGTGATTCAGGGCGTCTACTGATCTGGAGGGAACAGCGCACTAGATACCATCAATCCAACACTGTTGAAAGACACAGTTATAGAGGTGGTGGAATCCTGGTTTGGGCAGGGATCTCGCTCGGTGGCCACACTGACCTGCATGTGTTCCATGGAGGAACCGTAACTGGTCTTAGATATCGGGATGAGATCCTTGATCCATATGTCCGCCCATATGCTGCTGCTATTGGTAACGACTTCATTCTGATGGATGATAATGCACGACCTCACCGAGCTCGGATTGTTGAGGAGTATCTGGAGGATCACGGTTTGGAACGAATGGATTGGCCAGCTCGATCTCCAGACCTGAATCCGATAGAACATCTTTGGGACTATCTTGGCAGAGAGGTTGCTGCTTTAAATCCTCCTCCAAGGTCGTTACATGAGCTGAAACAAGGCTTACTCTGTGTCTGGTCTTCGCTTCCTATTCCGGTGTCCGACAACTTAATAAACAGCATGGGAAATCGATACCGCCAATGCATTCAAGTTAGGGGTGGACACATTCCTTATTAGAACCCATTTTTGTATTGTTTTTATGCCATTTTACCACATAACACTGTGATGTGCTGTTTTCTCCAAGAATGGACTTTTCCGCAGAGATTGCTTTTTTTGTTATAAATCGTTTTTGCAATACACTTATACAAATTTCTATGACGCATTCAATAAAAAAACTATTTAATGCACATATCCTCCAAATTTTTTGTTTCTACATTCATTCATTTGCAAATTAGACACAAAAACCCGGTTGTACCTTAACTTTTTGAGGCCAGTGTATATATATTTAAATTGTGAAATATATAGAACATTTACTATATTGATTCCAATTCCAGCTAATTAAGCTAACAATTTAAGAAATTAATTTCAAAGGTCCACCGTCTCCTTAAGGATAAACTGAGACAAAATTATAATATTTTTTTGTTTCTATAATTTTTATAAATATTAAACATCTACTTTCTTCTGTTCTTTAATTTAATCCGATGCTTAATGAGGCTGGGTATTGATGAATATATCAAGCATTCAAAAAAGCGTCTTCTTTCTTTAATGGATTACACAATCGAATCTCTCAAAAGATCCCCCCCCTTATTCGCATCATTTATTTTTGTTCATCCTCAAAATCTTCTTGGGAATTGACTTTTAATTACAATGAAAAGATTTGACTATTGGGCTGTCAGAATAACATCAAATGAAATATTTCCGAGATTCTTTGCGAGACCATTTGGTCATTTGAAAGAATATAATGCCATATGCACAAAGAAAACGCTGTTGATGAAAGTAAATGAAGAAATTTACAAAGCTACATTAGAAAAGAAAATACACACAATACAAAAATAAAATTAAAAAAAAATATCTTTATTAATTTACACTGTTAAAATATTCCAATATAAATCTACATATACAATTGTTAAATTGAAAAATAAGACAAAAATAATACTATTAATGATTTTTAAAATTACCATTAAATTACTTACAAAACCATACATAAAAAATATGCCCTCAAAAATATTTGATTCAATTTGGAAAAAAAATTGATCACAGTTCACATTAAAAAATAACTATTCTACATATTCAATCTCAAATAGAAAAAAAAAAAATCGACGTCCTGTGATTGAAAGAAAAAATAGCTTTAACCATTAAATTAAATGGTTTGATCAGAAAATTTAAATTAGCAATTGCAAGCAATGCTAATAGATATTTTAATTTCTTTTATCACAAAATTTAAGTATCAAAATACACATCTAGATTTTATACGTTGATCTTAATTATACTTATAACTTAGATATTTTTTTTCTTGCATACTGTTAAAAGTAGGCATAATTTCAGGCACCAATTACACTTCCGACAACAACGCCTTTTCACTACAACGTTTTTCAAAACTCTTCGAGTGTAAGAATATTAATAAATATCTAATCTCCTGACTCTCAAGGTATTAGTATGACAAAATAACAGTTAAATCAGTGATTGTACGACAGACAGACAATGATTTTGAAGAAGCATTTGAAGATATTAACAGTTCAATTTGATAAAAAAGATCGACTTGAGAGCAAAAGGAATCGGACATCACTACTAATCGCTGCAACACCAGCAACAAAGGGCTGTACAAAGACCACAAAGAAGGCAATTGCGACAGCAGTCATCATCAGATTTTTGTTTCTCATGGACAACTCTGAAAATAAAGAAATATGCATGTAATTAACAAATAAATATAAAAAACAGCACATGATAAAAAAGGAACAAATTTGACAAGCTAAGTTTGTATAGTATTAATAGAACTATGACTCACAAAAAAGCTTTAACGATGATAAAGCAGATGACCACGATTACTAAGCAAATTTACAGTCCCACTTCTATTTAAAAACCCTTTCAGTAAGAAACACTTAAAATAATTATGGAAACTATCAATTAATAATTAAAGACAATTTTAGATTCCACCTGGTTTGGAATATAAATGCCCGCGCGAAAAAAATCTTATTTAGAAATGGTAAAAATACGCCCAATAAATCTATAAAAAATGCCCAAAATAAAAATTTAATAAATATATTTTTTGTATCGTTGTAATAATATTCTTATGTAATCTGGCGTCACTTAATTTTGTTTTTCTATATTGGCAACACCCTCAATAGACATTGTGTAAACAACAATCATGCCTATCATATAACCTCACTTCGAAGTCATAACAAGCTAAGTTCTGTTCCTCCAACTCCGATTATCTTATTTATAGTACACCACCAATATTAATTTTAATTTACACAGGGAAAACAAAACTACCTACTTCGTTTTTATAAGTAGTTTCGTTCAAATATAAAGCATACAATACTTTAATAACACCAAACGATTTTCAAAAAAAGATTTAACAGAAGAAAATTTTGAAAAAGTATAAAACACCGATTTTACACTGAATGTGAACGGCATCTTCATGACTGAAATGAGCTTAAGCTTGCATAATCAATCATATTAAATTGAATCCTCAAAGTTAAATTAACATCAATTTTTGCCCACTCAAAATTTCACCACTACTTTTGTCCCGGCTCAAAAAAAGAGGTCATCCGAATTGGCACCAGCTACAATCATCCACTCTAAACTGCAGTAAGTACTTTGGGGCCAACGATATGTTTACATGTAAGTGTCCCTCAGCCCTCATAAAAATGAACTATCAAAAATTTTAGGGATTTTATTTCTTTTTATTTTAGAAAATTATATTAGACAGGAATATGACACTATAGCACATTAAAGGGTTTTATCAAGATTTCATTTCCTGAATAATAGTTATTAAAAAGTTCTTGCAATAAAGAGGAATGTATCTTTTATGGAATTCGTGAACTATGCATTTAGAAAAAAAATTACAATCAGAAATTTTGTGGTTCGTATATTTCCCCTTTCGTTTTTTAACAGTACCCCATTTCTCGATATTAATAAATTATAAGCAAACACGAAGAAAGAGCCAAGGTAAGTATTTAGAAAAGAAAATTAGTTCCATATTATGGAAACATTAAACAAAAATTCAAGGATTATTGCAAAAGTATCCCATGCCAATTTATTTTAAAGTGAATATAATTACAGCAATAAAAAGGCTAATAAAATCTCAGGAAAAAAAATGCCCATAATATACAATTTTAACATTTAAGATCAGTTTCTAATCTTAATTCTCATCCAACATATGTAATTTTGTAGCTCTCAAACTGTTTCAAAAAATTCGGTACTTCTCGTATTACACAATCGACCGATTTCACAAATGAAAAATATCGCCAAATCAAAAGATGTCGCTTAATGCTGTCATCGTATTCGTGAAAAAGATTATTTTGTTTGTAAATGTTTGTTAGTTTACCATTATTGGCTGCATGTCGCAGCAATTGGCGACGTCTTTTCAACTGACGAATTGGTTGATGGTATAAACGTAAGTACCAAAAATTCTATAAATGGCGTTTATAAATTAAGAAACAATGATGCATTAAATGTTGCAAAGCAGTTTCTAGAAAATATAGTATGAAAAATGAAGTAAAGAAAACCCAAATGAATTGGTATCTCGTCCTGTTATTTGAATACCTTAAAAATTTAAGATAGTTTTTCAATTAAAAACCATGTCACACATTTTCGACGCCAAAGTACTGCATTTGGCTCATTTATTTTGAAAAGCCTTTCTCTTAGTGCTCATTCTCTTAGACATTTTCCAAATCCTTTTTTTTTTGCTTTTACCCCCTGTTCAGTGTACGTATGTAAATGTAGAGCGCCCTCTAGCGCTCAGAGTGTCTAACGAATCTGTGTAACCTCTGACTCCACCGAGTAAGGAGTCGAATCGAGTGAGCTGAGCAACAAGTAATAAAAAACTACAGTCCACTTACTGAGAGAGAACTTTTACTGAGAGTTTTACTTGTCACCCAACATTGTGGTCCGTCGAGCCGGAGAGACCTATGCATTGAAAATACGAGGTATGTGCTGTAGTGTTTTGACTTTCGTTAAAAAATCGAACTTTAACGATGTTTAAAGGAGCAAAAAAAGAAGACTTGAGGCGAATCGCTTCTGAATTAGAGTTGTGTGTGAGTGATAAATTAACTGTTTTAGACTTCATGGATCTTATAAAAAACTGTGATAGATACAAAAATGATCCTGATTCAGTGCATGAGTTAGCAAATTTAATTATCGAAGAAAGGAAGTATGACGAAAGTCAACAATTAGAGCTAGAAAAAATAAGAGAAAAGTCTAAGCTTGATTTAGAGATAGCGAGAATACGAGCAAATGATAAAGACAATAATACTGAAGTTAATTGTAATGATTCCTCTTCTTTAGATTCTTTAATTAAAAGTATCCGCACACTTACTGTGAAAATTCCCGACAAACCTGAGGGATGGAGTTTCTTTTATCATTAGAACGTGCATTTGCAGCCAAAAGTGTTACTGATAAATTTAAGCCTGAGATTTTGTTAAATTTATTAGGAGAAAAAGCTGCAAATATCATTATATATCTGAACGATGAGGATCTTAAAAATTATGATAAAAATAAAGTCCATAATACTCAAGAATTTGAGCCAACTCCTCAATCGTGTTTAGAGAATTTTAAGAAAGCAACACGGCAAAATTGTGAATCCCATGTCCAGTTTGCTAGTAGATTAACAACAAATTGGGAATACTATTTAAAATTGAGAAATGTTTCAAATTTCGAGGTATTAAAACAATTAATAGTTTCAGACAAAATATTTAGTACTTTAGATAAAGAAACCGCATCGCATATTAGTGTCAGACAAGCAGATAAATGGTTTGATCCTTTAACGTTGGGAAAAGAAATTGATTTATTTTATTCATCGAGGAAAAAACCACTGAGTGAGAATATTAATTATTGTCGCAAAAATCAAAATTCTAAAAATATGTCTAGAGTATTTTTCTCAGATGTCAAGGGAAAAAAATGTGTTTTGTGTCAATCTGATAGTCATTTTTTAAATAAATGTCCTCAATATAAGCAATTATCAGTAAATAAACGGGTAGAACTTGTTAAAAATAATTCCTTGTGTTTTAATTGTTTAAATTTGCATAGAGTCAAGTTTTGTAAATCTAAAGTTCTTTGTAAATGCTGCAAAAAAAAGCATCATTCTTCCTTGTGTTTCTCTGGAGACCCAAATTTTACGAGTGAAAGGGTCATTCAACCTTCTTCATTGGGGGGGCAGAAAGAGCCGGAAACAGAGGAATCCTCGATGAGTCAACTTTCAGTGAAGGCGTCTGTGTTCAAACCCATAAATTACATAGGGGAGATTTCGAAAGAGGTGTCTTCTCAGGGTGTAAGAGATCTGTTTACTGCAACGAGTTACGTAAAATCGAAATCCGTTTTACTTGCAACCGCGATTTGTTTCATTAGAGATTCCTTTGGGAAAATGCAGGAAGTCAGAGCACTGTTGGACGGTGGTTCAACAAGCAATTTTATTTCGCAACAGTGTATGAATAGACTCAATTTAAAAAGAGAGAAAATAAACATTTTAGTTTCAGGATTAAATAATTCAGAGTTAACGATTAAATCGCGCGTTAATGCAACAATTGCAAATAGAGGAAATAGTTATGAAACTAATGCAGACTTTTTTGTAGTGCCGCGAATTACGGATATGATTCCTTCTCAACCATTTAACGTTAGTTTGGGTAATTTCAGTGAGAGAAATTAGCGGATGAAAATTTCAACATTCCGAGAAATATTGATTTATTGTTGGGAGCAGAAATCTTTTTATGAAATTCTTTTACCAGGACAAACAAATCTTTTAAATACAAAATTAATTTTCAGAATACAGTCTTCGGCTATATTGCGAGTGGGAGTATTCAGTTTCTAGTGAAAATAAACCTCACTGTGGGTTAATCAAAGATAATGTCGATTTAGAAAAGACAATGAGGAGATTTTGGGAAATCGAAAATGTTGAACCTGAGACAATAAAAAATAAGGAAACGATAATTTGTGAGGAGCATTTTCAAAAAAATCATACTAGAATAGTACGGGAAGATATATAGTATCTATCCCATTTAAAAAGGATCCAAATTGTTTAGGCCAGTCAAAGATATTACCCTTAAAAATTAAATTCTTTATGGAATAGATTAAAGCGTGAGCCTAACTATTTAAAATTATATAGAGATTTTTTAAAAGAGTATAAAGAGCTAGGCCATATGCAAGAGGTAGATGAGAGAGAGGAGTGTGGAATGTATTTCATACTACATCTTGGTGTTTATCGCTCTGATAAAAAACAAGTAAATTGAGAGTAGTTTTTAATGCGTCGAGTGCAACTACAAACGGTTATTCTTTAAACTCTCTACAATACAATGGGAGTTGCTCAAAATGACCTTTTTTCAATAATGGTTCGCTTTAGAAAGCACATATTTGCATTCATTGCGGATGTGCAAAAAATGTATCGAATGATTTGGATTAATCCAGATCAGCGTAAACTTCAGCGCATTCTGTGGAGAGAGAACATGGACGAACCAATAAAAACGTTTGAGTTGTCAACTGTGACCTATGGAACAACGAGTGCACCATTTTTAGCGACACGTACGCTAAAACAATTAGCCCTAGATGAAGCAGGGAATTTTCCATTAGGGTCTTCAGTTGTGATGAGTGACATGTACATTGATGTACTTACTGGTGCAGAGACCTTATTAGAAGCAAAAGAACTGAAAAATCAACTGATCAATATCTTCGCTAAAGGAGGTATGGTTTTACAAGTGGTGTGGAAATAATACGGAATTGATTGAGGTTTCCGAAAATTATGATTTTCAGATTCATCAGAGATAAAAGTGTTGGGTGTTTATTGGAACCCCAAGCATGATTGCTTTCTCCTTCAGAGTAAAAATAGACTTGCACGAATTAAATACCAAACGGATGTTTTGTCAACCATCGCCAGGATATATGATCCTCTAGGTCTTTTAGGTCCTGTGGTGGCGAAGGCGAAAATCTTCCTTCAAAAATTATGGATGCTAAAAGATTGATTGGACAGATTTGCTTCCAGATACAATCAATAGAGAATGGCGACAATTTGTCGAATCACTTCAGGTAGTAAATGACATCAACATCAATCGATGCATTGTTGGTAGAGCAACCGGAAGTGATCGAACTGCATGGAGTCTCCGACGCGTCCCAGTCAGCATATGGAGCTGTCAATCTACTGCAAATCCATAACCTCGGAAAGATGCTTGTACATCTTATTGCCAGTAAATCCCGAGTTGCGCCTACCAAGCAAACAACGATTCCTTGACTTGAGCTATGTGCCGCAAAGGTGCTAGCAAAATTAGTGCATCGTGTCAAGCAAGCTTTGAAATTAAATGTGACTAATACTTTTCTTTGGGCATCTCATGATAGTTTTGTCAGCGGATAAGGAAGGAGTCATATCAACTAAAAACCTTTGTATAACAGGATTAAGTTGCTACAATCCAGGAGATGACTTCCAGTGAGCAATGGCGTTATGTGGCAACAGAGGACAATCCTACCGACTTCGTTTCCAGAGTGGGAATGGATTCTCTAAAACTTAAAACCTGTGAGTTGTGGTGGAATGGTCCTAAATTTCTACAGTGAGCAACCAGTACCCACAGCGACAAAATTCCTGTTGCAGCATCAAGGATCCAGGTGAACTTAAAACTGTAGTGACTTTTCTAACTTTTTTCTTGATTCTGCTACTAACTCTTTTGTAAATAATTTACTTAACCTTAGTAATGACTATTTTAAAATTATTCGTGTCTTAAGTTTTATTTGGAGATTTGTTTATAATTGTAAGAACAAAGAAAGCAAGAGAATTGGGCCTCTAGATTTGGAGAATTAAAAAAGGCCGAACAGCTTTTATTGAAATTAGTACAAAGGAAGAGTTTAAAGTAGAGATGAATGGTATTCAAAATTCTGCCATGGTACCTTCGGAAAACAGTCGAGTAAAAACACTCAATCCATTTATTGATAGTGAAGGGATTTTGAGAGTTGGAGGTCGATTGAGAAATAGTATTAATTATAACCAGAAATTTCAATTCTTTTGCCTTCGAAACAAATTGACTTATTTAATAGTTGAGTATTTCATAAAAAGTTTTTACATAGTGGTCCACAATCCTTGTTATATCAGATCAGGCAAAAATTTTGGATATTGAATGGCCGTAATATTTGTAAAAGTTGTTCATAATTGTGTAATTTGTTGTAAGGCCAACCTAAGCATGCACTGATCAAATAATGGCTGACTTGCCAGGGATAGGAGGTAGCATCAAAAATTATCCATTCAATGTGTCAGGTGTGTGGACTTCTCTTGGCCCCTTTTACATTAAAGTGAGGGCAGAAAAGATATATAACAAAATCTACATATTTTTATATTATTTATATGTTTTGTGTTTCTAAAGCTGTGCACTTAGAAATTGTGACTGATTTAACCTCTAATATTGTAAATTTTATTGGTACACTTAAGCGTTTTATTTTATTTTGAGAAGGGGTAAAATGTGCTATGAATTGTATTCTGTGATAATGCAATATAAATTTTATCAGGTGCAAATATAGAGACTTAAAAAATGTTTTGAGTTCTATGTTTTCCACTCTACTAGCTGAAACACTTGTGCCAATAATGGTAAATCTGCATTTCTGGATGCACGGCACAGAGCAAGGCCAGCCAGGTAATGCTGGCGCATAGATTTTTTTGTCGGGGCTACGATGGTGGCACATGTTTTTGTAACAAATGATAGGCATAGAGCAAAGAAAATTGGTACCTGGTTCATTGTGTGCTGCACATCGTTCCAGCAGATCCTGCGCTAATCAATGGAAGATACTGGCGCTGACCTGCATTATCTGCTGATTATTTATGGAGCAAATCTACAGATAAAGCGCTGCAGTATTTTACTAGTGAAGTTAGTTTGGTACCTGGATCATAACATAAATCATTCCTACGCAGGTTTAAGTTTTGGAATCCCAGCCTCTGTAGTCGTATCTCTGTAACCATAATCTCCTGGTTAGCCAACAGCCTGGGCACGTTGTGGAGTCACTCAAGCCGCATTTGGCTCAGGCTTTATTTTCGATATATTTTGCTAACATGCAGCGGCACTGGGAATGGAATTGTTTCGGTAGGCATTTGCGTCAGGGTTATGTGCGCGATATTCTATGTTGCGATCAAAGTGATTTGAGCGATCATTAATCCAGGAAAGAAGAAAGTCGATGATGACAGCTATCGTTTGTATTGAGTAAGATTAAATGTTGAAAGGAAACATTACTTGGTTCCAATCGATAATCTAGAAGAATTTCGCAATTTTCGGGGAAATCACGCCACTCTAACTCACCCAGCAGATATTGATCAGTTCTTTTTATTTCTGTGCTCGTCTGTACATGACTCATCTGAAGACCTGACCCTAATAAATAGTCGTGCGTGATAAACTGCGCTCATTCCACATGGAGGTCGGTTGACAACTCAGGCATTTTACGAAATGAGAAATGTGAACCCATTCTCATTTTTGCGCATCCTCTAAAAGCATTTCGAAGGGGGCTGTGTGTATTGTGAAATTTAAACAACCGTTTGGCGCATCATTCCCTGCTCTTGTTTTTATCAGGCGATAGTATCTCTGCCTCTTTATATAACTAATCACGCGCTACTCTTACTATATGAGCAGTAGTTGAGCTCGCATGTCTATTCCATAAAAATTTAAGGAATAACTTGACAGCCACAAATCGCCACAATTGTGTTTTCTCGGGTTTCATTTAGGCATCTCGACAATCACTAAGAATATACGCGTGGTGACTAAAGATACGGTAAAGGAACGCTTTATGATTTTCGTCACTACTGAATACCGTGGATAAATGAGAGGAAAGGATGTATCATACTTGTTCTCAACTAACTATTGCATCCGCGCACAGTTAATAATTAACTACGAATTGCTAATCACTAAAACAATAACTTGATCCTATTCGCTATTGTAATCGCGGCCGTCGCTGATCATCGACCACCATTTTACGATCTTTAACGTTTAAGAAGCTGATTTCAAATAACGTGCAATCGTAGTCTCTTGCCTGGTCATCTGTTTCCTTTGTGTCATAGTCTCAAAGCACAACTTTTTGCGCGTGCAGATTTGGCTTGATCTATGCTGAAATTTGCTGAGTGCACAAAGTATTTACAGCTCTGCGTATTTGATAATTATGAGGCACAAAATGACCTGAACATATTTGATGAATATCATTCTTTCCCCGTATGCGATGCATTTCTTATCTATTTTGATATAATAATCAATTGGCATACTAAATTTATTAAGTATTTAATTTCAACATTTGATTTCGTGTTGAAAGGGATATTTGTATCATGAGCCCTCGTTCAGATATAATGATATTTTTCTCTAATAAGTAACAAAGGAATCTCGAACACTTTGTACACGTTGATAATTTTGGATAAATTTCGCGGTTCTTTTTGATGAAAGAGTCTGAAAGTAGCTCGATGTGTATCGCGCTATCATTACAACCGTCATTATATCTCTATCAACTGACACTCTTATTTTCCTGGCTCGACGATCGCCACTTCACTTTACCTGATAATTCAGTTTAGCGAAACTTTCGCAGGATAATTTTTGTATCTGGCGGACCTCAGATCCGCGGAAGTCGGTTGCTCGCACAACCAATTCATCAATCTACAACCGACATCGTTAAGGTCGTTGCCTCGTAAATCGTCTCGACAACGTTTGTTGATAATAAATAGTTTATTTTTGCTCAATATCGTTCGAAACTCTTACTCGACAGAACACTTTCATTTACATGCAATTGAAGTACTGAAAAGAAAATGATGCAAAAAATGAGGCATAGCTTTCAATGAGTACTGTGGCATCAGCGTGGTTTTAATTGAAATATCTTAAATTTTAAAGATGCACTAATACTATATTAAGAAACTGCTTTATCATTTCTTCAGGCCCATAAACGACAAGTGGGCACTGACACGTTTGCTCTCAACCAAGGACCAGACGTCATGCGACATGTCTTCAACTGAAGCGATTGTCTTTCTGAAGGTATCGTGTTTAAGCGTGGCGACATCTTGTTTGACCTAATCGGTCGATGTATGATACAGTACGAAACAATTGAAACTAAATACATATCTTGAACGAGGTGTGTTT
>BMAU01008399.1:0-17491 GCA_019973935.1 Trichonephila clavipes
GTCGTGCAGTCCTGCGATCAGGCAACTTTGATGGACCTGTAATGGACTCTACTCTTGGTGAAGAGGTATTAGGTCTCTTAAATTTTATAAGTTCTGGATGAGATCGAGGATGGAATCGACCTCTTGACTCCCTGCCTTTTGTTCAGGAGCTTGTCTCTTTCCGGTCCTGATGATCAGATCCCTTGTCGGGATCTCTTCTTACATATCTTGGACCGTTTTAAAGCTTGGTTCTTCGACGCAGTACTATTAATTTTACGTTTATTTCTGGGGATCTCCCGTGTGGTGTTACTCTGCCGTGATCTACACTCCTCACTTTCCTGACTAGAGGTTTTCCTATGCTCTTTAAACTGTCCTTGATGGTGATCCTATTCGATCCATGACTAACTTCTTGTTCGTTCGTCATGATAGAGTTTCTACCGGACTATCCGAACTAATCGTGTCTGACTGACGAGGTCGGTACAACTCGAACCTGATCAATATTAACAGTTATATTTCTTCCGTTTTTCAAATAACTAAATTATTTCCTTTTATTTCCAAAACCTTATAGGGACCTTCAAATTTAGGCATAAATTTTCCCACCTGTTTCCCTACCCGCAGCACTTAAGAATGTGTTTGAAGTAAAAACCAAATCGTTCACTTTTGATGTGAACATCCCTCCCTTCTGAAGATTGTAATGTTTTCCCAAGTCTTATGCTTTTTTTTGCATATTTCGTCTTGCCTCATCGAATAATCTTTCGATGTTATTACCAACATATTTCGCATCCTCCGTAACATTTATGAGCTTGCTAAACGGAGTTATGATTTTCCTTCCCAAAAACAACTCAGCCGGGTTTATTTGTCGTCATTTACCGCCGTGCGCAATGCGAAAGCGAACTCGTGTAGAAATTGGTCCCGGAAGTTTTTCATGATTTTCTTCAACAAAAGAAGCTATCATTTGAACTAAATTTCTATTCACTCTCTCCGTGAGATTAGACTGTGGTCGGTACGTTACCGTTTTCATATGTTTGATGTCCAACCTGTGACTGAGATGTTCAAACACGTCAGAAATAAATTGGGGGCCGTTATCACTTATCAAAGAAATCGGAGCTCCAGTATCAACGCGCTATATAGGTATTAAAAAAGGCATTAGCTATTGTCTGGGCTGAAGCTTTACGAAGAGGAATCAGCTCACACCACTTAGTGAAGTGGTCAGTTATAACCTAATATGAATTTATATCTCTGGTCGGGATGCGGGGTAGGGGCCTACTAAGTCTAGCGTTACAATTTCATTTGGATATTTCGAAACTATAGGAAATTAAACGACCAGCTGGTAAGCGCGTTTTTTTATAATTAAACTTTTGACACCGGTCACAGGTTGAAACATATTCAAATATATATTTTTCTCATAGCAATGGAAAAATAGCACGTGTCACGAAGTTTAAGATATGTCTTCCTCTTTTCCGAGATACACGCTAATGTGCAGATCATGAAATTCTTTCATTATATCTTTTCGAGAACCAGGAATATAAACTCTTGAGTTCCCCAGATTAGAAAAGTACTTCGCGTAAAAGAGGAGACCATTTATTAACTTGAAGTCCTGGGACCAACTCTCGCATACCGTCGCATTAACAGAACCTTCATCAAGGTTTTCTAAGAAGTATCGATAAATATGTCCTAATTCAGGATCTTCCCGCTCTGTTCCTTAATGAATTGTTCACGAGGATTGCAGGGAGCTCTAAGGGCTGCGCACGAATTTGCGATCCCTCGACACTGTCTACTGGATTTCTTGATAAAAGGTCTGCGACCACGTTTTTGAACACCAGGTCTGTGCTCCCATTCTATGTTAAACTCTGACAATTTCAATGCCCATCGGATCATCCTACTTGATAAATTCTTACCATTGGTTAACTTCGTTAACGCTGCGTGATCTGTAATCCACTTTTACAGGTAGGGTCCAAAATAGAAGTTTTAAACTTATTTAGAGCCCAAATTACCCGCAAACATTCTCTTTCGGTAACCGTATAATTACGTTCTGCTTTATTTAAAGGGTTCGAGACGCGAAAAAGCAATAGGTTTTGATTTTGCTAGCTTATAGCACCAATTCTAACCCACTAGCATCAGTGAATAAAGTGAACTGTTCAGAAAATTTGGTAATTGCAAAATCGGTGCTCTCCGTTAGTGTGCGTTTGATCTGATCAAAAGAATCCTGTGCTTCTCCGACCAGTTAAACTTCGCCCTTTTTCTTTTGAAATTGGTACAATGGTTCGCATGACATAATCTGCGTATCGCGGAATAAATTTTGGTACCAACCCGTCATCCCCTAAAAATTTTGACACTTCTCGATTATTTTTGGAGGTTTTTCATTTCCGTAATTGCCCGAATTTTCTCTTATTGTCAGTTTCGATTCCTTCTTTACTAATAAATCAGGCCTAAATATTTGAGTTTGTCACGAGCGTGACATTTTTTCTTTATTTAACGTTAGCCTGCGTCTCGTAATTAGTAAAAACCTGAGTTAAATGATCTAGATGGTCTTTAAACATTGGTGATGTAATAATAACATCATCCATATAAACCAGCTTGCAAAGAAACGCCCAATAACAGGTTTGAGAATAATGTCGATGGCCCGTTGGAAATTAGGTGCCGCCAGAAAGACCAAAAAGGCATGCGTAGGAATGCAAAAGTGCCATTGCAGTGATAAACGCTGTTTTTCTATGTCCTTGGGACTAATCGCCAACTGAAAATAGCCACTTCTGAGATCTAGAGTGGACATAACGTTGGTGTGAGGGATATTGGTGAGTAAGTCATCAATAACCGGTAATGGAATCGAGGATATTTGGTAATTCCATTTAGTTTCCGATAATCGATCGCGAAACGATACGCCTCGGGAGAATCTGGAGGAAGGTCATTGTTCTTTCGAGGGTTAATACGACTGGAGATGCATAGGGCGAATTAATAGGACAAATTGTACCATCCGTAACATCTTATCTATGTGATAATCAATAATGCCTTGTTTGACCCGGTCGTACTTGTATGGTCTCGACACTACTGGTCCTTTATCTCCAGTATCTATCTCATGATATACAACATGCGTTAATCCCGGTTGATCGGAAAATAACCATTTAAAATTATTAAATAAGGCTTTTAATTGCTTCTGTTGCTCGTCATCAAGTTTCGATTCTGTGAGATCAATATCAACGAGTTTCTCCTCTTTAGGCGTTTGTTTGATCAGATGATGGAATGATTAAAGATTTCTGATCAAAATCTAATGTTAATCGCGACGCCTTCATAAAATCAATCCCCAAAATGCACTGATACTGCATGTTATCAAGTATATGGAATTCCCAGGGTTTCTGAAATTCCCTGATTCTAATTTTGTAATTCGACTCTACCCAAATGATTGCACGGGGCTCCTTGTGCTGTCACGACTCTGTCTTTTCGTCTTTTGACGAGGTCGGTATGAAAAATAATTGCGGTATATCTCCTCGAAATAAAAGATTTCTCGGCTCCCGTATCCCATAGTGCTGTAATAAAGGTTTCATTTAATAGAATAGGGACATACGGTAATTCGACTGGGGTCATTCTTATAGATGATACTCTGATAGGCCGATGATCCCAAACTGGAGGATTTTCCGTACCCTGCGATCGATTACCCCCATATTCACATCGATCGCTTAAAAGTTTAAATTTCTACTTCGTTCATTTTGACCTCGAAATGAACTATTTCTCGACCCACTTTGTCGACCGCCTTGACTGTGGAATGGTTTGATCCGATTGTCCACCTTGGCGTCTACCCTCGAATCTGCGATTATTTGTGAAACCTTGGTTTTCGAACCGATTAAATTCCCTTTGTGGTCGGCTATTATTGGCGTATCTCTCATTATTTCTGTTTTCCCTCAATTTTCCTGTCTATGCCGGGTATTAAAACGATTGTTTTTCATGTGGGCCTGAACTTCTAAATCCCTCACTCGAACCTCTGATTTGTCTATGCATAAAACGTTCTTCGTATTTATCAACGATTTGTAGGAGATTGGCAGTATTTCGTGGATGTCTAACTTCGACATAATCAAAATTTGAGGTTCTAATCGATAACGACGTGATCTATTAATTTTTCCTCCGACATTTCTAGTTTAAGGACTTTATGAATTTTCAACAATTCATAAATAAAGTCGAAAGGCTGTTGATCTCGTCTTTGTGATGAGGAATAAAATCGTGTTTTTTCTAGTTCTGACTTGTTTCGGACCACGGGAAATTGTTCCGACAAATACCTGTTTTTAAGTGCGCGTAGTCTGTTGTCTTATCTTCAATGACTCTATAACCTAGAACTTTGAACCAGTCGAGTGCCCGTCCTTTGAGATGACCTTTCAAGTAAGCACATGCCAGTTGTGCAGGTATCTCTCATAATACGCGAGATTATGATCAATATTCTCAAAAAATCATCTATGTTCTCAATCCCCGAAAAATATTGTTCCGGAATGATTCTAAAACTGGATCCGACTCTATTCTCGGGATTTATACGCTGGGCGCCATTGTGATAGTCTCTAGGGACCTCACTTTGAGAACTAGAGTAATTATGAGACATAAAAGAACCAGTAGCCATTTTTATAAATAACTTTCTTTATTTGGATATCTTTCCCAAATAAAATCAAAGACTTATTAACAAATTCGACTACTAATATTACGAGGTTTTAAAGATAATATCCCCCAAATTAGCTTAACTAATTAATAATTCAATTAATTTATTAAATAATGATCACGCAGAAATTACCACGATAAGAGATCCCAGAGTTATATTTAATAATGTTCTTATTGAACATTTAACTTTAACCCGACTCTTAAAACTTGAGTGAGACTTTAACTTCAAAAAGATATTTACCACTCGGAATCTCAATTCTTCATGAGGTTAATTTTTCTTCAACAACAATATTTCAATTCAAAATCACTATAACTCTATGTTTCAATGTCTATCTCCTACTGCTCTAACTTTAGTATTTCGTTTGACTTAAATACTGAATCTAATCTGCATAACAAGGAATCCTGTCCGCTTTTTGGAGTTGATTGGAAATAGGTAGGGAATTAAATTTCCCTAAAAAGGTCGGTTCAGAAGGTTAGTGATAAAGTTCCGTATAGATTCGTCACACGGTGCTAAAAAACGAGCAAAATGTTGGATTTCGGTGCAGTTTACACGAAAAGCATTCCGTTACTGACTAATTTGTTCAAAACAAATTTTGACTTTGTTGCCAAATTTAAAACTAGAGGTGCTTCAGACAAGTAAAAAGGCATTTCCGACCGACCTTTCCTATGTGATTCCGAGGTGTACTCTTCCACCAACGAAGTGGAGTACACCTAGACGACTCGGAATAACATAAGAAAGGTGGTCCGGAAATGCCTTCCTGAAGCAGAAAGACCATCAAAAGCCTGATACGTAGCTCAGGAATTGCAAGTGTCGTGGCAGTGAATAAAGCGAGCAGGGTTCTCGGCGAAAATTTTAGCGAGAGAGTCTTAAAGGCAGAATATGCAAATTTCACCGTCGAGAGTTGAATTAGCCGCCAGAGGAACAGAGCGATAAGAAGGAGTCATCTGGAAGGAAGCTTTATTTCCATCACACAGACTGGCTGTACGATGGCAGAGTACACGAACGCAGAGAAAAGCAGATATGATTCTGGCGTACGGGGCCACAGATTGCAATGGTCGAGCCGCTCAGGGTTGTACGCCGAAAGGCCTCCTGTCAGGCGGACTCCTGCTCATACCATGTTTGCTCGCCTACACCAGCAATTATGTGAGACCGGTTCATTCCAGAAGGCAGCGTAATCGAGATCGGACGGCACGTACCGAATTGAACGAGGAAATTGTACTAGATATGGTAGATACCACTCCCAGTTTAAGTACACGAGGTATCGCTAATGAAATCGGGATTTCATACGGTAGCGTTTGGAGGATTCTCGATGATAGTGCCCTGCATCCATTTCACTACCAGCGCGTATAGTCACTAAAAGAATGTGACTTTGCACCTCGTCAGGCCTTTTCACAGAGGTACTTGCAGCAACGAATTGCAAATCCTTTTTTTTGCAGCCTCCGTGTTGTTTACAGATGAGGCGTCTTTTTCGAGAGAGGGTATTTTCAACACCCATAACAGCCACTCGTGGGCAGCAGCGAACCCACATAACACGTACTCGGGCTGCACAGGATCGTTTCCTGGTTAACATATGGGCTGGCATTCTAGGGGGGATCATCTAATAGGACCCTACATTCTGCCTGATCGTCTGACTGGTCCACGCTACCTGATATTCTTGGAACAAGTTTTGCCAGAGTTATTGGACAGCGCACGTTACCGCTGCGACTCGTACTTCCATGTGGTTCCAGCAGGATGGAGCCCCCGCACATTTCAGTATTTCTGTTCGGAATCACTTGGATGCAACATGTGGTGAACGATGGATTGGCCGTGGAGGTCCAGTGCATTGGCCTCCCCGATCGCGCCAGACCATTCCTGTCTGGATTATTTCTTCTGGGGGCAAATGAAATCCCTTGGTGTACGAAACACCCGTAAACAGCGCCGAGGAACTTGAAGAACGCAACAGTGCAGCAGCCGGGGAAATACAGAAACACTCCAGAAATATTATCGAATGTTCGACGCTCCATGAAGCGAAGATGTGAAGCCTGCATCACATGCGGTGGGCCTCAGTTCGAACACCTTCTTTGACAGCAGTTTTTCCTTCTTTTCTTTACTTTTTTCTTTTATGATTATGCATAGCAGTTAGTAAACAGCTTTTTCCTCCTATTTTGAGTCTTTCCTTGTGTTTTACTTCTTGAGATTTTTGGTACTTGTGTTTTTTACCCTCTTTTACTAAAAAGCTTTTTTGCTATAAAATTACTTTTTTGCAACACAGACCAACTCGAATCTCATTTAGGAGGAAAAGTTTGTTAGTAATTATTCGGCTTACACCCAACCACAAAATTATCCAAATGAGTTTCAAGTTGCAATGTCTGAAAGCGCCCTCTGGCTTTGATTAATGGCTACCAAGTCAAAATTTATTTTGAACAAATTATCAGTAACGGAATGCTTTTCGTGTAACTGCACCGAAATCCAACATTTTGCTCGTTTTTAGCACCGTTTGTGCTTTAAGTGCCCTGAACAATGTTCGATTTTTTTACATCAATTTTCCCCGGAGGATACCAAATCTGGTATCAAAATTCAAGTTAAAGTTTCAACTTATGAAAACCATCAAAAAACTTTAAAAAATATTAAAAAAAATTTTTTATATAAAATTTTTAAAAAAATTTAAAATATAAGTAGGAATTAACTTAATTTTCTTTATATTACTTTTGTTATTTTAACTTCGATGAACGCGTTTGATTGTAATAGACGAATGAGTAATAGACATACATTATTAAAAAGTGTGTTTTATTTTTTTTTTATTTTTTAAAAAATTTTTTTATAAAATAGGATTATATTAAATTTTTATAAAAAAATAATATATATATATATATATATATATATATATATATATATATATATGAGAGAATAATAGAGAGATGTTATTGGAACTAAGTATAAGTCTAAGAAAAATATAATAATATTACGAATATTCAAAAATGAAAAAGAGAGAGAGAGAGATGCTTCACTGATATTCGATTTATACATAAAACAATCTCTAGAGAATTATTTAAATTTGATTCCCGAAACTCATCTTAAGTTTATGCTTTCTCGAGTTTCCCCCAAACTTGCTACAAAAAGTCAATGAAAAGTTTTTAAACTTACTTTTCTACATGTTATAAATTTATTAATATGAAGAGAAGCAGTAAAATTTTTTAACAATATCGGCAATATACGGGAGGCACACTCAAACAAATGTATGCCATAGAGAAGAAAGAATTCCAATCGGACATTGCATTGAGTCCACGAGTTAAATTTCCGATTCAAGAGCAGTTTCATTTCCCGTAGAACTTGGTCTCTTTCCGAAATGCCAGATGGGAGTTTTAAATAAACGAAGTCTTAGACTCTTCGTTCTACGAACACCGAAAGAACGAAACACTTCGAATGTTACAAAGGAATAAAAAAAAATCTTTTTTAGAAAGAAGTAGGGTGATATTGAACTTCTTTACTGATTAATATATTTAATTTTGAAACATGGAGGTGGGCGATTTTAATTGTTTAATGCTGGGAAATGTTTTCTCCATAAAATAAGGCACCAATGGTTTTGAAAAATAAATTAATCAGATATAATTTTTTATTTTATTTTGAGAAAAGGGGGGGAATGATTCAATATATTATTTCTAAGGGGAAAAGGGTATCTCTTGTCTGCCCTAATTGCGGATCAACCCTCATTGTAGAAATTACACACAGCTGTTCATACTCATTATTTAAATTATAAAACTGTAATTTATATGCATCATGTAGTTCTATTTATTTGTTCTTTTTTCAATTTCTACAATTAGTTCACACACAATTACACACACACACACACACACACACGCGCGCGCGCGCGCGCACACACACACACACGTGGGAGACAACAAGGGGTCCAAGACATTTGTCTTTTTCTTCAGATTTATTTAAACTTAACAAAAATTAATTAAAAAAGGTAGCTATTCTACAATTAGATTTCCATGATATGACGACGTTAAACGCTTGCTCGCGCACCTCAGTCTCTTTCTCCGGTCTTTTCTCCAATCTTCAAAGTTTTGTTTCACTTTGGATCAGCTGCGCCTGCGCGCGAAGACTGCGTGCTTTGTTTCGTTGAGAGATTCAATTGGATGACGACTCCCACATCCGATTCCACAACGGCCAACCTGACCGTACGCTTTGCCCGCAGCGGTACTTTATTTTTTTTTTTTCATGGAGACCAGAGAAGAATCTGAAACATACAAAAAGACGGAATGACAAGGACTATACAACAAAACACAAAGATTTAACATAGCATAATTTTTGCTGAACTCGACAGTTTCTCCCCCCACATTTTCATGTGGTCTGCTGCTGTGGATGTAGTATTGGCCCAATATCATTCAACGATATTGGAGGTTCTTTAAGAACAGAGAGAACAATTTCCCCATCATGTGAAACCTCTTCGACATCCGAAAGGTTCAACAGGGAAACACGTGTATCACAGGCATGGTATGATTCTGAGATGACGATAGTACGGAAGGAAAGCCAGAGTTGGTAACCACAACGATGTTGTAGGTTTTCTAAAACAGAGGACGACGTGTACGTTACCGACGGAGAGTTACGCTGCTTTTCAGTTTCTGACATGCCACTCGGCCCAAACCCGTTGATTTGTGGAATGTGGTTCTGCTGAACGGAATAATTTATTTTGCTATCTTGGTCCTTATCAGTTCCATCAGGCATAAGAACGCCCTTTTAATAAGTTCTTCTTTGGTTGAACGCATCGATATTTTCCTCTCAGAGTTCTGGACGTCTGTTCAAAACGATCGCTCTTTTCTTCCGTTTCCACTTCCGGTGAAGACCTCCCGAGCATCGCGAACTGACTATGTTTACCCTCCATAGGTGAATGGGTGGGCGACCAGGAGTTGGAGCCAACGGAACTCGTTTTCATGGCACCATTGACTCTCTTAAGCTATGGTTTCCCTGGAAGGCGGTGCCGCTCTTTAACGTCCGTAACATTACGGTGGATGACGTCACTAAAACGTCGCCTGTGTAAATAGATAGGCGTGGTTTCCTAGAGAGCGGTGGATGGAGGCGGAATGTGAAGTGCCGGTCGTTACGATCGTCATAGCGGCAGCAACAGTTTGTCGAACGTTTTCTGGATAGCGGTGGCAAAAAAATGAGCTCCAACATTTTCTGGATTCCTGAAGAGGATGAAATATTAATAGATTTCGTGAAAATCACGAACTCTTATACAATATAAGACATCCAGACCCAGAAGGCGCAAGCAAAAACAACATTTGTGGGAGTATTGGGACCACACTGGAAAAATCAGGTACGTGAAAATACAAATTTTGTATGCTTTTTTACATATGATATACACTTGCCTGCGGAAAGTCTGCGTACAGGCGATCATCTTTCATATTCATGCAATAATCGTTAATTAAATGAAGTATTTCTGAATCAAAGCTATTTTGTATTGATTCCTCAATCGTCGTAAATTCAAATAGTAGAATCAACAATCACTTGAATATTACATAAAATAATACAAATATTTACAACTTGAGAACGACGCAAATCTTGCAATCTTTTTTGCTAAATCTCAGCAGCAGTTAATTGCCTGTATGCAGATTTTCGAGGCAAGTGTAAGTTACCCAAAATCACTTTTAATTATTTTATTATCGGTTATGTTATGTTTGGTGTATTTTTTGTACTCATGAAAACTGTAACTTGAAGAATTAAGCATTGTAAATACATTTTGTTATGTTTTCACCATGTTCATTTGTCAATAATTTTATGCTATATCAACAATTTTTCGAAAACTAATTTTATTTTATGACATTAAAATATAACAATCAGTAGGTTACACAACATTCAAAAAAAAAGAAATATTGTGATGAAATGTGTTATAATGGAACAGTTTGTAAAAAATAAATTAATGTTTGTAGGTTATGATTGCTGTAAAAGATGGGGGTACGTGAGAGATTACTATATTCGGCGCAGAGGAAACCTGGCAGCGGTTCTTCAGAATAGCAGCAAAAAGCGATCTGAATTACTGTCATTTTTGGACAGTTTTGCCGTATCCCAAAGAACCACAACCACCAATGTGGGCTTGAGTGATGTGACACAATTCTCATCCACTGAGCCAGATTTTGACTCGGGACCAGAAATCCTTGACCCTGACTCCAATGATTATTTTGAGAAAATGGAGGAAGAAAATTTCAAGGTACGCCGCCCCAAAAAAGAAAAAAAATCACACACATTCTGAAGAGCGATTCAAGCTGTTAAAACAGATAGCTGAACGAAAGTCGCTCCTCAGAATGAGCAAGATGAGGCGGATCTTTTTTGGATCCATGGCAAAATATATAAAAGATTTCCTCGTAAAAGAGCAGGCTGAATTGAGAATTCAGATTACTAATTTGATCAGTAATGCTGAGTTAAAAATGATCAAATCTGATGCATCTCTCTCACCAGTCTGCTCAACCCCAAGGAAAGAAGGAAGGATGCTTCCAAGCAAAGCAAATGTTTCAGAATTTTTTGTCTAAGTTGCAAATATCAAAATTTCATATTTTTTTTTTTTTGTTTTGTTCAGTGTTTAAATTAAATTCTCTTATTTTAATGTAAATAAAGGAAGTAACTTTTAACTTATAATTCATTTATCAAAATTGTATTTTTTTCATTTTTTTTGTTCAGTATTTAAATTAAATTCTCTTATTTTAATGTAAATAAAGGAAGTAACTTATAACTTAACTTATAAATCACTTATCAAAATTGTATTTTTCATTTGTATTTTTTTGTTGTTCATTTTTAAATTAATTTTTTAATCTGTAAAATTTTAAACTGTGAAAAAAAAAGAAATATATGAATAAAACTATTAAATCATGTCATGATTGTACTTTTTACAGCTATATGCAACACTTCTTTGGAGCATATTGTCTTTTTGTATTATAAAAGCATTTTGAAGTCAGTTAACTGTTTACCCAATTCAATACAAAAATATTGGTATTAGTATAATGTGTTATATGTGGGATTTGACTAGAAGTTTTAGGAATTTTTATTTCTTTTTAAACTTTTCCAAATGTTTGCTTTTGAGAAAAGAATTTTATGAAAATTAATCCTTGGGGAATTACTTAGAAATAATATATGGTTTTTGTAATTCTTTAATTTCAATGAACTCATGCAACAAATAATCAAAATTCTTTGATTTCATTTATTGATATAATAAAAATAATATATGTAAAGTATGTATACAACACAGTAATTAGTTAAAAATTGCTTTCATCACTTGAAGATACAATTTCAATCGATTTATTTTTCGACACATTTATTTTTAGGATAAGTTTTTGCAAACTTCACGATTACCAGATATGCATGATTAAAACTCTTTTTGAAATTCAAATCTATCATCTAGAAAGCAATTGAACGTGCAATCAGGAGAAAGTTCATAAAAAATGAACAATACATCTTGTTGTGTACATACTCTTATGTGAAATGATCGAAAACATTACAGTGGCGGCAAAGTTGTTGAAATTGTATACCGCATAGAAAAGGACTGCACAAAAACAGGTTCTACTGTATAAAAATGTGTATAAAATATAAAAAAAAATATGTTCAATATATAGGGTACAATATAAAAAATATGTTCAATATATAGGTACAATATAAAAAAAAGTATGTTCAATATATACAAAAAATATGTTCAATATAAAAATACATTCAATTTTTAAAAATATGTAAGGAAAACACAATGTTGCTTAGCATAATTTTTCTGCCATTCAACTGCTCCAGGGCCATTGAAATAATTTTTAAACATTTCCCTGATTTGTGTGAGATTTGTTTGTAAATTACGGACATTATGCTCAGTTAAGGGGAGGAAATTTTCAACCGGTAATGGGAGTGTACTGTCAATATGGGTTTGGCCTGAGCAAGCACTTTTGCCTCACGCAAAATGTTGTGCAGTATGCAGGCACATATTATAATTTTTTTCTGTTGTTTCTGGAGCAGTTGAAATTGACGAAAAAAAAGCCTGAAATAACTGCATAATATTCCAAAAGCATTTTCGGTTGTCCGTCTAGCTCGAGACAACCGATAATTATAAATTGCTTTTGAAGCATCATGCAGTGACTGTTGCCTTGGATATGGCTTCATCAAATTTTGATGTAGCGCAAAGGCTTCATCCCCAACAATGACATGAGGTATAACAGTGTCTGTTCCAGGTAGGGCTTTTGGTGGTGGTACATTGAATGTATTATTTTTATTCTCCGCCCTATTTCACTCTTCAGATAAATGCCTGCATCTCCTTCTCTACCATAGGAACCGACATCAACAGCTGTGAATTTACAGTCGGCATCAACAACTGCCAACATCACCATTGAATGGTAATCCTTGTAGTTGTAGAACAGTGATCCACTGTTTTTTGGAGCTTTGATTCTTATATGTTTCCCATCAATTGCTCCAATACAATTGGGAAAATTCCATTTTGTAGAATATTGCTGTGCAACTTTTGAAATTGACCCATTGTTGGTGTTGGCAATACTACGTGAAACATTCTTTTATAATGGCCTCAACTACTCTCGTAGGATCACACTTATCCATGAATGACTCACTCGATACTGGAAGGCAAGTGAACGAAATGACTCACCCGTGGCCATGTCTGAAATAAATAAAATCAAAGTTATGTGACATTATACTAAATAAAAATATCATTTTTGTCATTTATTTTTCCAAAATTAATAAAATAATTTAAATTGAGTTTTAAATGTATGTACATTAAGTACAAATTAGTTTTTTTTATTTTATCTCTATTTCTTTAAATATATTTAACTTAATACTATAACTAGACTTATAACAGATTATAAAATTCTTTAATTTTCACTTATCTTTCCTTATTTAGTATTTAAATATGTGCTGATTAAAAACATTTCTCTTTATTGAAAACTTGCTACAAACTATAAAACTGTGATTTAAAATGACATTAAATATATATATATATATATCAATACAACACAGAAAATATTACATCTTGATTAATTGAACTTACCTCACAGAATGCATAGCTTTTCTTCTGGGCATATAGGCTTTTGTGCCTGTTGTACGGTTTGGATGTTAATTCATCCCGTATGTTATTTAGCACATAATCAAACAATACTGGCGTCAAGCGAAAGTATTGTCTGAATTTTCGTCATTGCAGTGGAGATGGCGACACACTAAAATCTGAAAAGCTCCTTCAGAAGATCTATTCTTAAATAATTCGCTTTCTTCAGAACGATTTTCTTCTGATGATGATTGCTCATCTTCCAAATACAATAACAACGCAACATCTAAATCATCCATTTTAAGATTGTTTACAGCTACGGACGTAAGTACAGCAGACCGCTATCCTAGGAAACCACTCGATCAACGTCAACAGACAGCCGTCTTTTCTGTGACGTCATCCATCGTGATGTTACGACCGCGAAAGAACGGCACCGCTGCTCTAGCAAACCATTACTTTACACAATACTATAGGTGAACAATAATCAGAACAACTTTCTCTTATAATACTCTGTTGTAACCAATCATCAATTTGATCGTTTACCTGTAATTTCTCAGAACAAGATAAACGTCTGGCTCTCTGACATACACAGGAATATCATCTTTCAATATAATACTCATTTTTAACTTAGTACTCTTAATTTTATTAGGTTTATAATTCTTAATTAGAGAACTCAAATCATTTTCTAATATTAAAGTTTTTAACATGTGACAAATCATAACTAGAGTTTTCTATCACATTTGTAACAGAAAAAAATAGAAAAAGCACCTAAGAGGATTCACTCTTTTTCATTCAATAAAACATCGCTCTTTGCGTGGCTTATTTTCTTTATTTCAGTATATACACTGGGATGTATAATAAATTCTTCGGTCAAGGTCGGTGATATTGCCGTTCGAACACTTAAACTGGGAGAGTGCTGAGTAAGAGAAATATTTAATGGTGCCACTTCTACCATACGCTTCTCGTTAAAACATGAGCTTAATGTTATTATTCCTTCGGAAGGTTTGTTCAATCTAATTAGTGAGGAATTTAGAACTGGGATCTGGCAACCTGAATCAATCAAGGCTGTTACGGGCTGATTTTGTACAAAAATGTTTACGTATTGGAGCTGTTGTGCGAACTCATCGCTTTTTGTTTTTCGCTCTTGACTTTCAAACTATTCGCGTTTTTTCTATTATGGATGTGGCCATTAGATTCTTTAGGCTTAAAACGCTTCTCACAATCTCTTGCGTAATGAGATGAATCACCGCATTTGTAGCAATTTTTATTTTGTCTTTCAAGATTTTGGGGATAGCTGTCTTTAATCATTGGTTTATAGTTTTGTGGTCTATTTTTAAAGGGGTCTTCGGTATATCCACAAGCAATAGGAGTTTCCTTACGTGATCCGCCTCTAGATGAAATATAAATATCGCACTCTTTAGCTAAATCAATAGGCCTAAACCAATCTTCCGCTTCTCGAATGCCAATATGAGTTGCGGTTTCCTTATTTAAAGTTTCAAATAATTTATCAGAAATTAAAAGATCACATAGAGATTCAAAGAAATTAACTTTTCTTAACGAACAATAATATTGGAAGTTTGCCGTCAATCTTGCAGCAAATTGGATGTATGTCTCGCCTGATGATTTTACAGCATTTTTAAATGAGTTTAAACACTCGCGAGGGGTTACTTGGAATTCTCTGAGTAATATAGATTTTAGTTTTTCATAGTCATTTAATTCCCCCTTTTTAATATACAATAAGACATTATGAGCTCTTTCGCCCAGAAGATTTATTAAAATTTCAGATTTATATTCGTCATTTATTTTCTTGGTTAAAAATGCGCGTTCTAATGATTGGAAGAACAGATTAAAATTTTCAGATCTGGTGGGAACAGGAAGAGATAAAGTTTTAATGCTTTTGATCATATTTTCTATGTTTGTTTCGAACTGTTTCTCTTCGACTTGAGCTGCAGGATTTAAACTTAATGCTTTATTTTTAGCCGTTTGAAGTTCGACTTCTTTTTCTAACTGTGCTAGCTGTAGATTTGCGAGCTCAATTTTCTGTTTTTCTAAAGTTGCCTGTCTTTCGTTTTGCGATACCCTCTCATTTATACAGTTCTTAATTAAAGTTTTAACGAAATCTGCATCACTCTCAAATGTACTACTCTTCTCAATTTTAGTCTTTAGTTTAGCTATGGTGTCCGTACTCTCCACAGTACCGTCTAGATCCTCAACAACTCTTATGAGATCCTCTTTAAGGTATCCGACTACTTGCGACAACTTTTTTTTGAAAAAAAAGGAGATATGGAGATCTTTTTGTGATTTTTATATGTATTTAGTATATTTTAAGGAAAAAATCCTAAAATTGGTAAAAAAGAAAAAAATTATTATTATTAAAATGGGAAAAAAAACTAGTAAAAAAATGTACGAAAAATTACATAAACGGGGCCCGCTCTGTGCAAAGATTTTATGAACAAATTCTCAATTTTTCAATTTTGATGTGTTACTTTTGTTATTCCTGTTTGAAGTGACCTTCAGGATAAGAGATATTTTAATTTTTACAAAACTAGAGCACTTTATCTAAGTCATTATACGAAATTGCTTAAAAAAACATTGACTATATTCATATAAATAACTGCAAATTTTGAAATAAAACAGTTATTGATAAATCTGAAGATCTAAACACTTCTACTGTTATGCGGAACATAAGCAAAAAATTTTAGCTAATTATTTTCAAAAAACTTTTTGAGCAATCGCGGTCCCCGTTTGAGTTTTTCGAAAAAAAAAAACACATTCGAGTAAAACGCATTTTAAAGTTTGACAGCTTGTGTAAAGTTATGGCATTTGCTTTTACTAAAACGCTTGTAGTTTTTGTTCTAGTTGAGGGAAAATAAAGTACTTGGTATTGTTATTAAGTTAATAAAATGGTCTATAAAATAAAGTCATAAAAAATTTGCCAATGTTTAAAAAAAAATATGGTTTTAGGGTAGTCGGATACCTTAAGAGCGTTTTTATACATTTTAGAAAAAAATATGGAAAGATCCTACCTTTTTTTTTTCTAGCTCCCTTGTTGCTCGCACGTACGATGTATCCAATAATTGAAGAAATACACTGATTCACCTCTACGCAGATGAACACAGATCTCACAACCTCTTCGCAGGTTATATCGTTAGACGAAAAATAGTTCTTGAAATTATTAAAATTACTCCGGTCTCTACACAGGCGGAATATTCACGCTGAGTTCGAATGAAAAATTCAACCTCTACACAGGTTGAGCGAAGTTTCCAAAAAATAGCGGCGCGTCTCCTTCACGGACGCTTCTTTTGTTCACGCGTTCCAAACTTTGATCAAAATCCCGGCCGAGCCCCCATAATTTGTGGGAGACAACAAGGGGTCCAAGACATTTGTCTTTCTTCAGATTTATTCAAACTTAACAAAAATTAAATAAAAAAAGGTAACTATTCTACAATTAGATCCATGATATGACGACGGGAACGCCTGCTCGCGCACCTCAGTCTTTCTCCGGTCTTTTTCTCAATGGTCAAAGTTTTTGTTTCACTCTGGATCAGCTGCGCCTGCGCGCGAAGACTGCGTGCTTTGTTGTTGAGAGATTCAATTGGATGACGACTCCACAACCGATTCCACACACACACACACACACACACACACACACACACACACACACACACACACACACACACACACACACACACACACACACACACACACACACACACACACACACACACACACACACACACACACACACACACACACACACACACACACACACACACACACACACACACACACACACACACACATATATATATAGTATAATAAAATAAGATAGGAAGTGAAAAAGTTGTATAACCTACAATGCAAAAGAATATATATATACG